>CM017565.1:34173503-34773503 GCA_007844125.1 Sinonovacula constricta
TAGAATAAGGACGTTTCCATACCCGTAGCCGCAGGTAACCTCTTCGTAGTAGAATTAGGACGTTACCATACCCGTAGCCGCATGTAACCTCTTCGTAGTAGAATTAGGACGTTACCATACCCGTAACCGCAGGTAGCCTCGTCGAAGTAGAATAAGGACGTTACCATACCCGTAGCCGCAGGTAGCCTCTTCGTAGTAGAATAAGGACGTTACCATACCCGTAGCCGCATGTAACCTCTTCGTAGTAGAATAAGGACGTTACCATACCCGTAGCCGCAGGTAACCTCTTCGTAGTAGAATTAGGACGTTACCATACCCGTAGCCGCAGGTAACCTCTCCGTAGTAGAATTAGGACGTTACCATACCCGTAACCGCAGGTAGCCTCGTCGAAGTAGAATAAGGACGTTACAATACCCGTAGCCGCAGGTAGCCTCTCCGTAGTAGAATTAGGACGTTACCATACCCGTAGCCGCAGGTAACCTCTCCGTAGTAGAAAAAGGATGTTACCATACCCGTAGCTGCATGTAACATCTTCGTAGTAGAATTTTGACGTAATCATACCCGTAGCCGCAGGTAGCCTCTTCGTAGTAGAATTAGGACGTTACCATACCCGTAGCCGCAGGTAGCCTCTTCGTAGTAGAATAAGGACGTGACCATACCCGTAGCTGCATGTAACCTCTTCGTAGTAGAATAAGGACGTTACCATACTCGTAGCCGCATGTAACCTCTTCGTAGTAGAATCAGGACGTTACCATACTTGTAGCCGCATTTTACCTCTTCGTAGTAGAATTAGGACGTTACCATACCCGTAACCGCAGGTAGCCTCGTCGAAGTAGAATAAGGACGTTACCATACCCGTAGCTGCAGGTAGCCTCTCCGTAGTAGAATTATGACGTTACCATACCCGTAGCCGCAGGTAACCTCTCCGTAGTAGAAAAAGGATGTTACCATACCCGTAGCTGCATGTAACCTCTTCGTAGTAGAATTTTGACGTAATCATACCCGTAGCCGCAGGTAGCCTCTTCGTAGCTGAATTAGGACGTTACCATACCCGTAGCCGCAGGTAACCTCTTCGTAGTAGAATTAGGACGTTACCATACCCGTAACCGCAGGTAGCCTAGTCGAATTAGAATAAGGACGTTACCATACCCGTAGCCGCAGGTAGCCTCTTCGTAGTAGAATAAGGACGTTACCATACCCGTAGCCGCATGTAACCTCTTCGTAGTAGAATAAGGACGTTACCATACCCGTAGCTGCAGGTAACCTCTTCGTAGGTGAATTAGGACGTTACCATACCCGTAGCCGCAGGTAACCTCTTCGTAGTAGAATTAGGACTTTACCATACTTTCTCCTTGTCTGTTATGAGGCGCTTCTTTTAGTTATCGTGCATAACCAAACTTAAATCAGTCTGGTTAATTATAATTTGAATTCTTTACTACAATTATTCAAACTTCCTCACATATTCTATGAATGAATTGGCAAAATTTCTGAACAGCATCAACATAAGTAGCATAAGAAAGGTTATTATAAGAAGTTGAAATCAAGTTGTGTGTAACCTGATGCTGTGTCTGCTGCATCATCCAGGGTATCTGCAAAAGATTCAAGAGGAACTAGACGCCGTGGTGGGCCGCGACAGACGACTGAAAACCTCCGACAAGGATAATTGTTCATTTACAGGTGAAATTTATTTCGTTGATTAACAATCCTAGATGGGGACGTTGGTAGTTATTGTAGGAATTTACCCTGCAGCCATAGAAAATTCAAGGTTTGTTAACCATTCGACATTAATTCGTACTAGAAATATTTATAGTCGACAGTTTACAGTTTCCTTTTAAGCAAATATGCTCATAAGAAAGAGCTGGTTTTAAAAGTCGTTAAAACAGATTTGTTGAATACGTTGCAGTTGTAAGATCTTACACGACATAGTCAAGAACCTAGAATTTTACTTTTAGCAAGTACACAAAATCATATCAATCATACTAAATAATACAGGTACAATAAAAAGCAAGTGCAAGTCTAATTTAAAATTATCAAGATAGCAATATCGACATACAGAATCACGGATATTTGACTTGAACCATTTGTATTTAATCTTCGCGGTCCATGGTTTTCCACAGGCCATTGCATTAGACTATCGTGGTATTCAAATATTCTACACATCATTAAATAATCGCTTATAAGGAAAATGTTTATACATATTATCCTTGCACAATTTTACTTTTGTAAGTGTTTGTTTTCGTCTTTGGAAAACCATCGACATTATTTTTTTCATTTTCAGAGGCTGTCATCATGGAGTCTATTCGTTTCATTACACCAGTCCCCCTCCTCGTACCGCATGAATGTGCCGAGGATATACAGTTTGAGGGATATGCTATCAGGAAAGGGAGCTTGGTATGTGATTTACCACAACTTGTACAAGTGTGCAATCTTTTGGGTGATTTTTTAAACATTTATTACATAAATTTATTTAATGACTCAACACGTGACGATCGCTTTAACTGATAACTTTTCTATCTGGCCTGTTTTCGATACAAAATCATTCACTCGTGAAGGTATGCCTAATGTATGCCGTAATCAAAGAAACTATTTCCATAATATTCATGTGGACATTATGTGGTGATGCATACAAATAAAGATTCAAATATGTCTCTTATAAGCTTCGTTATCGTGTCCCAGCAGGAATATTGCCTCCCTACTGACCACGTGATCAAATGGTATTTTTTCCACAGACACCTCCCTTGTATTTTTAGAAACCCTTCATCACGGTAAAATACTTAAAAGTCGGGTCCACTGTGTTTATCTTTTACTTCTTTATAAAACTGAATTTCATGTAAAACATTGTTGTTGTTGTTGTTGTTGTTGTTGTTTTGTTGTTGTTTTGTTGTATTCATCTATATAAATGAATTCATATCTTGTCGGGTTTTTAGGCATTTTTTATTGATAAACGTATGTCTTATGTCAGGTTAGCTTGTCACTGCAGATAAATTATAGTGTTCAATTTGTGCGCTTTTAAAATGCTAGAGAATTCAGCCGGAAATATAAAGCCGAAATGGAAAATAGACCATGAAGCTTAAATATATTCTCTAGCACGTTAAATGGAACATGAACATTGTTGTCTTTTCATTTTAGATTTTCGCAAACGTTGACTTTGTGCACCATGACGATAAGGTTTGGGGAGACCCGATGAACTTCAGACCGGAGAGATTCCTTGACGAACAGGGACAGCTTCTACCCGCAGATCACGAGTTCATGAAGAGGTGAGAAACCACAGTAATTAAATCATATTAAATTACATTTAAAACAACCTTAATTGATGACTTTTACTCATGAAGTGGAAGTTGACACAGGAGCCTGAGTATGCTACCCGACACCGACACATTAATATAACCATTGCTACTCACATTTTAATGATATACAAAGACTTGGCCCTGCATCGACGGATACCCACGCCCGACTATTCCGTTTTACTACATTCGTCGACCGTGTGTTTATTGGTAAATCTGCTGTCGTCTTATTGAACTGAATAGAACAAAATTTGGCCAATCATAATACTGCTTACAAAATCCATAATCTTCAGCGTGAAGACTAGAAGTATAACAATGACGTCACCATTTTGACAAGTCTGTCGAAACAATGAAAGAACGAGTTTTATGACATCGCATTAGGTGTCACCTCAATTTGACCTTTGATTAGCCAGTGAAATCGTCGGCTGCAAAATGTTGGGGTATAACTGATCGGAAGGTATGGATGCCGCCGTGTTGAAAGATTAGACGAACTTGTTTCGTAACGAGGCTTCTGATTGGTCAAGTTTGACGTCATCGGCTTATTAATATTTATAACTTAAAGGTCACTTCGAGGCGACCTTTATCGGGATGTTATCAGATCCTAACCAGCGGAAAGTAATGAAGCGAAAGTTAGGATGTGATTTTAATGAGATTGACTTATAATCAGCCTTTTTCGTAGTTTTTATAAACGAAATGATACCCCTTTCTTTTCTAAACACTATGTGGACATTGTTTTTAAATGACGTCACTACTTTCGTCATAACTTAACAATTAAAACATCAGCGCTTGGACATTTTGTATTCAAATAGATCGATTTTCTTTTCATTGCTGGCATATGAGAAACCCATCAGGAAGCGCGAGGTTAGAGCTCTGTAAAACCAGTTTAACCACCCCAGTCGGCCCATATTGCCTACTGACCGTTCCAAGGCGGTAACTGTCGGGTTTGCTCTTTTCGTTAAATGACTCATCATCACAAATTTGTTCTTGCTTTTCACTTGTGAAATACCTTTTCGGAATTTGATATATGTTGCAATGCTCATAGGACTTTTCATATATTCGTATTAAACAAATATATAAAGATATCAACTTTACGCTTGTTTTCCTTTTTAAAGACTTCCTAAAAATTAAATATTTTCCCATTTTTCAAAAACTGATTAGGAACGCATTTATACCTGATATTACTAAGTTATATACTTTCAAAAACAAAAGTGTATTCTTCTTCCAGTTTATATAAGAAAATACACGTTCGGTTTTCGATAGAGATACAATTTGGATTTGTTAACCTGCCTACATGTATCTCTATATGATCGACAATGTGATGATACTCTTTATTTTGTATATGCAACTCGAAATGTCCTTATTAAGGTATGTTTTGGAAAAAAATATAAAAAAATACTTGTGTGACAACAACAACAACAAAAAAAACAATTTGCAAATACGACTTAGAAATTCCGCGATAAATCATTTTAGCCCCTCTTTCTAGATAATATCCTTTACATCATTGTTTGCGTACATGCATAAGGTCCAGTATTTAGGTGATAATGATGTCAACACTTCTACACTTTCTAACGTGTTTGTTCATGCAATGAATAAATAATCTATTTCATTCAAAATGCTATTGTTTTATTTGTTCTTTAATAATATCTAAGCGTATTTGTTTCTAAATGTTATCTAAGCGTATTTGTTCTTAAATTTTATCTAAGCGTATTTGTTCTTAAATGTTATCTAAGCGTATTTGTTCACAAATGTTATCTAAGCGTATTTGTTCCTAAATGTTATCTAAGCGTATTTGTTCTTAAATGTTATCTAAGCGTATTTGTTCACAAATGTTATTTAAGCGTATTTGTTCTTGAATGTGATCTAAGCGTATCTGTTCTTGAATGTGATCTAAGCGTATTTATTCCTAAATGTTATCTAAGCGTATTTTTTCTTAAATGTTATCTAAGCGTATTTGTTCTTAAATGTTATCTAAGCGTATATCATTAAAATTCCTTCCACATGTGCAAAAAGTAGTTCAAACATGTTATTCACGATGTCATGCACCAGCCAATTCCCTCACAGAAAAAAAGACAATTTGGTTGTTAAAATGTAGCCCAACAAAGATCTAGTACGTGTTTATTTTAAGAAACACATTTGGTAGCATTAAGATTTATGTACATATAGCCCCTGAAACTGCATTTCACATAGCAGCAAGCCAGTGCCGTATGTAGATACAGGGAGTTATCGACCTACTCAGAACAGGAACAAATAGTGAAGTGCATTTTTGAAAGCACACAAGTTGAACACCATAACTTATTCGCAATTTTATTTCAGCCAGGACATAAGATACAGGTTTATCAAGACTTACAAAAAAATGCTTAAACGTGCCAAAATGAAATCATAACACGGTCCATCAGAAGCAGCAAACTATGCTAAATAATCTAAACTCTACACTGAAACAATGAAAAATAATCTATCGGCTGTCTTAGTATATTCAAGTTTCATGATACAAACATGTGTAAAAAATCTCATGCTCATGTGATCAATAGTGAATCCGAATGTTTACAAGTGAGATAAAGAACAGCATAAGAGATATATTTGACATTAAATTTGACATTTATTTGTATGCATCACAGCACAATGTGAACATGGAGGTTATGGATAATATCCCTTTGATTACGTCATACTTAACGGGCATAGCTTTAGGAGTGAATGATTGTTCACAGAAAACGGGCCTGATAGAAAAGTGGAAAAGTAAAGTAATCGCCACGTGTGGGGTCTTTAAATAAATTTACCTAATAATAATAGCATAAAAACGATATTTTTGAAATAATAAGTAGTACGCTTTGAATTAGGCAACAATCGGATCTATAACCATATCTATATATGTGAGTTTAAAAAAGTAAATCTACATGCCAATTTGTATTATGGAAGCAAAAGAAACACAACGAAACCCTCACTGTACATCATGTATGGGTAAAAGTAATGTGCAGGAATATGGCACGATTTTGACCTAAATGGAATTACATTTCACAGTATTATCCTTCATAATTATGAAAGCAAAATATCAGAGCCCGATTTTTACGGAATATGCAGCAAGGTCCATGAACAATGTGGTGCCTTGTATTACAAAAAGTTCGCTCACAAACTGTATAGAAGTATAAACCGTATAAAATTGTACTGGAAACTTGCAATTTTACAACAGCTGCTGTTAATGATGTGTTCTTAATATAAATTATAATAACGCAAAATATCCAGACATGTTTCTAAAAAGTGTGAAAGAGAATTATTGATGTCTTCTAGATATGGCTACTGACCAATATTGTATTTATGGCATATTATTCATGAAACCAAACTATATACGTAATAAATTTTGTTTTACTTGCCTGTACAATGACATTTATAAGTATAGAGTATCGTCTAATGTCGATTGGTTTACCTATGAACTAATATTCTATGACTGACAAGTAAATACTTACAAATACATAAGTCCCCAACCAGCATTTTCAAACAAACAACGGCATAAGTTTCACCTATAAGTGGAACAGTTATCCTTGTCGTCTGTCTCGGCCCACCACGGCGGAGTCGAAGTCCTCTTGAATCGTTTGCTGATACTCGGGAGGGTGCTGAAAGACACAACATCAGGTTATTCAGGTAAGACAGGGTGGACAAGATCCCAGAAATAGCCACTTTCTGTTTTACACTTCTTCTTCATTTCTCCTCATCACAACTTTTAATTAAAATTAATACTAAAATTATGACAGACTTATATACATGCCTAACCATTCCTAGAATATTTGAGGGTTATTGAATACTTTAATAGCAAATTATATTTAGCCACACTGGTTCAAGTTTAATTATTGCCTGGTAACTACAAGAAGCGTCCCATAACTGACAATGAGATGGACAAGTATGGTAACGTCATAATTCTACTATGTAGATGGTACCTGCAGCTACGGTTTAAAAATCGTAGTCACAATCCGTTCGTATGTAAAGGTAACATCTCGTCCAGCCATTTCACCAGCTCTCTGTTGTGCTATTAGACTGTCTACAATACCATGAACCAATTCCAAGTTTGTATATTATATAACAGAAATTAAAAACAAGGCAAGTTATGCAAGATATGATAATGTCAAAAGAAAATTGTTGTCACAAATATAATAACTGTACCAAGCATTCAAGAAAGAAACAAACACGAGAGTAAAAAGTAAAAGGGACAAAGAACACAGAAACGAGACATTGATATCGAAAAAACGTCACTAGGTACCGCCTGGCAACAATTAGAACAAAGTTGACAGTTTACCAACAATGTAACAGTGGATGCAATGAACATATCAAAAATATGTACAACATGAAATTACATAAAATGTCTTAGTATCTTGAGTCTTTAAAAAATACATTCCAAGTGATTACGTTTCATTAGAGCTACGTTATCACGCCATATGATACGCGATATACAGTGGTGACATAGTAACACAAAGAAACTTGAGTGTCTAGACAAACTAACGAAATAAAATTTAAGTAATTGGAAACTTTTATACACCGTAGCTATCATAAAATAAGAATTTAAAAGACGATGGTTTTATCTACAAATGACATCTAATACGGCTATATTAAAACCAGTTAAAGTCCCGAAGTTATTCTCTGATATCTCACGTTTAAGGTAATGGATTCTGCTCAGGTAGTCTCACATTTATTGTGCACTGCTGGAGAGATGAACAGACGATATTTAAGAGTGAATGTGCTAAACTAAGGATTTAAGTCACCGTTTGATAATTCGCAAAAACCTGTTCTGCAATCCTGTAATGTAAAAGCAATTTATGTTGATAATTGTATAATGGCCAAATTTCAGCACTGCAGTATACAGAAGAATACTCGTCATCAAAACATGTTCTGATTAGTATTGTAAAGAGGTCGGAAAATTCAATTAGACCGTCTTTTTATCGTATCATTAACATTTCAATACAATCAAGTATAACTGATGGTGTAACATGAGTGTTGCAGATAAACTGGTAAAAGAAGAGAGGAAAAGAAAACGATGCCCCGAATTTACAAGTTCCCAGATCATTCAATTGATTCCTATATGTTATCAACCACACTTTCTTGTAAATCTAGTTTAATATAGGAATCAGGTGATTGTGAAATGCAGGGGGGGGGGGGGACTTTTAAAAGAAACGTGTATTGCTTATTGAGGTTCAAATATCCATCTGTTCTGGTACAAAACGGCAAAGAGGATAACGGAAGACACTCGGCCTGCGGGTTCAAGGACAGTGGAAGCGTTTGAGAGAACGCTGGCTAAGAATCAGTGCGTGACTGCTGCTTGCCACTGCCAGGGTGGGTTAAAAGCATTACACCTAAAGCAGCATAAGAACAACTCTGCAATGGAGTGTGCACAGTTGGTTCCCATGGGAATATCAATCACTTGTCTCAATAAGGTTTAAAAATGTTATTAGGAAAGAAACATTAGCTTCAAAAACTTCCATACTTCATACGATAACAAGGCAGTGATCTTATATGTCAAAATCTAAAGTGTACAAATTAAAAAAAAAAACATAACGAAAAGAATGATCGCATTTTTAAAAAAAAAACAAATCATCAAGACAATGTGTAGTATCGTGAAGCGATTATAGGTAATGGGATCCTAAGTTCTATTATTATGGGCCAAGGATTTGATCTGCAAATGACACTTTTAAGGTGGTATCCGCACTTTTGACTAGATTTGTTTTCTCTTAAACAACCATATAAATTACTGTTACCATAAAAGATTCCGCGAAATGCTGTTTATTGACGTCCTACAATTAGATGGAAGGTGCAGCTAACACCCAACTCTGACTCACACTGCACAGTTTAAACTAATACAAATCACATGACCACTCAATTTTTAAGATCATCATATTTAGCATTTCCCGGGATATCCGATCTGGCGTCGGTTTTAGCAGAAACCTATATATTGCTTATTTATAGATTTGACAACTGCGAAATAATTAAAGCGAAATAATTAAAGGGAAAAAATGATGAACATATTAACAACAATAACAATAAGAAAACGCGTAATTATTATATTTTACGCACATGTTTGAAGAGCTGTATATATTCCATATCCATAAATACGTATGAAGTTATGCATAATTTATCATTTGGGCAACACTCTGCTACACCTGCAACCAGTCAAACTGCTAAAACTTAAGGGCTTTCGTATATAAATTCACATATTAAAATAAAAGCATGTGTGTACGTATGTCCAATTCAATTTTAAAACTAAAACATGTTTAAAATAAGACCGCCGGTCAGTTAAATTTGCTTTGTTTATATTCCAATTAAGTATGTTTTTCTTTGCTCAAAGATAGTAACCCATCAATGAAAAATGGAGAAAATAATTCATCTTGAATGCCGCCTTCGGTGAAGAGTTTTAGATTTAACTTTGCATAACTTATGCAACAGTACCCGTGTGAAATCTACCATGTATATGTAAACAACTGAAGGTGATGAAGATTTAAAAGACGTCTGAAGTATCTGCAGAATAGAGCCGAGAACAAGTCAAATTAGAAGGAATGTTCAAACAATTTTAACAGGTGTGTACTTTTTCAAATTGTGTTTCCAAATAACTTAGATTCAGGAAAATCACAACAGTTATTTACCAGCAAGGTTAGGGATGGGATGGGATTAGCCGGCATTTTGCCGATACTGCGCAAGGACATTTCTATCATCATAGCACAGGGGCACTTATGAGGTGCCCAGGGACTGAACCCGGCCGGTCCATTATACTGACCCCGACGAGTCAGGCGTAATGCTATCCCCTTAGCCCCGAGCGTTAGGAGGGAAGCCACTACTACCAACTTTAAAGTCTTTGGTATGACATGGCCGGGGTTCGAACCCACGACCTCCCGATCCGCAAGCCGACGCTCTACCACCTGAGCTATTGCGGCTGGTCCCAGCAAGGTTAGCTGGTCCTTGCAGTAAACATGTTAAAAGCGTTACATAACCGCAACCTTTATTCTATTACTGCCCTGGTTTTCAGTGTTCCTTTCTGTCTTTAATTTCGATTTATTTTTCCTCCATTCTTTTTCTACACTGCTTCAGTTTCCTTCATTTCCCTTTTTATTCCTTTCTCACTTGTGGTTTTCGTTTTTACTTTTCATCAACGATTTTCGTTTAACCATTTCTTTCTCGAAATTCACCAGTCAAATAGAACCATACATATAACGTCTCAATACGACATAGAAACGGCAAATACTGGCCGCTGATCTGCCAACGCGGATCGGGGATTACAGTCAAGTTTGTATGAGGTCATTTTGTTTTGTTTTTCTTGATTCGAAGTTAATTTCTTTTGATTGTTGATTCCATATGTATACCACGTATTTGGCTTTCTGATCTCTAACAAGAACCGAGTGTAATCGTAAACGGCCGTACAACATAGGTTAATATTTATAACACAGATACACAGAGCCTTTGCATCGGGTAAAAATCCAGCCATCGAAAGAACAGCCTCTCTCCATATGTTACACATAATTATTTTTATTTAGTAATTTATTAAATATAGTTTTCTTTTAAGTCTGATAGCTGATTATCAATCTATAAATCTATAAATCGTTCGGGGAAAAGCTTACCAGAATTGGGGCCGACACTCGATAAATAAGGACATAATGACAAAGTCCTATGAGCATGTGTAGATGGAATTAAGGAACCAAAGTCCAATGACCCTCAAAGGAAGATACACACAACAATCCTTATATTTCAACAAAGACCAGAACACTGAACAGGAAACATTGTTGTAAATATGACAATGTTATATAAGCATTGCCACATATACCAACATTTGACAAAGCACAAGACAAAGGTATTTACATGCAAGCCAAATCTAAAAGTAAGAAGAATTCTTCTATGGGTCATTTAACAAAAAGAGCAAACCAACTACTTACCGCCCTGGAACGGTCAGTCAGCAAAAGGGACCAAGTGGGGTGTTTAAACCGGTTTTACATAGCTCTGACTTCGCACTTCCTGAGGGCTGGCTAAAATGCAATCACTGAAAAGAAAATCGATCTATTTTTATTAGAAAATCCAAGCGTTGACATTTTCTTAGATACGTTATGGCGTTAATTAAAGAAAGTAGTGACTTCATAGAAAAATGTCTACATGGTATTCAAAAAAGAGAGAGACGTATTATTTCTATAAGAACTATGCACAGTTGTTAATTGTAAATGAAATTACATTTTTGTATAAACATTACCACAGACGAAGTATAAATGGTTGTACATATTGTTCAAGTGTAGATGCAATTAAGGAACCATAATAAGGACATATGACAAAGTCCTATAAGCATTGAAACGTATTCCAAAAACTGAAAAGGCACAGGACAAAGGTTTTCACACGCACGTCAAATGTAAAAATAAGAACACATCTTTGTCGAGTCAGTAAACAAAGAGAGCATACCCAACAGTTACCGCCCTTTAACGGTCAGTGGTACAAGTCCTTTGGTAATTTTCTTAGGCATTGATCCACAGACATTTCTTGCAAAATTATACATTGGCTGCCATAAAAGAAAGTTTCGGAATGAAAGTAAAGATGTCTGTTTGACTTTACTGTCTGGAATGGATTTTCTCCGAATGCCTTGCAGATAATATTTATTGAATTCACACACGCGATAATCGTATTGAAAATCTTTAGGTAAAGTATGCTTCCGTTTTTTTCTGGCAAATCTTCTACCCCATGTTGGTGATGTTTATATCCATTACCGATCCAATGCCAGGTCTACCTTTGGGTCCTGGAGTTGCTTGTGGTTTTTTTTGTATGTTGTGAGCCCTAAAGATTGTAAATTTATCAAACGGACCCAAAACACTAGGTCAAATAAAAAGGTAACTTCATTATACCGTTGACATACCGTATTTCTAGTCTATAGCTAACTACGGTAAAGCACATACTACAACTAAACCAAACTCATGCGCAATTATGTGACTGCCCGTCGATCAATGCCGAAGTGAGATTTTACGTCATGATAGTTCTTACAAGGTGACTCACGTGACCTTAGTGTTTAGAACGATTAAATGCTGTCAGCATTGTGTTTGCCCAAACGATAACCTGTGAACTCCAATAGTGTTTGGTGTTGTCGCAAACTATATTTTAGCGTAAATGTGATACAAAAAGTTTTGAATTTACAATGAAGGTAGAAAACTTAACGAATGTATTCACATGAGAATTGTCATGATGCAGCTATCACAATCAATTAAAACTTTCGGACATATTTGCAGAAAAAGCTATTATTATAAATTAGTTACGTAAATTCATTGGAAGTATTATCATTCTTTCTTTTATTTAACATAATTCAAGATTCACGGGGCGCCGGTGGCGTTGTAACTTCTCTGACGGCTTAGCCTCTCACCGCGTGAGTTCGAGTTCCGTTCGGGGCGAAGGACTTAATGTGTGAAGGTCTTGGGATCCAACTGTGCACCATTAATTGCAGACTTGTTTTTTTATACTGCTTTGAACGTGGTTTCGTGTTAACTTTATCCCCTTCAAACCAAAGCCACATTATAGAGGCTTTCAATTTAACGTCACGCTATCTTGACGATTTTCTTACTATATATAATATTTCCTTTTCTAAAATGATCCATCTGATTTACCATTCAGAACTTACCCTTAATAAAGCAAATAACTGACATTTAAATGCAGCATTTCTAGACATTGAGATAAATATTTCCAATGACAACGTCTCTACTAAAATCTATGACAAGAGAAATGATTTCAACTTTAGTATTGTGAATTATCCATACTTTGATGGTGATTCACCTCGTGCTACCTCCTATGGTATTTACATATCACAACTTTCAAGGTTTGCACGAGTTTGTACTAATGTAGAAGATTTCAATGCTAGAAACCGGTTTATTTCTTCTAAACTGTTACAGCAAGGTTTTCGTTTTCATAAATTAAGAAAGGCGTTTTAAAAATTATTTCACCGCAATGGTTTTATTGCTTCTAAGTATAATAGCAGTATGAAAACACTTACGCAGAAAGGCATAGGCCATCCTGCATTTTATGGAAATGTTTTATACAAGTTAAAGAAGATCAAGGGTCTTAATAACTTTTCTGACCACTTTACAAAACCTACCAGAAAATGTATTGCAGACAGTTACAACGCGGGAATCCTTCGATGTACTGCATTGCTTGCAATTATCCTCCTTTACAGTCAAGAACTTGCATTGCTTTTATATTACACGATGACCGGAAAGGTCGTTGAGACTATATAAAACAGTGACTTAAAGCCATAATTGGACAGTTTCTGTTGGAATTCTTGTCCCTTCATCTCTCCAGTCGTGTCCTATATAAGTGGGACAACTTGAGCAGTCTCCATACCCTTTACGTGAGATTGCACAGTAGGTATAACATCGGGATTTGGGGTACCTTTATTATATATAATATGTCAACTGCGGATAAATCCTCGACCTTTATGATATGTTTTTAAAACGTATTAACTCTAAACAAAACTACGTTTTATTTTGTTGATTTGGGTTGTTTTCTAAAATTCTATAATTTCTTTCGTATTTTTTACGTTTCACTTTTGACACTTTTGGCATATGACGTCATGGCATTGTATGACGTCATTTTATTGTTCTTATAATATATCAGCGCTTGCACTGCTGTATTTTATTTGAAACTACTCTCTCATTTGGAATTTTTAGGTTGCCGAGGCTTTTATCTACTGTACATATGTTGTTAGTTAATTTTATTACTAGTTGTTATGTATGTACATAAGTTCATTATATCTGTTTTAACTAACTCCCGATAAAGGTGCTTACTGTTAGTTGATTCACTTTGACGGGATATTTTTATTTACACTGTTTGTTGGATAGAAAAACCTTCAGGAAGTGCGAGGTTGGAGCGCTCCACAAACCAGGTTTAAGCACCCCAGTTTGTGTGTTATGTCTCGTCTTTGTGTTTTTGTCACATTTATATTTACCTTGTTTGCCTTTGTCTATAGGTAGATAAAATTTTAGTATTTGTGGAAATTTTGATAGGACCTTTTCTAATTTTCCTATTCCAGCTGACCTGCGAGGCGCCGGTGGTTCTACCCAGACATTTGTTTTGGGGTTTTCCTAGACTTCCTCCACTAACATATTCAAGATTCGAAAAATAAAAAGGGTGATCACTGCGAAGAAGATTGCAGCTTAACCTAGGGAATCGTCACGCATGGCAGACACTTTCAATTATTACACTAGTGTACGTTATTGTAGAGATTTAAAATGTATATTTATGTTGTCTAGCGGTAACGCTGAGGTCTATCAAAGCAATTAACTGTCTATTTTATGCCCCCCCCCCCCCCTCCCCCCCTTGAAGTAGCATAATGTCGCCGATTTGTCCGTCCGGGATTAAATGTGGTATCCGAAAACTCTTCTATATCACATACATGTAGCGATATCTGACCAAATATTTGTGCAATTAGTGCCAGAGAAACTCATACTTAAGTCTAAGCAAGGAAGATTCTGAACACTATCTCTATTATTAGACAGTACAAACTCGTTATATTCACTCTATATGTTCATTCGGTCCAGTTTTATAAAAAAGGCACGATGAATATAAAAACTAACAACCTATGATTATAACAATTAGAGCAATCAACTGAACAATGCAAACAAAAATGAGAGTCTATGGGTCCAAGTTTTGCCACTTTAAAGGCGATAACTATTGAATCAATCCACAGAGTCCTTCAAAACCAGATGTTTTATAGATGGATACAATTTAATAATCAGTGACATTTCTAATAGATAAAGAGTACAATAAAAATTGATAATGCAATGCATTTTATCATAATCCCCATAGTTTTAAGATACACAAGCAATACAGTTATCTGTGATGAAAAATATACTTAATATAAGTGATGATTTTTATTCTGCAAACTTTTAAATCATCTAGATCAAATTATTAGCAATACAATAATATGCGATAATGTAAGATTTTAAGTAAAACTAACTGAGATTTGATTAAATAAAAAAAAAACATAGAAAATCCCTCCACTCCCTAGATTTTCTATGATATTAAAATGAAGATAGAGAGGTATATTCCTCATGGAGTCTGAGTGCTCGTCATATACAATCTACCACAAGGCGAAGGTGAGGGTAAACAACAGTTTATTCATTAAATGTGTCACATACCTATGCAACACTGTGACAAACTTGATTTAATGCTTGCTTTAATGTCATGAATGATGTGTTTCAACAGTGATGAAACCCATAAAAAAATGAATGATGTGGTTCAACAGTGATTAAACAGTAGAAAAAATACTACAAACACCCTTCAACTAGTTAGGAAACACCCTATGATGTCGTCGACAAAATAAGCTTTTTGGTAATTCTGCTTTTTTATGTTACATACAAAATTATGACAATATTGGCGACGCACAGCTTAATATTGGTGGAGAAAAATCCTTTATGTGGAGGAAGGTCCCATGTCTGAATAAAAACCAGTGGAACATCGAATGTTAGATAGAAGATCGTTTCACTTGAAAAATTCACCCCGACCGGGGAATCAAACCCTTAACACGAGTTAGGCTGGAAGTTGAATCTGTTATTTTTGCACAATAACTTGTTGCTGCTGATGGTGTTGTTGTTGTTGTTGTGTTGGTTTAAGTCGAATTAGGTGAACACTTTACCTCAAACTAAGGTAGAGTAAGAATAAAATTATTCCTTTTGCATATTTACGAAGGAGCACCGCTAACCTGTAAACAAATAAATTGCACAATTTAACATTATGCTTCCTCGCAATTGCGTTTTACCTTTATATCGTAGATAAAAAAACAGACAGAATACATGATACATAAAGATGCCAAGTCATGGTCTTGCACACGCTTTTACTGGTTATGGAAGAATTCTAAGCGTCTTGATCACGCGACGCTTACAACATCTATTATATAATTATAAAAATATAGTATGATAAAAACTTTCAAATAAAAACCATAACGTTTCAAGTGTTCAAGTGTTGCTCCCATATTGCTTTCATCTCTTTACATCTCCAACTTTTTTGCGTCGCCTCTGATGCTTCGCATCAATGACTTTTCTTGTTAACTGGCTGGGATGATGTACCAAGCAGAGGCTGATCGTACTCGCCAGCTGCTGTTGCACTGACTGCTTTTCACTGCCAACTCTGATCGTGTGTTAATGTTAAATGTTTGAATCCCACTTTATGTGGTTAATAAGTTCGTGTCCATTATTAATTCAAGCCAAGAACCGTGACAAATTTAATAAGCTTTCTTTCTTCTAGTTCCTCAAAAAAAGCCTTTATATTAGAGACAGAAGCTATCTGCCATGAAGCGATGAAGCCTTGTTACTTACACCAAGCGGCCAATGTACATCCGCAAGGAGGTTAACTAATTTAATCAATGGTTTTATACATTGACTAAAAAGAGATGTGTTGTGCACCTTTAACTTATAGTGCTGAGAAACTTTAGAAAATGGTCACGTTAATTGACGTCATGTAATCGTATTTTGGTCGAAATATTTAATGCATCCTTCAAAAATTGATCGTTAAATGTCGGATTATATTTTTTGCTTAGGGACTCTGAGCTGACCCATGTTCGGTCGGGCATAATAACGCGTATGCATTTGATTAATGGTACGCATTTCCAACTTATGATGCAGAGAACATGACGAAAATTAATTTGTTTACGTTTACTGATGTCATTTAATCACATGTTGGTCGAAGGGGAGTCTGAGGTGAATCATGTTCGATCGGGCCTGCGACATGGAATTTGTAGCTATGACTATGTGTTCTGTGCTACAGCACTGAAAACAGGAACTAGTAGTTTGTTTTGAACTAAGCGTATTTTGGTCGCGTCTTGAAGCATTTATTTTAGACATAATTTTAGTTGAAATGCAATCCAACAGAAAGTAGTGAATGTTTAATAAAAAAAAATATTATTTAATATTCGTGACTTTGGTGTTTTGTCCCAATGTATACTTTATATTTTAAGAAGTTTTTTAGCCTGCTTTTCCTTTTTGTGCGTTGTGCTTTTAATTTACCCCGAAATGACGTAAGTGACCATTTTGCACACCCTTAATCCATTACGCTTAACGTACCGGTATATGACTTACACCGCCCAAACAACGCTTTTTAGTGCTTTAATAATTAAATGTTCAGAGGTCGGCATCTAAAAAAAGAGAAGTATTGTAACTATGAATATATTATTTTGGTCTATTAATCATGCATGCAAGAAGACGCGTCTACTAATAGATCGTCTGCTCGTTTGTAGGTTATGATGTACAGAGTTTATGCATAAAATGAAACTGTTTACTGGGAGGAATGCAAAGACATATGCTAAGCAACAGTTTGTTTACCTGACACAGCTGCAGTAAACTGCTGCACATAGAGAACTCTAAACATGCTTGAATATAGTTAATAAGAAGCAGAGTATTCTGTGAGACGCTAATGTTAAATGAATAAATGCAAATGGTTATATAAACTCCAATTTCTTAAGCAATGAAACAAAACAGAAGACCTGCCACAAATTTTTACATACATTTACGATCAAAGGTCGCTTTATTTACGTAAGCTGTGTCACATGTATACCTATTATTGCGACCGACCTACATATCTGCTCTAGTTTAACTTTTATCATTAGGCGCAAAAGAGGTTGTTTTTTCAACTTGTGCGTGGACTTATTGACTAAAGATGGGGTTTCTTGTTCTCGTTTTGTGTATGGTCACATTGCTTTTTATTTACAAACTTTATAGACGAAATCATACCAACGGAATAACGCTTCCAGGACCCAAAGGATGGCCTTTTGTAGGATCCGCACTGGATATAAACATTGCTAACAGCGGGGGAAAGTTGCGCGGCTTAGCCAAAAACTATGGAAGTATATTTCATCTGAAGATGTTCAACGTTGACATCGTATGCTTGAATTCTGCGAAGGTTATCCGGAAAGCATTTGGAGAAAATCCGTACCAAACAGTAATGTCAAACAGAAGTCGTTACTTTTATGCCGAAAGATTCTTACATGGCAGTCAAAGTGTAGTTTTTGCAAGAGATGGCCATGGATCAATGCATAACGAAATGAGAAAAGGGGTTGTAAAAGCTTTCCATGTTTATGGCGAAGGAAGAAAGAATTTTGAAGACAATGTCCATACAGAGTTAGGTAGACTTACGGGAGAAATTGACAAATTTGACGGAAAAGGTTTCGACTTTGAAGCAACATTCAAGAAGTCTTTATCGAATCTCATCTCCATTCTGGTAAGTTATTTAATAGACATTCAGATAAATTGTGATTTAGTTTCGGCGTTTATTTAGAAATAATTGTAAGTGAACTCACTCTGCTATTTTAGTAGTTACGCGAAGCATAAATGCATATGCATATGTGAAAAGTCCTATAAGCATTGCAACATATACCAAACTTCGAAAAGGCACAGGACAAGGTATTTCACAGGCAGGGTAGGTGAAAAGCAAGAACAAATTTCTAATGAGTCAGTTAACGAAAAGAGCAAACCCGACAGTAACCGCCTTGGAACGGTCAGTCGGCAATATGGGCCGACTGGGGTGCTTAAACCGTTTTACAGAGCCCTAACCTCTCTCTTCCTTGTTGGGTTTCTCAAATGCAAGCAATGAAAAGAAAATCTACCTATTCGAATACATAATGTACAAGCGCTGATGTTACTTAAATAAGTTATGACGGAAGTAGTGACGTCATTGAAGAATGATGTCCAAATAGTGTTTAGAAAAGAAAGGGGTATCATTTCGATTATAAAAACTACACAACAATGGTTGATTATAAGTGAAATTAACTTTAAATCAAGAAAAAACATGACATGCTACTCTGTAAGACTGTGCCCTAGTTAATATGATTACGTGTAAAATGTTATAGCTAGTTAAGCACATTTAAGGTCCGTCCAACGCGAACGCGAACGCGAACGCGACTTTTTAGCAGTTTTGCCATTCAAATAGAGCACGAACCCGCACGCGGAATACCGTCGACGGTTTTCGAGGCGACTCGTTTTTTCCTTGTTTTAAGAGCTAAAAATTTGATCATTTAGAATCATGGAGTCAGACACGGAGGAACTTGTAGTGTTGTACGTGTACACAAAACGTAGGAAAAGAAAGAGGCGTGTTTCCGTGCATTAGCTTTTACAAAGACGACATGAATTTGGAGAGGTTTTTTTTTTCTACTTCAATAATTATGACTTCTGATATGTCCATTTTGAAGCAATGTTGACTTATAAAAAGTGTCAAGTTATTTATGGAAACTGTCATGAAACTGACATTTCTATTTGTGGAAACGATGCCAGGAAAATACTTTCTGATTGGAAAATAGCAAAAAAAGCCGCGCGACCTTCTGAAAAATTCGCTCTGTGGGCAATCAAGGCGGTCGTTCGCGCGAACAAAAAATTGTTCGCGTTCGCGTTCGCACTCTATTTGAACGGTTCTTCTACAAATAACTAAACTATTCCAGGCGAAAAACCGCGTTCGCGTTCGCGCTCTGTGTAAACGGACCCTTATAATAATATGATGTAACTAGGAATTTTAATACTTTGAATATATGCACCCATGTCCTGTTATCATAATTTCAAGGAGAAACCTTTTGGTAATTGACAAAAATATATAATCAAGAGAAAGTATTGTAGAGAAATCATATTTAAATAAAACAAGAAACATATGTAGTATTTTATTGGCAGAAGAGAATATTGTGTGTGGTTTGTTTTGAATACCCAAGTTACACAAAGTAATAGTCTTATCTAAATATTTATAGAAATGAATGAAAAATAATGCCTTAAGCTAGAACACTTGCTTATGCATCGTAACATATTTTGTCCAATAAGTATCATGCGTACCATGTTGTAATATCTTGGATTTTACCGGCCGCAATAGCTCAAATGGTACAGCGTCGGCTTGCGGATTGGGAGGTCGCGGGTTCAAAACCCCGCCGGGTCAAACCAAAGACTTTAAAGTTGGTAGTAGTGGCTTCACTCCTAACGCTCGGAGCTAAGGGGACAGCATTACGACAGACTCGCCGGTGTCAGTTTAATGGACTGACCGACCGGGTTCAGTCCCTGGTCACCTCATAAGTGCCCCTGTGCTATAATGTCGCTGCAGAGTATTCGGCAAAAATACCGGCAAATTCCATCCTATCCGACATCTTGGATTTTATGTGCATAGATAGTAAAGTGCTTATGATACATGAGAAAGCCAGAAATCTAGCATGCGCAATACTTAAAACTAATTACGTTTAATCGCATTCCCCCATTTTAGCAGATAAATAACAACAGTCACTCCGGGAGGGTGTTCTGCTATGAAGCGCACCATAATATTGTCGAATATATCTAATACATGCAATATTTTGTCCTAGTTCTAGAGATTTCGTGCGTTACCGCTGCATATACTTGTAATTTAGTTTAGGTAAATGCCATTTATAACATGATGTCAATTGTTATATAACAAAAATTGTGAAATATATCACTTTTAAGGTCCATTACTTTAAAATCTATAAATACATATGATATATTTCAGTTAAAATTAGATATCGAAGTCAGAGCACATAACCAGAATGATTATGTAACGTGATCTCAGAAGTAAACGGTCACCTGGTGCTCTTAGTTTAAATATATCTAACTGTGTACCATGACTCGGATAGAAAATACATTGCCGTTATAATAAGTGGGATGTAATGTTTTGCTTTTTCACGTGGATGTAGGGCACAATAAACGGCGATTCAAGGTATATTTCCGCGGAAAAAAATAATTAATTTGGCTGCATGAGAGAAAAAAAATGGTCCAAACTGATTTTTTTTTTCTCATCTTTATTGTAAATTTTGAATGTCCATTACAAATAAAAATACAACAGTTTGGTACACTATTTACAAAAAAAAAAGATACAAAAAAAACAAGATAAAAATTTAATAACGATATGAAGTGTCAACACATTCAGATAGTAAGTAGTTAGTGCTTTGTATGAAATATTAGAGAAATGATGATGGCAGTTTTGTTACTAGAGCGCCGTATCGGTCAGAATCATCGATATGATGTGTATCTATACAAAAATAATCGATATTCGATATAGCATATATCACAAAATATACATGTAAGTGCTTATTATTGTTTTTTTCTTGTGTTTACAAATTAATCAACTATTGTCAGTAGTATAATATATACAGTCCTTTTATATATGGTTAAATAAATACTTTTCAGCGGGAAATTGTTTCCTGGTATAAAAACATACTCTTGTCCTACTGATGAGGCCAGGGCATTCAGATATTGTTCTGCTTTTTAAAAAAGGCGATCTGTACTGATGCCATCAATTTGCTTGTGATTTAACATTTCTTCATGCTTTCATTTTCATCATCACCTAGGAAATTATCAGAAATTCTTGGTTTTATTATTATCTGAATGATCAGCTACTCCTGAAAACATAAATGCTTACATCTCGGCAAACATTGTCATAAAAGTGCTATATCTTGATAAACTTTGTCGTTTTCCCGGGGTAAAAACATAGTCCACTACTGACTCAACAACGATTCGACGTGAACTCGAGAGCACAATGTAGGATTTTACTTAACTGTATCGCACAGTTCGTACCGTTATTCTTGAGTAGTGAACCATGAACCGAACCGTGAATATAGAACCGCGGTATACCGTCGTACGGTATATCGTTGTATACCGTCGTACGGTATATCGTTGTATACCGTCGTACGGTATATCGTTACACCCCTAGCTGTTACGTATGACGCGGTTAACCCTTTACATGCTAGAATAGGTAAATAAGAAAAGGTCCTATCAAATTTTCCACACATATGAAAATTTAATCTATCTCCAGACAAAGGCAAACAAGGTTAATGTAAATGTGAAAAAAAACACAGAGGCGAGACATAACACACAAAAAGAAAAAAAAACATCAGTTAACGCCTTGGAACGGCCAATTACCATTCACGCCATTATTTTTAAATATCTTTTAAGCTAAATATGTTAACAGAAACAAAAGGGTTAAAAACATTGTTTGTCAGCCTTTCCCACGTTCTAAGAGGGTGCAGTAAAAGGTTTCAGTTTATACATGTGAAATTTGTCTACCATATACAGCTGTTAATTAAAATAGCTTTTTACAATGTAGATGCTTCGAAATGTATGTACATGAATTAAATAGTGAGTCTTTGCCACCATTATTCTGTAGGATAACTTATACATAGAAAGGTTGCTTGCAAAAATATATTTCTTATATGTTAGCCAGTCGCGATCGCTGCAGCTATGTCGTGCTTCGGAATGCATGCTTGCAGAAACACACTCTCACTTTATATTTAAAGCTACGTTCAGTAATATACTACACAAAGTTCGCTAAGGATCACTTTATTGTCATTAGATATTTTGTTCATATTATACAATATAAAATCAGTTTGCTTACCGAAAATAAACATGTATTCAGTCCTCGTATATGAGGTTATTGATTTGATATTTATACTTTACACGAAAATCATGTCGCCACAACTTAATGAAAGTCCTTAGCAAATTTTGAGTAGTATATATACTTTATTCATGTATTTGTTCTTTCAAGGCGGTAACCGTCGGAATTACTCTGTTTGTTAAATGACTCATCAAAGTGTTGTTCTTTTATATTTGGCTTGCATGTGAATACCTTTGTCCTGTACCTTTTCAAATTTTTGTATATGTTGCAATGCTCATAGGACTTTGTCATATATTCTTATTATGTTAATTGGTTTAATGTCTATTCTTACGTTACAGTTAAGTGGAAAGGAGATCGATGAGGAACATGCAAATCTATTCTGGGAGTTGGATAGAGCCGTCGACTTTTTCGTAAACCCGATTGTTGACATTCTCATGTTAACGTTTCCATTTTTGGAACACATCCCCGGTCGGTTCAGGACTTCTTGCTTAGATGTAGCCAACGCAAAAGAAAAGATCAAAGTTCACTATGTCGACAAGCAAATAGTAAGCAAATTTTCATATGACCTCTAATTCAAGGTGAATTAAACTTAAGCAAACAATTCTTTTCACAGGACCAACTACATTACGTATGCGTACATGTCTTATGTGGCATCTTTTAAAAGCTTATGTAATTTGGTTTTTGTCGACCGATTTCTCTACTTGTCTCATTTGCGTCACTTTTAAAATTAACTTACATATTTCTACCTACATCGATTGTCGGCTTTGAATATTAATGCATTCTGACTTTTACAAAGCGTTTTGTAATACTTTCGTATTCTTCTTTTATAGGCTCCAAATATTTGTAAAACCCGCTAATTAATCAATTATCATCATTCAAATCCGAATTTCAGACAATGAATTCCGAAATGTTTCTTTCTCAACTTTTTACGCTACTACACTATTTTCTTTAGGAAACGTACGAACCTGGAAAAGTTCGGGGCATTGTAGACAGTCTTATAGCACAACGTGCAGATGATGAAATGGCAGGACGAGAAGTGACCTTTACGTACGAACGGATTGTTAGCATGACTGTAGAAACCATAGTCGCAGGTAATATCTCAACGGTAGCGGGTTTAACTTCTAAACTTTTTGTCTATTAAGGGAATAATTGTAAGGATAACTTAAACTTTAATAAGTATGGTAATATGTACATGCAGCCGCTTCTCAGAGGTGCAGTTTTTGGGAGGTTTCACTGTAGTTGGGTATTGCAGAATTCCTCAAATGATACAGATTGATTTAGAAAGACAGAATCATTCTAACATTTAGACAATACCGTACTCACTCAAAACCATCTCGTTATTTAAAAAAAAAAGCTGTTAAATAATGGCCAACGTATTCATGTAACCTGCGATTGTGCGGGAGATTGTTGGCAAATATCGCGGTTTTATGATAAAACTGACTACGGAAAGAAAAAAAACATTGTTTCTGTCTTAGTATTTCCATAGCATTTAAAGTTAAGTGTAAGCTATATGATTCATTACAGTATCACCTGTATGAGATTGTATAGATTTTTGCCTCATAATGTGACATTAATGTACATTGCTTCATCTTAAATTATTCCACTTAAAAGTCTGATTTTAAGTCTAATAAAATATTGCGGTGGTAACTTCAGGGGTCCTGACAACGCTATCGACCCTGAGTAACCTGATGCTGTGTCTCCTGCACCACCCAGAGTGTCAGAAGAAGATTCAAGAGGAAGTAGACGCCGTGGTGGGCCGCGACAGACGACCGAATATATCAGACAGGGCCAACTGTCCTTTTACAGGTTAAAATAAACTCATTGTATGTTTAAATTGAGATATCGTTACCTTCATAAGGAGATGGTAACGAATTCAATCAATGGATGAGATATCTAGATGAATTTCAAACAACCTTTTTACATAGTTTTCAGAACTTCTGATTCACAGAATAGAATAACCGTGAAGGATTTACTTTATCTGTTTCTGAAATACACTTACACTATGCATAATAGGTAAATAAGAAAAGTTCCTATCAAAATTTTCACAGATATTTAAATTTTTATCTACCTGTAGACAAAGGAAAACAAGGTAAATGTAAATGTGACAAAAAACACTGATACGAGACATAACACACAAAAAGAAAAACCATCAGTTACCGCCTTGGAACGGTCAGTCGGCAAAAGGGCCAACTGGGGTGCTTAAACCTGGTTTGTGGAGCGCTCCAACCTCGCACTTCCTGAAGGTTTTTCTATCAAACAAACAGTGTAAATAAAAAATATCCCGTCAAAGTGACACAGAGACACACATATCTTGCATTGAGCAAGACTTGTAATTCTTTAAAGCGGGCATAGTTAAAGTTATAATCACACTTTTATATTAAATTTTATTGAAAGGTTATACAATTGTTACAAATTATATAAGCACGATGAATAAAACTGTGATCCTGCTCTATGTATTAAAACAGATTTTGTATGTTGATGAATGCAGTATTGACCGTTGATCGTGTATTATTCTCTGATACATAGCGAAACCCAGTTTTACTATATTCGTGGGAATTCATCGCAAAAATAACATCATCAACATCATCGTCAGTATTTATTATTATTATTATTATTATTATTATTATTATTATTATTATTATTATTATTATTATCATCATCATCATCATCATTACAACATCATCATCATCATCATTATTATTATCATTATTATTATTTCCAGAGGCTGTCATAATGGAATCCATTCGTTGCATCACACCTGTCCCCCTTTTAGCCCCTCATGAATGTGCCGAGGATATTCAATTTGAGGGGCACATTATCAGGAAAGGGAATTTGGTATGTGGTTTACGCTTAATTGTAATGTGGTGTACATATGTGTATCAATTTATAAACGAGTTTGTGTTAAAACTTGTTTATTTATTTTTGACTCTGAATCTAGTATGATTATAACAAGTTGCCAAAAGAAAACGATGAAATAATTACTTTAAGTTGAGTTAAGTTGATTTTAAGCGGTTTTAACGAAAAAAAATCGATTTTTGTTGTTGCTGGGAGTGGGAGTGGGGAGAGGGTATGTTTGTTTGACTTTTTTGTGGTGCTTTTTTGTTGTTTTTGTTGATTTTATTGTTTGTTTATTTTTGTTCTTGTTTTTGTTTGTTTGTTTTTTGTTGTTGTTTTTGTTGTTGTTGTTTGGAAACGTCTCTTTAATAAGTACATCTTATGCGCCCGTATATTAGACAACGAGTTCACTTCATCGTCGTAACCCACACTCAGTCATACCTCTCTGCTTCATTTCCTGTAATTGATCCTACAATAATTCCTTTATTCTAATATATAGTTCATTTTATACTAATACATAGATCATAAAGTTACCAAGCCATTTTTTGTACACATTAAGCCATGTGCCTTAAAAATGCGAAAAAAATTATCACGAACCTGTCTTTTGACATTACTGTTTGAAATTATTGTTGGTAACCATGGCGGTACCTTGTGTTGAAATCATTTGTTTAAGCTGTTACAAACATAAAAACACTAAATAGCTTACGGTAAAAGCGCAATTGTGTCATAGTGTAGAAGGCTACTGCTTAAACTTAAAAGGCGAGATATGATTTCTGGCTGCTATTTTTATGCTGTCTTGTAAAACAGGCTCATGGGATACGGTTTGGTCTTTTTTTCTTGAAAAATGTGCTTTAATGCGATGTTTTAGTTAAAACACATGATGCATTTCAAAGTCGCGATGTTACGTCAACGACGCTTCACCGATGTTTCTGGACTGTAGTGTTTTTAATCGAAGTGGCTTCTTTACAAATCCCGTATCGCAAAGTTTTCTTAACACAGTAACTTTATCATATTGTTTTAACGGGATCAACAAATAAATGTTAGAGTGTAATAAATGTTATAGCATGCCTAAACATTCCTGCATTTAAAATTTGTGTTGACTGCCGAATTTCTGATACTATTGTCGCATTAATTTCGCCTGCTTTCTAGAGTTGTGCAAAACAATGTACAGGTCAATATACGTGCTTCATATGTTCAGCGATCATGTCAGCTCTTATGCATATGAGGTACCGCTCTAAAATGTAGCCGACCTTTATAAATTAGGACAAGTTATATGAAGTCAGTATAACAAAATATGTTATTTTTCTGTGTCTAACTAGCATAACCATTTCTGTGTATCTTAAAAAAAACATCAAATCAAATATTGCTCTTTTAGCTTTTCGGGAATGTGGACTTCGTGCATCATGACGAGAAGATCTGGGAAGACCCGTGGACTTTCAGACCGGAGAGATTCCTGGATGACAGTGGCCAACTACTGCACAGGGATCACGAGTTCATGAAGAAGTGAGAGAAACCAATTGAAATACTAAACTAGAAACACACATGATAGTCTTGTTTGCTGTTCGTTAAAACTATCGACGGTTTATTGAAAAAGGGATTGGGATTGGGATTAACCGGCATTTTTGCCGATACTGCGCAGCGACATTTCTATCATTATAGCACAGGGGCACTTATGAGGTGCCCAGGGACTGAATCCGGCCCGTCCATTATACTGACACCGACGAGTCAGGCGTAATGCTGTCCCCTTAGCCCCGAGCGTTAGGAGGGAAGCGACTATTACCAACTTTAAAGTCTTTGGTTTGACCCAGCCGGGGTTAGAATCCACGACCTCCGATCCGCAAGCCGACGCTCTACCACCTGAGCTATTGCGGCCGGTTTATTGAAAAGGAATTATGCAATAACATACAAAGTATAACAATGTCATGTGAGTATTAAATGACTTTACATGACAGTTATATGTAAAAACTACACGAAAATAAAACAGAGACGCGAAGGAACACATAAAAGAGCAAAAACAATATACGTCAGCCTTGTTACACATATTGATAATATAACGAAGGGGCGTGTTCTTTTTGCCCATGTATGTCCAGAAGCCAACGTGTTCAATCTCTCATCATGAAAGATAACATGACGCTTGTTATTGCAAACTTTTTAAACAGATTATTTTTACAGGCCTTGTTACTTTTTCAGCTGGCTTCCGTTCAGTTATGGCAGGAGACAGTGTATTGGGGAAGGACTGGCAAGATCCAGGTTGTTCCTGTACGTAGCCACACTGTTCCAGAGATATACGTTCGAACCCATAGATGGAAAAATCGGATCATATGACATCCGACATGAAGAAGATTTTGAAATGAATGCGACTATTCGCCCAAAGCCCTTCTTTTGTCGGGCTGTTCGGCGTATTAAGTAAAATCTTTTTGAAGGGATTGTATTCATCCAGATAAGATTAATTATTTCTGCTACCAAATTCAAGATCAGTTTACTTTGTCCTATTACTTCGTTTATATCATATGAGTTCAGAGGAATACTACACTTCAATTATTGACAGTAATTAAATGGTATGCATCATTTACAAACATTAAATATGTAAAATTTTGTTGGTTTACACATACATAAGATAAAGATGATGTTGCCAATTGCCGCCATAATAACATTTTTATGATTAACTCATTCATGTATACAGCAAATAATGTTTACATGATATTATAATTAAAAAAAATTTTGAGGTACGCGTACTCATAAGTTTCCGTCGATGTTCGCCGTTGCACTGGAGTCTTTCAGATATATATTACTTGAAGCTATCGAGATTCGTTTCGTAGTTCTTTGCTAATTTGAAAGGTGTGTACGTGTAGTTAAAGTATAAGAAAGAAAAAGGATTTATCTTACGACTTAAGTACTCACGGCAAAGGGTCGGTTTCATTTTCCGCCGGATAATGGCAATGATTTGCATTCAAATTGAATTAAATATAAAAATACCAACGTGCCAGGTGAAACGTGTCTGCTAATGTACATGTAATGTTTGTTTTCTTAATATAACTGCTCGTCGCCTGCAGTTTGTTAAATTTTTTTACTTCTGTTTGAAAATTGTGAACTGTAAAGTAATCGATTCAAACATGGCATTTATTGTTTTGGATCATTGTTGTTCTTATATTTGTCACAACGATATAATTGATATACAATGTGTGTGTATATGTACCATAAAGTACAAATATGTAGACAAGGATTAAATATATTTTATCATAACGAGCAGCTTAATCAGAACAAGGGTAATCAAATATAGTAAATAGAAGATAAACATTAATATGGGTATAATATGGGTATAATATTATATATTAAGCTTATACATTGTTTTTTGCCAGAATTAATATTTTTATTTTATCTTCAGTATACTGGGTAATAAAGATGCATAAACTGCTATTATTGGTTGTTGTTGTTTTAATAAAAAAGAGAAATACTGGGGGAAAGAGGACGTTTATTTAAACACGTATATTTAAACTTTACGACAGTTTTTACATACTTTACTTAGTACTAAATAATTTGGCAATATTTAAATGAAGAAATACATCATGTATTTATAGACATGAGTGTATTTCTGTTATTTACACGAACGATTTGCAAGGTAATTAAATGTTCTCTAAGTTTACCCACTTTCTTTATTTATAGTGATAAGACCTGTTGAAATAGTGTCTGACTCGTTCTTTATTCTCTAGAAATTTCGAAACTCTGGAAGCAATTTAACAATAAACCGTTTAGGCACCCAATGACCATATATGGCGAGAAAGACCAATATAGTTTCCAATAAACAGAGCCTATTAGAACGAAAAATGTGTGAGCTAAGACAGTTATCTTCTCCTGAATACACACACCGTCATTTTTGCATCGTGTAGCAGCACACCATCAATGAATTTATCAGTTTCAGTTTGACTAGATCTGTCCTTTACTGAGCAAAGGAGTGCATATATTTTCCATTTTCATAATTCGACAATGTTTTAACTTTATTTTGCAGTCGGTTAAGATAATCTTTAAAAATGCAAATACGTTCATAAAACAGAAATATATATTTTGTTGTTGTTGTTGTTTGGTGTGTGTTGTTTGTTTTTGTTGTTGTTGTTTGTTTGTTGGGGGGGGGGGTCTTTTGTTCTGTTCTGTTGTTGTTGTTGTTGTTGTTGTAGATTTGCTGTTTTAAATTGGAAGTGAGAGGGATTTACTTAACAGTCTTTATATACATAGCCCATCTTTATTTTTCCAAATGGGAGGATATTTTGGCAACACTTAGTAATTGCTTTGCAAATTTATACCAATGATCACTTTTCTGCGCAGTATCCTTGCACAAACCCCGCCCCCACCCAGACCTTTAACACTTTTGTGGGATAGTGTGAAAAAAATACACGTGCAAAACAGTGTTTATTCTCATTTATTTATCGCTCTTAATCGAAGACATAATTGAATGGTTGTGTGCATCTGACATATGGGTCAGAGTCGGTTTAAGATATTATGTACTCGGGATCGGATGGTTCCGAATTCAAGCCATATTCCCGTTATAACATATTTTCTTACTAAAGATTTGGATGATTATTAAAGATACTTTCAACACAAGCAAGCATCTATAACATGGTTGAAGTGTTCTTGGTCAAGAGGTTAAGGTTTCTTTAGTAGAGATCGGAGGGTTCGGTTTTCAAACCCTAGACTTGACATGAGATTTTGTTCCTTGTCCAAGACTTTCATAACACGAACATTTTGCGAATACAAAATATGTCCAAACTTACTTCCTTACACACAGATTTAATAAATAGTATCCACATTGGATTATATTAAAATATTTCTTTTTATAATAAGTCAGTTTGATATTTTGTAGAAGTAAGGTCCTATATTGAATGACATACAACCTTTTACTTGACAGCAACTTTGTTAAGTTGCATTCTTAATGTCAGTTCAGTATGTAATTTTTAAACCACAGTGGCAATACTTACGTAATAACGTTGCTTTATTACATTAGTTTCATCGGGATTAAGGACGTACCAGATCATTTCTGTTTCTCTTAATTTGTCTTCTTCCATGTCACTTAACATGTGTGAAGTAGGTTAGGTTAAGGAAATAATAAAAAATGGTCTTTGTGTACATAAACCAGACACAAAAATGCGTCCACACAAAACAACTTTGAAAATAATAAGAATAAGATATCGAGAAAGAAAAAAACATGTCATTTTCTAGAAAAAACACTACCTAAACAATAATAATTTGTGTAATGTGAGGCTGCTGCACATGTGTATTTTCTGCTTGTACACTTCATTTACAACATTATCATTATCAACAAGTGTGTGATGTTCGTCTAAAGAAATAATACATCCCTTCTTAATACTATGTGGACATTTTTTTTAAATTAAACCACTTCTTTCTTTTAACAAGGTCAGCTCTTGGACATTTTTATTCAAATAGGGTTTCTTTTCATTGTTTCAGGAAGTGCTAGGTTAGAGTTATGTAAAGCCGGTTTAAGCACCCGAGTCGGACCCTTTTACTTATGTCTTTAGTATCTTTTCTTTCCTATAGTGAAATGATTGGTATATCTAGAATGTCAAGAAAGTTTAGCAATTTCTTAGAATTCGGCTGTTTTGTTGTTGTTGTTGTTGTTGTTGTTGTTTTTAAGGAGGGTGGTAGAGGGGTTAGATACATCGCAGTGACGAATTGTAAACATTATAGCGACGTCCAGCTATTTTGGTGGAGGAAGACCACAGACAAAAGTCTGGGTAAAACAACCGGCGCACCGCAGGTAAACTGAAAGACCTTCCCACATTAAGTATCTCTAACCAAATGGGACTAGAACACAGGCAGTATCGGACTTAGCAGACAAAGGAGTTACAAATTCGCGAATCTACCTATGTGTGTAAGTAAACGACTCATTTTAGTACAAATAAAAAAATCTCTACAAATTTAACAAAGTTGAACATGTCATAGATTCCATGGTTGTGTTATTTGACACTTGTTTTTAGTTAATGTTCGTCTTCTTGAAAAATAGTTTAATTACAACTTTTTTATGTTTGGGTCTCTACCTTTTGTAAGCAGATAATGATACTTTTTTAAATCTTGTTTTTCTTAAAGCAGACTCCACAGACACATTGATATATAAAAGGTCGCTTGCAAATACGTCTTAAAGCAAACATGAATACAAAGCGTTTCTTGATAATGTTTCCAAATTGAACATGTCATTTTTCATAATTTCATAATAATGTCGGTATCTTAAACATTTTGCTTCTTTGGTCCATAGAGCGTTATCTTAATTTAGTATAATTTTATGTAGTTGTCTCTTTATCCCCAAGCTTAAAATGTTTTAGTAACCCTACGGTCTACTGGCCCTAACAATCGGCCTCGTGTGACTTCGTACCGCGCTTTTATCGTCTTTGTCGATCAATACTGCTATACACTTTCATGGTGGCATCCGAAAGTTTGGACCAAGGTTGTGTTGCTCAAGCAACTAAAATATGGTTACCTGAAAATATCTCGTGAAATGCTGTTTATTTATGCCATACATACATATGAAACTTTAAGTATAACACCCCACTTGTCATTACAAACATGTATTCCTCCTCTGAGCCACGCTGTACAGTTGCCTATTTGTGAACTAAAAAAACACGTGACCACTTACTTTTGACTTCACATGTTATCAGCCGGATTATCCGCTCTAACGTCGATGACTATTTTTGGCAGAAATCCCCCCCCCCCCCCCCCCCCCGCCTCGTGCTTATTTACAGATTTGGAGAGAATTATTTCACGAGTTGTACAGTCTAACAATTGAGGCAGTGGCCAGAATCGCCTACACTCAGCCTTACATACGAATTTATGATGTTTCTTGTCCAAACAGTTCTTAACAGGGATAAAAGAAAGTAGGATACCGCCTTTAAATGCGCTCAATTTATCATATTTGTCAGCTAGTGTTAACAGTGGCCTTGACCATGTTTATGTTTTTGTGCGGTTTGTGCAAGTTTTGTACACTGCTAAAAATAGAATCTCTCAGTTTTACGCATCCGTGCCTGCAATGTGAACAAAACCCCTGATCAAGTCAGTGTGCGGTTGCAGTTGTGCAGTTGCAGTTGCAGTAGGATACAAACGCAACACCGCATTGCATTGAAATTTTAACGACAAAATGGAAATTATTTTTCTTATTTTCGCATTGGTTTTGGTGACATCCCTGTTTGTCAACAAGCTTTATAAACCAAAGCATACCCAGGGAACGACACATCCGGGACCCAAAGGCTGGCCTGTTGTTGGATCAGCATTGGATATAAACATCACCAACAGCTTAGACAAGCTGTGCGGCTTGGCGAAGATTTATGGACAAATATTTCACCTGAGGATGTTCAACACGGACGTCTTTTGTTTGAATTCTGCTAATGTTATCCGGAAGGCATTCGGAGAAAATCCATACCGAAAAGTAATGTCAAACAGAAGTCGTTTCTTTTATGGCGAAAGATTCTTACATGGCAGTCAAAGTGTAGGTTTAGCAAGAGATGGGCATGGATCCATGCATTCGGAAATGCGAAAAGGGGTTGTAAAAGCTTTCCATGTTTATGGCGAGGGATTAAAGGACTTTGAGAAAAAAGTGCATACAGAGTTAGACAGACTATTGGGTGTAATTGAAAGATTTGACGGAAATTGTTTTGAATTGGAAAAGGTATTAAAGAGGTCTTTATCGAATATCATCTCTATTCTGGTAAGTTATTTCGGATCCTTTTTTCATAAAAAAAATCTTGTTCTGGTTCCGAAGTTTGACATATGTGCCCAGATTTTGCTGTTTTACTATTTACAAAAACAACGGTGTGTTGTCTTTCTTTTCAACACTGCAACTATATATACATACAGTTACATATCGTGCTTACTTGTATTATGTATATTATCTTACAGCTAGTCACATCGGATATATTATTTATGACATTTCTTTCTTTCGTTTTAAAACATTAAAATATATGTTCACATCAGCTTTCGGTAGCTATATGTAGCGTAAGAATGGGTCTTGTTGGTACAATTAGAACTTGTAACCCAAGTAAGCCAGTCTTGCTGTGGGGTCATCTTATGCCATCGTAGTTAAGCAGATTAACATATGCTTGGAATAGCTGCTTGAAAAAAAACTTTTCTATCATATGCATGCATGCATGCACGCATGCCTGTAAGTATGTATGTATGGATGGATGAATGGATGGATGTATGCATGCATGCATGGATTTAGGCATGTATGGATTAGCGTATGCATGTATGTATGCATTTTTGCATGTATATGTGTTATGCAGCATGTATGCATGTATGTTTGCCGCATGAATGTATACAGCATGTATGCAGCATGTATGCATATGCGCATCCATGTATGGTGCATACATGCATGCATACATGCATTCATACATGCATGTATAGATACATACATACATACATACGTACATACGTACATACATACATACATACATACACAAACATACACACACACATTACACACACACACACACACACACACACACATACGTACGTGCATGTATGCGGCATGTATGTATGCATGTATGCATGCATGTATGTGTGTTTGTTTATTAGGTTTATCGTCCCATCAACAGTATTTCAGTTATCTGGAGACGGTGTCCACTTGAAGCAGATATAGTGCTGCCTTCACTGTGTATAGCATGCCGTAAACACCTGGCATGATACCGGCCGCAACAGCTCAGGTGGTAGAGCGTCGGCTTGCGGATCGGGAGGTCGTGGGTTCGAACCCCGGCCGGGTCAAACCAAAGACTTTAAAGTTGGTAGTAGTGGCTTCCCTCCTAACGCTCGGGGCAAAGGGGATAGCATTACGCCTGACTCGTCGGTGTCAGTATAATGGACCGGCTGGGTTCAGTTCCTGGGCACCTCATAAGTGCCCCTGTGCTATAATGATAGAAATGTCGCTGCGCAGTATCGGCAAAAATGCCGGCTAATCCCAATCCCAATCCCAATCCTGGCATGATTCCACACCTAGTCACATTATCCTGACACCGGGCCAACCAGTCGTGGAACTACCCTTATATTTGCTTGAGTTTAACGACTTTGGTATGTCGCGGCCCGGGATCGAACCCGGGGCCTCCCGTACCTGGAGCCGACGCTCTACCGATTGCGCTACCAGGTCCGGTCATGCATGTATGTGTGTATGCATGTATGTATGTATATACGTGTATGTATGCATGAGAGAATATATATATTCTCTCATATTCTCCACTGTATCTTCTGAATCAGTATAATTTGGTTAGTACAGTTTTTACTTCCATATAATTAGTCGTGATCGCTGTAGGTAACATAAAAATGAAACATTTGTTTCAAGATATATTTTATTAAATATTTAGACTTTTCGACCTTATAAACATTTTAGTTGTTTTATTATTATTCCTTTTACAGGTAAAGTCCTTGAAACGTCTGAAAATTGTCATTTGTTTTTTTTTTGTTGTTTGCATTTTTCAGTTAATAGGAGAGGAGATTAAGGAAGAACACGCAAACCTATTTTGGGAGATGGATGAAGCCATCGATGTTTTCGCTGACCCGATAGTTAACATCCTTCTGTTAAAACTTCCTTTCCTGACCCACATACCCTGCCGTTTTAGGACTTTCTCCTTAGACCTAGTCAACGCAAAAGAAAAGATCCAAGTCCAATATGTAGACAAGCAAATGGTAAACATATGTTTCTATAAAATTTATATTTGATCGAGTTTTGTTAAAGAACACCGGCCCCTATTATATTCAGAGCGTATATACGTAGATCCTAATGACTTTGACAGGGAAATAATTTCTTACACTATCTGGTCTAGCACTATTTTAAGACGACCCTTTAAAATACACATCAGAAAGCTTAACGATATATAGTTAGAGAGTTGAATGCATTTATTGTTATGTTGTTTGTAAAGTGTATTATTTTCTAAGTTGATTACTTTCAAAACAGTTGCTTATTGTTTTCACTCGGTAATAGACTATTTCTATTTACACTGTTTACCTTTGAGAAAAAACTTTTTTTTTACATTAACTAGTGGGTGTGCCAGTGTCAAGGGGTAATTCATTTTTTTATATGTGGCAAGACTTTTCATCGTCTTATTTGTCTTGGTCCATTTTACATTTAGCTTGCATGATTGTTCCTTATGCTTATTCATATTATAAATTGTTTGCATTCTCAGAGTACATAGGCATACTCAAATATGGAATTATTACAAATATTTATCGCGCGTGTTATTTGGTTAATGGTCGTATTGCAAATACGATTTTCAAATATTAAATGTAAAAATGTTGCTTTCAAGTAGTTTATTGCTTTATTGTTAAAGGGGATGTTTTATTCCTTATAGGAAACATATGAACCTGGAAAGATTCGAGGAATTGTAGACAGTCTTATAGCACAACAGCGAGCTGAGAAAATGGAAGGACGAGAAGTGACCTTTACATACGAACGGATTGTTAACACAACTGTAGAAACCATAGCCGCAGGTATCATCGCCTTTCTAAGAAGCTGAGTTATGCCATAACCTTTAATTCGATTTCTTTCGTTTCCAGACAAATTTAAAGGACTCGGACGATTTTTGATTTAAAAAAAATGTTAGATTTACATAAAGTTGCTTTCCAATTATAGCGTATGTCGGTAATAGATTTTTTGTCTTTCTAGCTTACACTATACAATGAAATATTCACCTAAATCACAGTTTCTAGTATAATAAACAAATATTGATAATCGTATTCATGAAAATTAATCCACGTCATCTGTTTTGCAATCAAATCACAGCTTTTTTTTACAAAAATAAATATTGATAATCATTTTCACGAAACTTGAGTCATGCCATCTATTTTGTAGTCAAATCGTAGCCTATTTTACAAAAAAAAATATTGATAATCGTATTTATGAAAACTAATCCACTTCATCTATCTTGCAATCAAATCTTTTAAAAAAATAAATATTGATACTCGTTTTATGAAACTTAAGTCACCTCATCTATCTTGCAATCAAATCACAGCCTATTTTACAAAAACAAATGAAAGCCATGTCAATGTCCATAAAATTTGGCCACGTCATCTACCTTGCGACAGTTAGAGAGTAGGTAGCTCAATATTGATTATTGATAGCTGTTATGTTTACAATCTTTCAGACCACATTGAAATAAAATACTATGTTTATTTCTTGCATTTAAAGATAAATGTGACTTATGTGGTTCGTTTAATTATCCATCTTAAAAGATTATATTGGTTACTGCATCAAGATTTGATCTTAAAAGTTTCTTTTTTGTCAGTTTCACTACTGAAATGTCAATAATAATTCTTGGGAAAACGTTGATAATTTTAGGATTGCTGACGACTTTGTCAAGTCTGAGTAACCTAATGTTGTGTCTGCTGCACCATCCAGAGTATCAACAAAAGATTCAAGAGGAACTAGACGCCGTGGTGGGCCGCGACAGACGTCCGAATATATCAGACAGAGCTTCTTGTCCGCTTACAGGTAAAAATAAGGTCATAGTTGTTTTGGAAATGGTAGTCGGAAAAGTACGTATATGGTTTCATTTTCAAGAGATTGTTTACGAATTTGAATTATGGATGAAATATATCTTGCTAAATGCTACGTTTGCCGACAGCTCTTGTTGCAGGTCTGACTTGGGCTTATGTCTATCTCTGCTTCAGTAAATACAACCGTGCGACAGATCACGCAAAATCTTAATCTATTTCAAAAATTGTATACGACGGATTTGAGCCGAGCGCAAAGAATTGGCCGATCGAAGGCTAAGCTCAGAGAAAAAGTTTATAAATACCAATCGGAAAACGACATTTAATAGCACATGATCACTTGTTTATAATTGACAGCTCCGAGAAATATGTTCTGGGCAGTCGTTTACCATGTTATGAAGGTATTTATATTTGAAAATTGTATTTTAAACATTTTCTGAAGCCTCTGGTTTATAATACAGCATGTAGTTTAAGAATTTAATTGTTATTTTGATCAAAACGATAATTAAGTGAAAATAAAATGAAATAAATCGACGGCATCACCAACAAACCTGCACAAATTTGTGTTTATTTCATGATCTTGCATATGATTGTTTAATGTGTGTCGGAATTAGTTCCTGACCTTTCGGGGAAGTGGGCGTGGTTAAACTGGCTCTGATCGGTCAGGTGATTAACTTTCCATAAATGGTTATATTATCATATTTATTATTCATGTTGCTCCCTTTTCTTTGAAACTGGCACAGTAAACTTAGAAGACGAAATATTAGCGCAATGGCGGGCATATTGACCCAAAAGCACAGTCAATGTTTCTTTCGGTAGCAATTTGTAGTATTCAAATCTTTATTATATCATGGTATAAACTGTATAAACTCCAAATAATGATACTGCTGGTTTGTTTTATCATTGTGTGATAAATCACAACACAATGGTGTCGTTGTATGATAAATCAGAGTTTAATTGTGTCGTTGTGTGGTATATCACAATATAATGCACACTGGTTTGTTCTTGTCTTGCGACTTTCATTATTAGATAGCTGCGCTTCTGAACACATTACCGTCAATAATTCTGCAATAGATAATTATTTTGTTACTAGTAGTAGTAGTAGTAGTAGTAGTAGTAGAAGAAATAGTTTTAGTAATAGTAGTAGTAGGAGGAGAAGAAGTTGAGGTAAAAGTAGTAGTAGTAGTAGAAGTAGTTGTAGTAATAGTAGTAGTAGTAGTAGTAGTAGTAGTTGTAGTAGTAGTAGTAGTAATAGTAGTAGTTGTAGTAGAGATAGTTGTAGTAGTAGTTGTCGTAATAGTAGTAGAAGTAGTAACAATTGTAGTAATACCTGTTGTTGGTGTTGTATCTGTTATAGCTGTTGTTTTGTAGTTGTTGTAGTTATTATTATTATTATTATTATTATTATTATTATTATTATTATTATTATTATTATTATCATCATCATCATCATCATCATCATTTTCAGAGGCTGTCATCATGGAGTCTATTCGTTTCATTACACCAGCCCCCCTCCTCGTACCTCATGAATGTGCCGAGGATATACAGTTTGAGGGATATACTATCAGGAAAGGGAGCTTGGTATGCGATTTATCTATATTATTTTATGTATGTGTACTAATTTATGAACGTTCACTTGTTTGTTACTGTTACTTTCATGTTAAACAGAACAGAACAGAACACATTTTATTCAGACTTGTACAAAATATAAATCGTCTTATTAAAAACTTAATCAAAACACGTTTCATAAAATTACCAGAATAATCATTAATTAACTAAAACAAGGTTTATACGTGTATGAACCACAAAAATCATTTAACAATGCTTAAACAGAGTTCATATTTGTGGGTAGTGAAGTCATGATTTAAAGCCAAACAGATATTTTTAGATAACAAAAATGTGAAGAAGAAAAATTGCGTCATTGTTAATAGTTACGATGCAGCCATCAATGCTTTTTGGATGAGTGTTTTATTGTGTTTTTATAAACATTAGTGGGGAAAGAAAAATTCAAATTCTTATTTAAACCGCGGTTATATCAAATTCTTAAATAATAACGTTTCAACTAAAGGGATTAAAAGTGAACTGGTTGCTGATTTAATAATGTCTTTTTTCCCCATTATCAAATGAAAGAAATATATTAGTTATCTTCATGGCTGGAAGTTTTTTTTATATACTTTATAAAAGAAATTTCGTTTATTACTTCCTTAATTTCTTCAGAATGTTAAAAAGATAACGCATGTTGATCACATGTTGATCTCATTCAACAAGGTGCAATTTTATCTGCTTGCTGCCTAGTTAAAAGAAATGGGAAAATACCCATAATGGAGTAAACTGTAGCAGATCCGTATAAATAAGCATGGTTATATGTTAATAAAGATATTTATTCTAGCATAAGCATGCCTGAGTATCTTTGACAAAACATCAAATCAAATACTGTTCTTTAAGCTTTTCGGGAACGTTGACTTCGTACACCATGACGAGAAGGTTTGGGGAGATCCGTGGACTTTCAGACCGGAGAGGTTTCTCACTGACAATGGCCAGCTTCTACCCAGGGACCACGTGTTCATGAAGAGGTGGGACATAATAAAGAATTAAATACTCAAATAAACGAAAAATTCCCCATTGATATGAAACTAGCATATCGGCGTAACTTTGCACATTAGTCATTGAAGCGACGATATGACTGGCACTGAAGTTGTTTTACCATAACTTACAAAGTTTTAATTGGTTCATGTTTTAAATAATACTTATTCGTCGAAAGATTCCGGGTAAGTATATTACGTATATATGAAAAAATGAAGAAAAATACTAAAATATGGATACATGTAGAAGAAAAAAATGCTTTGTTTCTTTACGGTTCGTATTAAGGACCTCTTGAATGACAAGACTGACTGCACCAATGGATGTTGATGAAGTTTTATAATACACACCAAGCGGTTCAGTTTTTTTACACTTAAATATAAGACATGCTTAAAGACAGGCCCAAGTAAGAGTCCAATCGCTATGTTTTGGTCAGTCTTCTATGCCATACACTTATTACCTGGAATAGTTTTGTACAAATTACAACGTATTTTCGATGTATTGATAACGTTTTATGTTTTAAACAAACGTTAACTATAGGATATTCAATTAAAATAACAAGACGGTTTATTGTTTAATATGGTTTGTTTTTCTATCGTATTTCAGCTGGCTTCCGTTTGGTCATGGCAGACGATCGTGCATTGGGGAAACACTGGCGAGGTCCAGGACGTTCCTGTACGTGACCGCCTTGTTCCAGAGATACAGGTTCGAAGGCCTGGATGGGAAACTCCGGTCATGTGACTGCAGACAAAAGGAAGACTTTCAAACAAATATTACATTTCGCCCTAAGCCATTCTTCTGTAAGGCCGTTCGACGTTGAGTAAATGTCCTAATGCTACGGAGTGTTATTTAACTTTGTGTTCTATGTATTCTATAATTAATCTATAATGTATTTAGTGCTTCATTATTATTCAGGGTTGGTGTTGTAACTGCGGCTAAATCGAAAGGTGTTCGATTAGTTACATTATTATTATAAAATGAATGTACCATCTCGTCCAATTGTTGTTAATTCGTCCTTTCTATCTCCGTCTTGGGTTCTGTTTGTTTGTTCGTTGGGGTCATATTACCCCCAGAAAAGTAACGTAATTTGTCCGGAGAGAGTTTCATTAATAAATAAGTGTAGTACTTTTACAAGTACAGCTGACACATTTCTACTTTTATATAGCTATGGTTAAAAAAAATTTGTGTAGCACAAAACAAAGAAAATAAATTAGATGGCGATATTTTGCAAACTACCACCACTTTAACCAAAATAGTGATTTCTTACATATTAATATTAATTTAGCGAACCATGGATTAAACCAATCAAAATATTTATCTTTGATGTTATGGAGTAAAAAAAGAAGAATTAATAGTGATAAGGATTAGAGCGATATTCCTCTCATTTCTTTTCAAAGCCAGTGAAATTTAAAAAAAATATACCTATCCACTAGACATCTAATTGAAAGCACCTTCATCGGGAATAAATAATTGAGCAAAGAATATAAGTTATAAACAACGCAACAAAAATTACAATTAACAAGAAATAATATGTACAATGTGATCACGATATAAAAGATTTGACAACTAAACAGTTGAAATAAAACGGTTGAAATATAACTGACTAAGCAATGACGTATATGACCAGCTTATGACGTCATATTATAAAAAGCAGGAACTTAATTGGGAAAAACTGATTTAATTACACTTGATTGAAGAAAGAAAGCAAAAACAACTCATTCAAATTCGACGGGCCGACATAATCTTTTTTTTCCGGCTACCTCACGCAAATATACATATGTACTTTGATATCACTACGATATTTTTGTTTGTTTGCAGATATAATTGATGTTAAATTAATCCATCCTATCAGGATTGTTACGTGAATTATCTTTGACTTTCGTTAGTCTTTGGTACTTTAATTCTATTTACACATGAACAGGATGCTACAAAAATTTACACTTCTCTGTTCATTTTTTCCTGATTCAAGTTTGCATTTTCTTTTATGATCAATAATAGTGCATTTTTAACAGAATCAAAGCGTTATAAAATCACTGCAAAGTAAGCCAGCCATTTAAAGGATATCTGGAAACATGAAACTACCCATTTTTCATCAGGCAATCATGTCAGTAGTTACAATAAATCAAAGGCGTCTTAAAATATGCATTTTAAGAAAAGAAAGACTACTTCGAAATTATGTGAGAACTTCAGTTCTCTTTAATCAAATGGGGCGGGCATAATACAAAAAAATCAATTTGGGAAATCTGGAGCTCAAATCAGTCGCAATATGAAGGTCAACTGAGAGAGCGAGTCATTCATGCATGCCGCCAATTCCTAGATCAAATTAATACGCAGGTCTTATTGATACCCAAATGGGCTGACACACGTGCTTCAGGAACCAAAATAAGAATGTATCTCCCCTAAGAACAACGATTTATTTGGTAACCCGTCCATCCATCATAAGCTAGAAAAAAGTACGCATTTTCTTGCATGAAATTTTTGCATCATAAATTAATTTTTAATTAAATGCGACCTTGACCTTGACATTCTGTCAGGACTTTGGCATGTTGATGCATGATTATCACCTCAAGATGTTGACCTCAGAATGTGTGGAACTCATGATTCATAAACGGACTGTTAAACTCTAAATAAATGTGGTATATAAAAACGTTATTCAAAAAAGACTGTCTCGCCAAGTTTGTCACAACTATTTGCCTTTGCCTTAGCTCGAAAACAAAACTGCAAAGGAATGTACAAAGGCCAGGAATTTCTATTAGTCAGTGGTACTGTCCATAACTAGTGTGTAACAAGTAGATTAACCAAGACCGTTTGTCAAGCTAAGTCATTATCGAGCAGCAAAGGGACACTTTAAATAGAAAGACGATCTTAGACCTAAAAGAGACTTTTAAGGAAGTTATTTGGAGACAGATGTCGATCCTAGATCCTTCAACGACTGTTTAACTAAACATCTACCATTATTTCATCACTGCATAGGGAAATTGTGTTATGTAAGATATGCGGACGACGAAATATTTAATCGGTTCGTGGTGTTGGCATACAAAATATTTATCGTTTTAGAAGGTGAGATGCTGAAAATGTAACCAATCAGACCTGCAGTCTTCGTGGTTAAAACTTTTTCTCGACGCCCAAGCGTTTTATTTTGGTCAACATCCGCTAAACCACTTTTTTTTCTAAAGTTTTTAATACAATTTGTCTTAACAGACATCTGACATGCAATGAAACATATTGTGCAAAATAACTGGAAGACATATATGGAAGGATAGTCCCGTGATATTTTAAATCTTCTTTTCTGATTTACCAGAATTGTTAAGCTATTAAAACAGACGTTGCAAGAAGAAGCCACATTCGAATAATAATGGCAACTTTTTGTGTACTTATTCGACAGCACCTTATCCTTAAACTTAATGTTTCAAACACGAATGTGTTAGTATATCGGCGGTTGAGACACCGCGAGATCACTTATGTGCACTTGTAAGAAGATTTTTACAACATGTCAAATATGGGATACCGGATAGTGATACATATAAAACCACTGTCGTAAATGTTAACTTCGACATAACAATTTTAGCATTATTCGTTGCCTTATCTTTATTCAACAGGTGTAAACGTAGACTGAGCTACTTGCTATTCATAAAAATCAAGAAATATAATAAGCAATAATTTTAATACAAACGGAATATATATAATCAATCGTGTATCTTGTCTAAAAATCATACTTATGCCAAAACAAGTATGCCAAAACAATTATGCCAAAACAATTTAAAGCAAGACGTATGTGGCATAGCAGACTGATCAAAACAGTGCAGTCCACTTTGTGTCTGAAAACAATCGAAATAAACAAAAACTTGTTAAAATAATAATAAAATGGGTTATGTTTCAATATAAACATAGTGTCAATCGCAATTTGTAACAAAACTACATTGAAAAAAACATGTAATAAGATTCAGTGATGCAATAAGTACAGCACCGGATTGCCACACAAGAGGTCAAGGCATTTTTGCCCTTATTGCATCTTTGTCTTTTTCTTCTTCGTGCACTGTATAGCATATTTACAGATTCAAATTTATCGATACGTAAAACATTTGGCATTTTCTTTCGACCAGGGACAATTTAAACTTTAATATAAAAACAATGCACGCCAGTTACAATATGGCTTTAAAGCGACGTGATCGGGCAAGTCGGGAGATTGTGGGAAAAGACATATTAGGTATAGTTCAGCATGAATAGTTCTAAGTACACTAAAGTGGCGGGCCAAACGTAGGTGGCCATTCGTTACATGTCTTTAATTTATCAATCAGTGCAAACAAAACGGAACGGGACATATGCCTTCGGTGGAAAATTGTGTTGATTTTTATTACATTCGTTTTGACTGTAGTAACTATGTTGGTTATAAACACACTGTTTTCTCGGCAAAAGAAGACACGGCATTGTTCATACCACAGGGTTGGCCGGTCGTTGGCGCTTAACGTCGCCAATATGAGTTAGAAGCTCAGTGATTTTTCACAAACTTATGGAAGTGTACTCCAAGTGAGGATTTTCAATATGAAGTAGAATGTTTGAATTCAGCAGATATTATCAGAAAGGCTTTCAGAGAAAAAGCTCCAACTTTGGTATGTTAACGTTGGTCAATCAAACTCCAGCTCATCATCGTCGTATCGGTTTTCCGAAAAAATGGCTAGGCAGTTTTGAATCTCAGCTTGGGTTTCGTACACGTTTGCACACAAAGACAGAACACGTAAATTAGCCGATGAACACTCAATTTGTTGATTTCTCGTGAAAACTAAGTGACACGCTTACCGCACACTTTTACATAAGCACCTCCAATCACGTAGTATTTGACCTTTGACCATTTTAGGACACTGTTTACGTCACTGCTTACGACACTAATTGAGAGTATGTTCACCGTCACGTGATATTAAATGAAATTCTTGAATGCTTTAATAAGCGTTACAATATTCTTATATATTTTAAATGGGTTATTTTCTTACTTTACGTTGGATCTGAATCGACCATCAATTCCTAAAAGACCAAATAAGACAGCAAAAAATATATGACAAAGTCCTATGAACATTGCGATATACACCAACATTTGAAAAGGCACAGGACAGAGGTATTCACATGCAAGCCAAACGTAAAAGTAAGAACAAATCTGTGATGAGTCTTTGAATAAAAAGAGCTAACCCGACAGTTACCGCCGTGGAACGGTCAGTCGGCAATATGGACCGACTGGGGTGCTAAAATCGGTTTGACAGAAAGGTTCATGTCATCCAGCTAAAAATGACCTGTTATATTGGATTTTTGATAATAATCTATTTCACATTGTCACTTCAAATGTGACATTTTGTAATAGGAAAGTTCGGTATTCTTTTAGCCATTTCAAAGTTCTAAGCAATTTTCTAACGTAAGAATTATTAGAAAAGAAAATATTTCTGAAATCGTGGTACAAGTCTTATTTTTTGACATGTCAAATGTTTAAGAAACCGTTCTTTCATGCGTAACTGTAATTCTGTTTCTTCTTTTAGTATCCCTTGCACTGTTTCTTGTTCCGCTTTTTTTTCTAACTTAAATCTTTCATAAAGCAATTTTAGTTCTAGCGCAGTTATGTTTACCTTAATCAGCGACACAAAAACCGTCCGAAACAATATCAATATTAAACAAATTTTGAGTTAAAATATTACATATTTTCGTGATTAATCAAAGATTGTTTAATGAGAAGCTAGTTCAAGTAAGTCGTAATTTCTGGCCATTGGCTGGCTGTTTTATACTTCAAACTCAAATGCCATATTAACTTGATTTTGGAATTGAAATAACCCTAAGCAGTAATTTAACATAATTATATGTTTTGAGTACACATGTAAGTATGTATGTTTTAAAGATGAGACCCAATTTATATTAAATCTCGTTTAACAATTATTCGTTTACTTTTTTATACTCTGACGTAAAAGTGTTTCTTTGCGGCGAAGATATGCACAATGTCCTTACTACTATAGGTTAATGAAATTTTTTATTTAGTTTAAAATCAAATAATATAAGATGTCCATTAGATGCTGCCATGTTTGAGATGTGATGATTTTTATCACTTCTTCAATGGAAAGATTGTGTCAATAAATACTCAATCTGAGTTTTTAGCATTTCTATTTTACACCTAAAGGTGTTGTCAGGTACTTGGAACCTGACGGAAAACCTCGTTTTACATGGCATAATTTAAAATCCGAATTATATATAATCCAGCACTGTTAACATACAGAAAAAGTGATTATATTCATTAAAGAAATATTGTTACCTTAAGCATGTGTGTTTGCAGCCAAGCGGTTCCAAACTCCTGATACCTGGTTCTTACGAGTTCACACAATGATTGATATGCAGAGATTCACCCAACTAATATCGAATCTGTGGTGTTAGTTCCACACTGAAAATAAGAAGATATAACAAGACACTTTAATTGCTACAACATATATTTAAATTTAAACAGTCATGGGAGATAGGTTTTTATTTGTCAGTCAAATGTAAAGGAAAATATCTATTTGCAACAAAACTGGCCAAGCTTTGGCATATTGTTAGAGCTAAGTTACGACATTATTGAAAGAAAGAAATGACGTGATAAAATATGCCTAAATTATAATCAGATAAAGGGATTAGCATTATTTCTATTATTAAAATAATAAATCAGAATAACCAGAGAAGACGTGTGGTAGCATCCTTTTCATATGTAGATGGAATTGAAGCCCATGGTACGTAAAATGAAAATACACTTAAAAATATCATACGCTGTTTGCATTTGCTTCATTGCTTTTCGGCGCAGTGTCGGATATCTCCTTTAAAGGTGGTATCCGACAGTTTGACAATTTTCCTCTCATGCAACCCAAAAAACATATTGTTACCTGAAAAGATGTAGATGGAATTAAGGAACCAAAGTCCAATGGCCCTGAAAGGAAGAATCACAGAACAGGTAACATTGATGTAAATATGACAATGTCATATAAGCATTGCAACATATACCAAAATTTAATATAGCATAAGACAAAGGTATTTACATGGTGATCATTTCTGTGAAATCGTTTTAAAATCCGACTTCAAATAACAAAATTATGGGCCAGACAAGATTTTGCTTCAAGGTCATGCTGTGACTTTGACCTTCAAGGTAGCGACCCAAATTTGCGCGTGCATATTGTACACATTGCTACCTATTATCAAACCAAGTTTCATGCGCCTAGCTTTAATAGTTTTTAAGTTTTTAAAGGGTCCAGATTTTTAGCGGACAGACAGACTGACGGGCTGACTGACTGACGGACTGACGGACGGAGGATCAACCTATAGTCCCCTCCGGTGTGAACACCGGTAGGGGACTAATAAAGCAGTACAAGCGCTGATATATTATAAGAACAATATAATGACGTCATACAATGCCATGACGTCATATGCCAAAAGTGTCAAAAGTGAAATGTACAAAATACGAAAGAAATCATAGAATTTTTTAAAACAACCAAAGAGATAATACGTTTTAAAAAAAACACATCATAAAAGCCGAGGATTTATCCACAGTTGACATATCATATGTAACACAGGTACCAAAAATCCCGATGTTATACCTACTTTACAATCTCACGTAAAGGTTATGGAGACTGCTCAAGTTGTCCCACCAGTATAGGGCACGACTGGAGAGATGAAGGGACAAGAAATCCAAAAGTGACTGTCCAATTATGGCTTAAAGTCACTGTTTTCATAAAGTCTCTACGACCTGTCCGGTCATCGTGTAATTTAAAATCAATGCAAGTTCTTGACTGTAAAAGGGTCAATTGCAAGCAATGCAGTACATCGAAGTATTCCCGATTGTAACCGTCTGCAATACATTTTCTGATAAGTTTTGTAAAGTGGTCAGAAAAGTTATTGAGACCCTTAATATTCTTTAACTTGTATAAAACATTTCCATAAAATGCAGGATGGCTTACGCCTTTCTGTATAAGTGTTTTCATACAGCTATTATACTTAGAAGCAATATAACCATTGCGGTGAAAGAATTTTGACAACGCCTTTCTTAGTTTAAGAAAACGAAAGCCTTGTTGTAACAGTTTAGAAGAAATAAACTGGTTTCTAGAATTGAAATCTTCTACTTTAGTACAAACTCGTGCAAACCTTGTAAGTTGTGATATGTAAATACCATAGGAGGTAGCACGAGTAGAATCACCGTCAATGTATGGATAATTCACAATACTAAAGTTGAAATCATCTCTCTTGTCATAGATTTTAGTACAGACGTTGTTGTTGGAAATATAAATCCAATGTCTAGAAATGCTGCATTTAAATGTCTGTTATTTTCTTTATTAAGGGTATGTTCTGGAGGGTAAATCAGATGGATCATTTGAGAAAAGAAAGGATTATCTATAGTTAGAATATCGTCAAGAAAGCGTGAAGTTAAATTGAAAGCCTCTTTAATGTGGCTTTGGTTTGAAAGGGATAAAGTTAACATGAAATCCCGTTCAAAGCAGTATAAAAACAAATCTGCAATTAATGGTGCACAGTTGGTTCCCAGAGGAATACCAATTACTTGTCTAAATAAAGTGTCACCACATTTTATGTAAATATTGTCTAAAAGAAAACGTAAAGCTTGACAAACATCCATGCAAGTCCACATAGTAAACTTTTCTAAGAAAGTATTGGTAAAAAATGCATTACTTTCATGACATGCAATATATAGACGTTGCTTTCGAGCAAATGTTTTCTCAATAAGAGCAATCAATTTGGTCTTAATTAAATCATGAGGTAAAGAAGCGTACAACGTAGAGAAATTGTAAGTATTAACTGCAGAGCAATGAAAGTTCAAAGTACGAAACTTGTCTAAGGCTTCTGAAGAATTTTTAATAGACCAAAAAATGTTAATTCCTGAATTTTCATACACTTTTTAACAATATTTAACAACGTCATTGCGAACGGCTGTAAGACAAGACGTAAGTAGTTTAGATATGTGAGTGGTGGTGCTAGAGCTGGCATTAGCTATGAATCGTGACTTGTATGATGTTTTGTGAAGCTTAGGAATCCAGTACAATGAAGGAAGCAAAACAAACTCATGCGCAGTTATGTGGCTGCTCATCGATCAATTCCGCAGTGGGATTTTATGTGATGATAGTTCATACAAGGTGACGCACGTGACCTTAGTGTTTCGAAATATTAAATGCTGTCAGCATGGTGTTTGCCCAAACGATAACCTGTGAACTCCAATAGTGATTGGTGTGGTCGCAAACTATATTTAAGCGTAAATGGGATACTAAATGTTTTGAATTTACAATTAAGGTAGAATATTTAACGAATTTATTCACATGAGAATTGTGATGATGCAGCTGTCAAAATCAATTAATACTTCCGGACTTATTTGCAGAAAAGCTATTATTATAAATAAGTTGCGTAAAGTCATTAGAAGCATTAAAATTCTTTCTTTTAATTAACATAATTCAAAATTCACGGGGCACCCGTGGCGTTGTATCTTCTCAAACGGCTTAGCCTCTAACCGCGTGGGTTCGAGTCCCATTTGTGGGGAAGGACTTAATGTTGGAAGGTCTTCCAGCTGACCTGCGAGGCGCCGGTGGTTCTACCCAGACATTTGTTTGGGGTCTTTCTGGACTTTCTCAACTAAAATATTCAAGATCCGAACAATAAAAAGGGTGATCACTGCCAAGAAGATTGCAGCTAAACCTAGGGAAAACGTCACGCATGACATACCCTTTCAATTATTACACAAGAGTACGGTATTGTAGAGATGTAAAGTGTATATCTATGTTGTCTAGCGGTAACGCTGAGGTCTATCAAAGCAATTTACGGTCTATTTTATGCCCCCACCCCCGCACTCCCACCCCCACCCCACTTGAAGTAGCATATTGTCGCCGATTTGTCCGTCCGGGATTAAATGTGGTATCCGAAAACTATTCTATAACACATACATGTAGTGATATTTTAACCAAATATTTGTGCATTTAGTGCCAGAGAAACTCATACTTAAGTCTAAGCAAGGAAGATTCTGAACACTATCTCTATTATTAGACAGTACAAACTCGTTATATTCACTCTAAGTGTTCATTCGGTCCAGTTCTATAAAAGGCGCGATTGTCATTTCTGCTAAAATATACATCGACGTCAGAGCGGATTTCCAGAAAGATGATATAAAGTGAACTTTAAAGTATATCACAATATATTGTAAAATAATGAACATTAAATGCAACAACCTATGATTATAACAATTAGAGCAATCAACTGAACAATGCAAACAAAAATGTGAGTCTATGGGTCCATGTTTTGCCACTTTCTTAGGCGCTAAATATTGAATCAATCCACAGAGTCCTTCAAAACCAGATGTTTTATTGATGGATACAATTTAATAATCAGTGACATATCTAATAGATAAAGAGTACAATGAAAAAAGTGATAATGCAATGCATTTTATCATAATCCCTATACAGTAAAACCTCTCCACAGCAACATCTGGCGGAGGCACGAAAAAGTGTTGCTGCTCAGAGGTGTTGCTGCTCAGAGGTTTCAATAAGACGAGAAAAAATGTGGGGTTTTTAATAGTTTTGTACTGATATTAGATTTTCCTAAGTATATGTTTTAGTTAATTTTGCTTTAGTTATAAAAATACAATATATTGTTATAAGAGAAAACAGAGGATGATTTTTTTTAATAATTTATTGATGATGAAAAAACAAGTTGTATAACACAAAAAAACTTTAAAATTTATGTACATAATAAAAACGCAAGCTGTTGAACATAGAAAAAACTTATGTACATGTACACTCATACTGTATATGTAAGTTCAGCATTATTTAGTTAAAACAATGACAGTTTGCATTTAGCACTAATGTAAACATCTTTTAAGTAAGCAATCAATACAGTGATGTCTTTCAATCTTCCGATCAATTAACGAAAACAAACCTACGGTTAACAGCATCAATAGTTGACACTTCTTTCACACGTTCCCGCAATACCCTAGGTCTACAACGGCATGTTTATAGCATGCAGCTGGTTTCCCGTCCAACTGTAACTTGATTCCAATTAACACCTTCTCAACAGGGTACAAGCAGTGATTAGCCGACCGCGTGACATTTCTGGTGTACGCGACAGACCGATCTAAAAATAGCTGCACTGGTGTTGCTACGCAGAGGTTAAACTAGCCTCGGGGAAGAGAATTACACGGCCGCTTACCGCTTCGCGGAGGAGTTGCTGCTTAGAGGTTAAAATGCGCTGAAATCTACTGGGGGGAAATTTAACTGCCGCTGCTTAGAGGTAACCGCTGCTTAGAGGTGCCGCTTCGAGAGGTTTTACTGTAGTTTTAAAATACGCAAGCTATACAGTTATCTGTGATGAAAAATACTAAATATAACTGATTTTCATCCAGCAAACTTTTAAATCCTCTAGGAAAAGCTATTAGTATTACAATTAAAGGTGATAATTTAAGATTTTGAGTAAAATTTACTGAGATTTGTTTTAATAAAAACATAGAAAACACCTCCACTCCCCAGACTTTCTATGATATTAAAATGGAGATAAGGAGCTATATTCCTCATGTAGTCTGAGTGTGAGCAACTTGATTTAATGCTCGCTTTAGACTGAGTGCTCGTTATATACAATCAACGATTTATTCATTATATGTGCCACCTACATATGCAACACTGTGACCAACTTGATTTAATGCTTGCTTTAATGTCATGAATGATATGGTTCAACTGTGATGAGACGCTAGAAAAAGGTGATAAATTTTTTATAAACACACTCAACTAGCTAGGAAACCATCCATGAGATTGTCCACAAAATTAGGGGTTTGGTATTTCTACTTTTTTATGTTACACCGTACCAACAAAATCATGGTAATATTTGCGACGCCCAGCTTAATATTTGTGGAAGAAGATCCTTTTGGTGGAGGAAGGTCCGAAACACCTGTCTTGATAAAACCAGTGGTACATCGAATGTTAGATAGAAGATCGTTTCACATCAAAAATTCACCCCGACTGGGAATCAAACCAAAACACGACTTAGGCTGAAATTTGGTCTGTTATCTTTGCGAATTTACTGTGTTGTTGTTGTTGTTGTTGTTTTTGTTGTTGTTGTTGTTGTTGTTGATGATGATGATGTTGTTGTTGTTGTTGTTGTTGGGGGTTTAGTCGAATTAGGTGAACACTTTACCTCAAACGTTTTTAAGGTACAGTAAGAATAAAATTAATTCATTTTGCATATTTACGAAGGAACACCACTAACATGTAAACAAATAAATTGCACACTTTAACATTATGCTTGTTCGCAATTGCATTTTAACTTTATATCAGAGATACAACACACACGGAATACATGATATATGAAGATGCCGAGTCATGGTCTTGCACACGCTTTTACTGTTTACGGAAGAATTCTAAGCGTCTTGATCACGTGACGCTTACAGAGACTATAATATAATGAAGGCGGGGCTAGTTAACTGGCGGGGATGGTGTACCGAGCAGACGCTGATCGTAGTCGCCAGCTGCTGTTGCACTGACTCCTTTTCACTGCCACCTCTGATCGTGCGTTAATGTTCACTTTCTGTGATTAATAAGTTTATTTATTCAAGTCAAGAACCGTACAAAACTTTCTTTTATTTCCTCAGAAAAAGTATTTACATTAGGGACAGTACATGTAGCTATCTGCCATGAAGCGATGAAACCTGGTTACTTTTGTCCCAATGTGTACTCTATTTTTAAGAAGTATATCTGAGGCTAACATGCCTACTTTTCCTTTTTGTGCGTTGTGCATAAAATGTTTGCTTGATGTATGAGGGAGGAATGCAAACACATTTCCTGAGCAACAGTCTGCACAGCTGCAGTAAACTGCTTAACTCAGAGAACTCTTTCGCTTTCTATTACGTTAGCTGTGTTACATGTATACATATTTTTGCCTGCATGTCGGCTCTAGTTCAGCTCTTATCATTAGGCGCAAAGGAGTGTGTGTGTTTTAACTTGTGCGTGGACATATTGACTAAAGATGGAGTTTCTTGTTCTTGTTTTGTGTATGGTCACATTGCTTTTTATTTACAAACTTTATAGACGAAATCATACCAACGGAATAACGCTTCAAGGACCCAAAGGATGGCCTTTTGTAGGATCCGCACTGGATATAAACATTGCTAACAGCGGGGGAAAGTTGCGCGGCTTAGCCAAAAAATATGGAAGTATATTTCATCTGAAGATGTTCAACGTTGACATCGTATGTTTGAATTCTGCGGAGGTTATCCGGAAAGCATTTGGAGAAAATCCGTACCAAACAGTTATGTCAAACAGAAGTCGTTACTTTTATGCCGAAAGATTCTTACATGGCAGTCAAAGTGTAGTTTTTGCAAGAGATGGCCATGGATCAATGCATAACGAAATGAGAAAAGGGGTTGTAAAAGCTTTCCATGTTTATGGCGAAGGGAGAAAGGACTTTGAAGACAATGTCCATACAGAGTTAGGTAGACTTACGGGAGAAATTGACAGATTGGACGGAAAAGGTTTCGACTTTGAAGCAACATTCAAGAAGTCTTTATCGAATCTCATCTCCATTCTGGTAGGTTATTTAATAGACATTCAGATAAATTGTGATTTAGTTTCGGCGTTTATTTAGAAATAATTGTAAATAAACTCAGTCTGCTATTTTAGTAGTTACGCGAAGCATAAATGCATATGTGAAAAGTCCTATAAGCATTGCAACATATATCAAACTTCGAAAAGGCACAGGACAATGTATTTCACAGGCAGGCTAGGTGAAAAGCAAGAACAAATTTCTGCTGAGTCATTTAACGAAAAGAGCAAACCCGACAGTTACCGCCTTGGAACGGTCAGTCGGCAATATGGGCCGACTGGGGTGCTTAAACCGTTTTACAGAGCGCTAACCTCTCACTTCCTTGTTGGGTTTCTCAAATGCAAGCAATGAAAAGAAAATCTACCTATTCGAATACAAAATGTTACTTTAATAAGTTATGACGGAAGTAGTGACGTCATTGAAGAATGATGTCCAAATAGTGTTTAGAAAAGAAAGGGGTATCATTTCGATTATAAAAACTACACAACAATGGTTGATTATAAGTGTAATTAACTTTGAATCAAGAAAAAACATGACATGCTACTCTGTAAGAATGTGCCCTAGTTAATATGATTACGTGTAAAATGTTATAGCTAGTCATGTCACATTTATAATAATATGATGTAACTAGGAATTTTAATACTTTGAATATATGCACGCATGTCCTGTTATCATAATTTCAAGGAGAAACCTTTTGGTAATTGGCAAAAGTATATAATCAGGAGAAAGTATTGTAGAGAAATCATATTTAAATAAAACAAGAAACATATGTAGTATTTTCTTGGCAGAAGAGAATATTGTGTGTGGTTCGTTTTAGAACATAATTGATAGTGGCCTAACTGTGCTTAAAAACGAAAGCATTGTGCATCGGCAGGTTTGTACCTTTCAGGCATTTGAATACACAAGTTACACAAAGTAATAATATTATCTAAATATTTATAGAAATGTATGAAAAATAATGCCTTAAGCTAGAACACCAATCTCATTAAAATCACATCCTTACTTTCGCTTCATTACTTTCCGCTGGTTAGGATCTGATAACATCCCGATAAAGGTCGCCTCGAAGTGACCTTTAAGTTATAAATACTAATGAGCCGATGACGTCAAACTTGACCAATCAGAAACCTTGTTACACCGCGGTATCGTTGTCAGACAGCGACAAACACTTCACTACCTTTTTCATATTCTGAAGGCGTTCTTCATTGATTCTAAGTTTTTGTTTGAGTGTGTTTGCTCCCACTACCCGTTATCAGAACCTGGAGAAATGACATCCCGCAAAAACAGCACCGATCAACAAACGAATGTAATTTCTTTGAGGTTTGTTTTACTGGATCGCAAATGTCAATGGGGGCTGCCATCTTGAAAATGTGACGCACCTTTAATCGGAATACCTTGGACATTGCCGCTCAATATGAATTTCCGTAAATAGCCGTAATCTGGCGAATATTCATGAAGTTATACCCCAACATTTTGCAGCCGACGATTTCATTGGCTAATCAAAGGTCAAATTGAGGTGACCCCTAATGCGATGTCATCAGATCCTAACCAGCGGAAAGTAATGAAGCAAAAGTTAGGTTGTGATTTTAATGAGATTGCCTAGAACACTTGCTTATGCATCGTAACATATTTTGTCCAATAAGTACCATGCGTACCATGTTGTAATATCTTGGATTTTACCGGCCGCAATAGCTCAAATGGTAGAGCGTCGGCTTGCGGATTGGGAGGTCGCGGGTTCAAAACCCCGCCGGGTCAAACCAAAGACTTTAAAGTTGGTAGTAGTGGCTTCCCTCCAAACGCTCAGAGCTAACGGGACAGCATTACGACAGACTCGCCGGTGTCAGTTTAATGGAGGGACCGACCGGGTTCAGTCCCTGGGCACCTCATAAGTGCCCCTGTGCTATAATGTCGCTGCAGAGTATCGGCAAACATACCGGCAAATTCCATTCTATCCGACATCTTAGATTCGACGTGAACTCGACAGCACAATGTAGGATTTTACTTAACTGTATCGCACAGTTCGTACCGTTATTCTTGAATAGTGAACCATGAACCGAACCGTGAATATAGAACCGCGGTATACCGTCGTACGGTATATCGTTGTATACCGTCGTACGGTATATCGTTGTATACCGCCGTACGGTATATCGTTACACCCCTAGCTGTTACGTATGAAGCGGTTAACCCTTTACATGCTAGAATAAGTAAATAAGAAAAGGTCCTATCAGATTTTCCACACATATGAAAATTTAATCTACCTCCAGACAAAGGCAAACAAGGTTAATGTAAATGTGAAAAAAAACACAGAGGCGAGACATAACACACAAAAAGAAAAAAAACATTAGTTAACGCCTTGGAACGGCCAATTACAATTCACACTATTACCTTTAAATATCTCCTAAGCTAAAGATGTTAACAGAAACAAAGGGGTTAAAACATCGATTGTCAGCCTTTCCCACGTTCTAAGAGGGTGCAGTAAAAGGTTTCAGTTTTACATGTGAAATGTGTCTACCATATACAGCTGTTAATTAAATGGCTTTTTACAATGTAGATGCTTCGAAGTGTATGTACATGAATTAAAAAGTGAGTCTTTGCCAACATTATTCTGTAGGATAACATAGAATACATAGAAAGGTTGCTTGCAAAAATATATTTCTTATATGTTCGCTGCAGCTCTGTCGTGCTTCGGAATGCATGCTTGCAGAAACACACTCTCACTTTATATTTAAAGCTACGTTCAGTAATATACTACACAAAGTTTGCTAAGGATCACTTTATTGTCATTAGATATTTTGTTCATATTACACAATATAAAATCAGTTTGCTTACCGAAAATAAACATGTATTCAGTCCTCGTATATGATAATTGCAGTTATTGATTTGATATTTATACTTTACACGAAAATCATGTCGCCACAACTTAATAAAAGTAGTATATATTTTAAAATAAGATCCTTAGCAAATTTTGAGTAGTATATATACTTTATTCATGTATTTGTTCTTTCAAGGCGGTAACCGTCGGATTTACTCTGTTTGTTAAATGACTCATCAAACTGTTGTTCTTTTACATTTGGCTTGTATGTGAATACCTTTGTCCTATACCTTTTCAAATTTTTGTATATGTTGCAATGCTCATAGGACTTTGTCATATATTCTTATTATGTTAATTGGTTAAAAGTCTATTCTTACGTTACAGTTAAGTGGAAAGGAGATCGATGAGGAACATGCAAATCTATTCTGGGAGCTGGATAGAGACGTCGACTTTTTCGTAAACCCGATTGTTGACATTCTCATGTTAACGTTTCCATTTTTGGAACACATCCCCGGTCGGTTCAGGACTTCTTGCTTAGATGTAGCCAACGCAAAAGAAAAGATCAAAGTTCACTATGTCGACAAGCAAATAGTAAGCAAATTTTCATATGACCTTTAATTCAAGGTGAATTAAACTTAAGCAAACAATTCTTTTCACAGGACCAACTACATTACGTATGCGTACATGTCTTATGTGGCATCTTTTAAAAGCTTATGTAATTTGGTTTTTGTCGACCGATTTCTCTACTTGTCTCATTTGCGTCACTTTTAAATTTGACTTACATATTTCTACCTACATCGATTGTCGGCTTTAAATATTAATGTATTCTGACTTTTACAAAGCGTTTTGTAATACTTTCGTATTCTTCTTTTATAGGCTCCAAATATTTGTAAAACTCGCTAATTAATCAATTATCATCATTCAAATCCGAATTTCAGACAATGAATTCCGAAATGTTTCTTTCTAAACTTTTTACGCTACTATATTATTTTCTTTAGGAAACGTACGAACCTGGAAAGTTTCGGGGCATTGTAGACAGTCTTATAGCACAACGTGCAGATGATGAAATGGCAGGACGAGAAGTGACCTTTACGTACGAACGGATTGTTAGCATGACTGTAGAAACCATAGTCGCAGGTAATATCTCAACGGTAGCGGGTTTAACTTCTAATCTTTTTGTCTATTAAGGGAATAATTGTAAGGATAACTTAAACTTTAATAAGTATGGTAATATGTACATGCAGCCGCTTCTCAGAGGTGCAGTTTTGGGGAGGTTTTACTGTAGTTGGGTATTGCAGCATTCTTCAAATGATACAGATTGATTAAGAAAGACAGGATCATTCTAACATTTAGACAATACCGTACTCACTCAAAACCATCTCGTTATTTTGAAAAAAAGCTGTTAAATAATGGCCAACGTATTCATGTAACCTGCGATTGTGCGGGAGATTGTTGGCAAATATCGCGGTTTTATGATAAAAGTGACTACGGAAAGAAAAAAAAAAAACATTGTTTCTGTCTTAGTATTTCCATAGCATTTAAAGTTAAGTGAAAGCTATATGATTCATTAGAGTATCACCTATATGAGATTGTATAGATTTTTGCCTCATAATGTGACATTAATGTACATTGCTTCATCTTAAATAATTCCACTTAAAAGTCTGATTTTAAGTCTAATAAAATATTGCGGTGGTAACTTCAGGGGTCCTGACGACGTTATCGACCCTGAGTAACCTGATGCTGTGTCTCCTGCACCACCCAGAGTGTCAGAAGAAGATTCAAGAGGAAGTAGACGCCGTGGTGGGCCGCGACAGACGACCGAATATATCAGACAGGGCCAACTGTCCATTTACAGGTTAAAATAAACTCATTGTATGTTTAAATTGAGATATCGTTACCTTCATAAGGAGATGGTAACGAATTCAATTAATGGATGAAGTATCTAGATAAATTTAAAACAACCTTTTTACATATTTTTCAGAACTTCTGGTTCACAGAATAGAATAACCGTGAAGGATTTATATCTGTTTATGAAATACACTTACACTATGCATAAAGCACACAGACACACATATCTTCCATTGAGCAAGACTTGTAATTCTTTAAAGCGGGCATAGTTAAAGTCATAATCAGATTTTTATATTAAATTTTATTGAAAGGTTATATAATTGTTACAAATTTTATAAGCACGATAAATATAACTATGATCCTGCTCTGTGTATCAAAACAGATTTTGTATGTTAATGAAAGCAGTATTGACCGTTGATCGTGTATTATTCTCTGATACATAGCGAAACCCAGTTTTACTATATTCGTGGGAATTCATCGCAAAAATAACATCATCAACATCATCGTCAGTATTTATTATTATTATTATTATTATTATTATTATTATTATTATTATTATTATTATTATTATTATTATCATCATCATCATCATTATCATCATAACAACATCATCATCATTATTATCATTATTATTATTTCCAGAGGCTGTCATAATGGAATCCATTCGTTGCATCACACCTGTCCCCCTTTTAGCCCCTCATGAATGTGCCGAGGATATTCAATTTGAGGGGCACACTATCAGGAAAGGGAATTTGGTATGTGGTTTACGTTTAATTGTAATGTGGTGTACATATGTGTATCAATTTATAAACGAGTTTGGGTTAAAACTTGGTTATTTATTTTTGACTCTGAATCTAGTATGATTATAACTAGTTGTCAAAAGAAAACGATGAAATAATTACTTTAAGTTTAATTAAGTTGATTTTAAGCGGTTTTAACAAAATTGACTCGTTTTTTGTTGTTGTTGCTGGGAGTGGGGGGTGGGGGAGGGTTTGTTTGTTTGACTTTTTGTGGGGTTTTGTTGTTGTTTTTGTTGATTTTATTGTTTGTTTATTTTTGTTCTTGTTTGTTTGTTTTTTGTTGTTGTTGTTTTTTCTGTTGTTTGGAAACGTCCCTTTAATAAGTACATCTGCGCCCGTATGTTAGACAACAAGTTCATTTCATGGTTGTAACCCACACTCAGTCATACCTCTCTGCTTCATTTCCACTAATTGTTCTTACAATAACTCCTTTTAACTAATATATAGATCATAAAGTTACCAAGCCATTTTTGTACACATTAAGCCGTGTGCCTTAGAAATGCCAAAATATATCACGAACCTGTCTTTTGACATTACTGATTGAAATCTTTATTGGTCACCATGGCGGTGCCTTGTGTTGAAATCATTTGTTTAAGCTGTTACAAACATAAAAAAACACTAAATAGCTTACGGTAAAAGCGCAATTGTGACATAGTGTAGAAGGCTACTGCTTAACTTAAAAGGCGAAATATGATTTCTTGTTGCTAATTTCATGTTGTCTTGTAAAACAGGCTCATGGGATACGGTTTGGTCTTCTTTTCTTGGAAATGTGCTTTAAGGCGATGTTTTAGTTAAAACACATGATGCATTGTAAAGTCGCGATGTTACGTCAACGACGCTTCATCGATGTTTCTGGACTGCAGTGTTTTTAATCGAAGTGGGTTTTTTTAATCCCGTATCGCAAAGTTTTCTTAACACAGTAACGTTATCATATTGTTTTAACCGGATCAACAAATCAATGTTTTCGCCTGCTTTCTAGAGTTGTGCAAAACAATGTACAGGTCAATATACGTGCTTCATATGTTCAGCGATCATGTCAGCTCTTATGCACATGAGGTACCGCTCTAAAATGTAGCCGACCTTTATAAAGTAGGACAAGTTATATGAAGTCAATATAACAAAAATGTTGTGTTTCTGTATCAAACAAGCATAAGCATTTCTGTGTATCTTAAAAATACATCAAATAAAAAAATATTGCTCTTTTAGCTTTTCGGGAATGTGGACTTCGTGCATCATGACGAGAAGATCTGGGAAGACCCGTGGACTTTCAGACCGGAGAGATTCCTGGATGACAGTGGCCAGCTACTGCACAGGGATCACGAGTCCATGAAGAAGTGAGAGAAACCAATTGAAATACTAAACTTAAAACACACATGACAGTCTTGTTTGCTGTTCGTTAAAACTATCGACGGTTTATTGAAAAGGAATTATTCAATAACATACAAAGTATAACAATGTCATGTCAATGTCATCTCTAATCATGAAAGATAACATGACGCTTGTTATTGCAAACTTTTTAAACAGATTTTTTTACAGGATTTGTTACTTTTTCAGCTGGCTTCCGTTCAGTTATGGCAGGAGACAGTGTATTGGGGAAGGACTGGCGAGATCCAGGTTGTTCCTGTACATAGCCATACTATTCCAGAGATATACGTTCGAACCCGTAGATGGAAAAATAGGATCATATGACATCCGACATGAAGAAGATTTTGAAATGAATGCGACTATTCGCCCAAAGCCCTTCTCTTGTCGGGCTGTTCGGCGTATAAAGTAAAATCTTTTTAAGGGGTTGTATTTATCCAGATAAGTTCTATTATTTCTGCTACCAAATTCAAGATCAGTTTACTTTGTCCTATTACTTTGTTTATATCATATGAGTTCGGTGGAATACCACACTTCAATTATTGACAGTAATTAAATGGTATGCATCATTTACAAACATTAAATATGTAAAAATTTGGTGGTTCACACATATATAAGATAAAGATGATGTTGCCAATTGCTGCCATAATAACATTTTTTATGATTAACTCATTCAAGTATACAGCAAATAATGTTTACATGATATTATAATTAAAAAGGTTTTTGCACAGGTACGCGTACTCATAAGTTTCCGTCGATGTTCGCCGTTGCACTGGAGTCTTTCAGATGTATTACTTGAAGCTATCGAGATTCGTTGCGTAGTTCTTTGCTAATTTGAAAGGTGTGTACGTGTAGTTAAAGTATAAGAAAGAAAAAGGATTTATCTTACGACTTAAGTACTCACGGCAAAGGGTCGGTTTCATTTTCCGCCGGATAATGGCAATGATTTGCATTCAAATTGAATTAAATATAAAAATACCAACGTGCCAGGTGGAACGTGTCTGCTAATGTACATGTAATGTTTGTTTTCTTAATATAACTGCTCGTCGCCTGCAGTTTGTTAAATTTTTTTACTTCTGTTTGAAAATTTTGAACTGTAAAGTAAACGATTCAAACATGGCATTTTTTGTATTGGATCATTGTTGTTCTTATATTTGTCACGACCACTGATGTAATGTTTAATGTAATGTTTAATGTAATGTTTAATGTATCTTCTTTTATTGTTCAAATATAATCTTTAGTTTACATGTACAAAACGATATAATTGATATACAATGTGTGTACCATAAAGTACAAATATGTAGACAAGGATTAAATATATTTTATCATAACGAGCAGCTTAATCAGAACAAGGGTAATCAAATATAGTAAATAGAAGATAAACATTAATATGGGTATAATATTATATATTAAGCTTATACATTGTTTTTTGCAAGAATTAATATTTTTATTTTATCTTTAGTATAGCGGGTAATAAAAATGAATAAACTGTTACTATTGGCTGTTGTTGTTTAAATAAAAAAAGAGAAATACTGGGGAAAAGAGGACGACTGTTTTTATACAAATACAAACTTATTTAACGTTTACACGTATATTTAAAATGTACGACAGTTTTAACATACTTTACTTAATACTAAATAATTTGGCAATATTTGAATGAAGAAATACATCATGTATTTATAGACATGAGTGTATTTCTGTTATTTACACGAACGATTTGCAAGGTAATTAAATGTTCCCTAAGTTTACCCACTTTCTTTATTTATAGTCATAAGACCTGTTGAAATAGTGTATGACTCGTTCTTTATTCTCTAGTAAATTTCGAAACTCTGGAAGCAATTTAACAATAAACCGTTTAGGCACCCAATGACCATATATGGCGAGAAAGACCAATATAGTTTCTAATAAACCGAGCCTAATAGAAGGAAAAATGTGTGAGCTAAGACAGTTATATTCTCCTGAATATATACACCGTCATTTTTGCATCGTGTAGCAGCACACCATCAATGAATTTATCAGTTTCAGTTTAACTAGATCTGCCTTTACTGAGCAAAGGAGTGCATATATTTTCCATTTTCATAATTCGACAATGTTTTAACTTTATTTTGCAGTCGGTTAAGATAATCTTTAAAAATGCAAATACGTTCACAAAACAGAAAAAATATATTTTATTGTTGTTGTTGGGTGTGTGTGTTGTTTGTTGTTGTTGTTTGTTTGTTGGGGGGGGGGTCTTTTGTTCTGTTCTGTTGTTGTTGTTGTAGATTTGCTGTTGTTGTTGTTTCGTTTGTTTTGTCTGTTTGTGTGTGTATGTGTTTTGTTACATCCGTACCGCCACAACCATGGTCATATGGCAACGTCCCGTTAATTATTGGTGGAAGAAGCCCGAGACTTATACCTGGCTAGAACCACCCAAATGCAGGTTAGCTGGAAAACCTTCCCACATGAAAGTTCTCCCCTCGACCGAGTCTCGAACCCACGGGGTGAGGGCTGAGGAGTTACAAGTCAGCGACTTTAACCGCTTGGCCACGGACGCCCCTAGAATCTATTTTAAAATTTTAAAAAAAATATGTTAGGAGTTCTACTTCCTTGCACACTTGCGGTTACCACCCCTGTAAGGGTCAATAATTAAACAAATGACGAGGTTGTCAATTGGAAGTGACAGGGATTTATGCAACAGACTATATATACATAACTAAAAAATAACCCATCTTTATTTTCCCAAATGGGAGAATATTTCGACAACACTTTATAATTGCTATGGAAATTAATACCAATTATCACTTTTCTGTGCAGTATCCTTGCACAAACCCCGCCCCCATCCCGACCTTTAACAAAACGTTGTTTATGCCCATTTATTTATTTTGTGACTACGTATCGCTCTTATTCGAAGACATAATTGAGTGGTTGGGTGCATCTGACATATGGGTCAAAGTCGGTTTAAGATATATCAATTTTTTAACTTATTATGATTTGGCTTAATTTATTTGCATATACACAACCTACATTTCAACTGTTATTACTCTACAATCGTTAAATATTTTTAAAAAAAAAGTCAACTTGTATTGAGCAGTCACCCAATGAAAAGCCTTAGATTGGCTGCTTAAGGTTTTCAAACCCTAGACTTGACATGAGATTTTGTTCCTTGTCCAAGACTTTTATTACACGAACATTTTGCGAAAACAAAATATGTTCAGATTTGCTTCCTTGCACACAGATTTACTACAAAGTATCCATATTGGATAATATTAAAATAATATTAAACTTTTTCTTTTTATAATAAGTCAGTTTGATATTTTGTAGTAGTTATGTCCTATGTTGAATGACATACAACCTTTTACTTGACAGCAACTTTGTTGAAGGGTATTCTTAATGTCAGTTCAGTGTGTAATTATAAACCACAGTGGCACATACTTATGTAATAACGTTGCTTTGTGACATTAGTTCCGTCGGGATTAAGGACATACCAGATCATTTCTGTTTCTCTTAGTTTGTCTACTTCCATGTCACTTAACATGTGAGAAGTAGGTTAGGTTTAGGAAATAATAAAAAATGGTCTTTGTGTACATAAACCAGACACAAAAATGCGTCCACACAAAACAAATTTGAAAATAATAAAAATGAAATATCGAGAAAGAAAAAACATGTCATTTTCCAGAAAAACACTACCTAAACAATAATAATTTTTGTAATGTGAAACTGCTGCACCTGTGTATTTTCTGCTTGTACACTTCATTCACAACATTATCATTATCAACAAGTGTGTGATGTTCGTCTAAAGAAATGATACATCCCTTCTAACTACAATGTGGACATTTTTTAAATTAAGTCACTACTTTCTGTTAACGATATCAGCGCTTGGACATTTTTATTCAAATAGATCGGTTTCTTTTCATTGCTTGCCTTTGAGAAACCCCTTAGAAAGTGCTAGGTTATTTTAAACAGGTTTAAACACCTCAGTTGGGCCATTTTACTTATGTCCGAAATGTGTTTTCTTTCCTAAAATGAAATGATTGGTGTATCCAGAATGTCAAGAAAGATTTATTTATTTATTTATTTATTTGGGGGGGGGGGGTAGAAGGGTTAAATACATCGCAGTGACAAATTTTTATCATTACAGTGACGTCCTGCTATTTTGGTGGAGGAAGACAACGGACAAAAGTCTGGGTAAACCCACCGGCGCACTCAGGTCAGCTGGAAGACCTTTCTACATTAAGTATCTCCTTCCGAATGGGACTCGAACACAGTATGGCACTCGGCAGACAGAGGAGTTACAAATCCGCGTATCTACCTATGTGTGTAAATAAACGATTTATTTTAGTATTTAGTACAAATCATTTTTTTAAATCTCTACAAATATAACAAAGTTGAACTTGTTATAGATTCCATGGGCGTGTTATTTGACACTTGTTATTAGTTAACGGTCGTCTTCTTGAAAAAAAATTTAATTACAACTTTTACTTTTATGTTTGGCTCTCTACCTTTTGTAAGCAGATAATGATACCTTTTTAAATCTTGTTTTTCTTAAAGTAGAAATCATAAACACATTGATATATAAAAGGTCGCCTGTAAATATGTCTTAAAGCAAACATTCATACGAAGCGTTTTTATTAATGTTCCCCCTTTTGAAAATGTCAATTTTCATAATTTTGTAATAATGTCGGTATCTAAGGTTTGCTTCTTTGGTCCATAGCGCGTTATCTTTATTTAGTATATGTAGTTTGTCTCTTTATCCCCAAACTTAAAATGTTTAATTAACCATACGGTCTACTGGCCCTAACAATCGGCCTCGCGTCACTTCGTACCGAGACAAGCAAAACTTCACCGCGCTTTTATCGGCTTTGTTAAAAATATCGCAAGTCACTTTTGAGGTGGCATCCGACAGTTGTTGTTTAAGCAACTAAAAAATACGGTTGTCTGAAAAGATCTCGTGAAATGCTGTTTATTGATGCCATACATATATAATATTATGACAATTTAAGTATGACACCCCACTTGTCATTACAAACATGTATTGCCCATCTGAGCCACGCTGTACAGTTACCTATTTGTGAACTAAAGAAACCACGTGACCACTTACTTTTGACATGTTATCAGCCGGATTATCCGCTCTAACGTCGATGCCTATTTTTGGCAGAAATTCCCCTCATGCTTATTTACAGATTTGAAGCGAATTATTTCACGAGTTGTGCTGTAAAACAATTGAGGCAGTGGTCAGAATCGCCTTCACTCAGCCTTACATACGAATTTATGAAGATTTTGTGCAAACACTTCTTAACAGGGATAAAAAAAAATCGGATACCGCCTTTAAATGCGCTCAATTTTATCATATTTGTCAGCTAGTGTTAACAGTGGCCTTGACCATGTTTACTTTTTGTGCGGTTTGTGCAAGTTCTGTACACTGCTAAAATAGAATCTCCGTTTTACACATCTGTGCCTGCAATGTGAACAAAACCCCTGATCAAGTCAGTATGTGGTTGCAGTTGTGCAGTTGCAGTAGGATACAAACGCAACACCACATTGCGTTAAAATTTTAACGATAAAATGTAAATGATTTTTCTTATTTTCGCATTGGTGTTGGTGACATCCCTGTTTGTCTACAAACTTTATAAACCAAAGCATACCCACGGAACGACACCTCCGGGACCCAAAGGCTGGCCTGTTGTTGGATCAGCATTGGATATAAACATCACCAACAGCTAAGACAAGCTGTGCGGCTTGGCGAAGATTTATGGACAAATATTTCACCTAAGGATGTTCAACACGGACGTCTTTTGTTTGAATTCTACTAATGTTATCCGGAAGGCATTCGGAGAAAATCCATACTAAAACTAAAAACTAATGTCAAACAGAAGTCGTTTCTTTTATGGTGAAAGATTCTTACATGGCAGTCAAAGTGTAGGTTTAGCAAGAAATGGGCATGGATCCATGCATTTGAAAATGCGGAAAGGGGTTGTAAAAGCTTTCCATGTTTATGGCGAGGGATTAAAGGACTTTGAGGAAAAAGTGCATACAGAATTAGACAGACTATTGGGTGTAATTGAAAGATTTGACGGAAATTGTTTTGAATTGGAAAAGGTATTCAAGAGGTCTTTATCGAATATCATGTCCATTCTGGTAAGTTATTTCGGATCCATTTTTCATAAAAAAATCTTGTTCTGGTTTCGAAGTTTGACATATGTGCTCAGATTCTGCTATTTTACTATTTACAAAAACAACGGTGTGTTGAGTTTTCTTTTCAACACTGCAACTATATATACACACAGTAACATATGGTGCTTACTTGTATTGTGTATATTATCTTACAACTAGTCACATCGGATATATTATTTTTGACATTCCTTTCATTCGTTTTAAAACATTAAAATATATGTTTACATCAGCTTTCAGTAGCAATATGTAGCGTAAGAATGGGTCTTGTTGGTACAATTAGCACTTGTAACCCAAGTAAGCCAGTCTTGCTGTGGGGTCATCTTATGCCACCGTAGTTAAGCAGATTTACATATGCTTGGAATAGCTGCTTGAAAAAATACTTTTCTGTCATAGAAAAGAATCAGTGCTTGGACATTTTGTATTCAAATAGATCGTTTTTCTTTTTATTGCTTGCATTTGAGGAACTCGTCAGGAAGTGCGAGGTTAGAGCTCTGTAAAACCGGTTTAAGCACCCCAGTCGGTCCATATTGCCGACTGACCGTTCGAAGGCGGTAACTGTCGAGTTTGCTCTTTTCGTTTAATGACACATCACAAATTTGTTCTTACTTTTCGCTTGGCTTGCATGTGAAATACCTTTGTTCTGTGCCTTTTCAGAGTTTGGTATATGTTGCAATGCTTATAGGACTTTGTCATATATTCTTATTCATGATCACAACATTGTTACTTGTGCAGTTTGGCGGTCGTAAAAAATCTCCCCGTGCATGTAATCTATGTTGTCATTTAATTTATCCTATAAGGATTGTTACCTGTATTTTCTTTGATGGACATTGGACTTTGGTTCTTCAATTCATTTTCACATGAACAGGATGCTACAACCTTTTTTTCGTCTCTGGTCATGTTTGTTTATGATTCAGAAAGTTAATTTCTGTTATAGTCAACCATTTTTGTGTAGTTTTTCAAATCGAAATAATACCATATTCTTTTCTAAACACTATGTAGACATTATTTTTCAATGACGTCACTAATGTCGTCATAACTTAAAATATCAGCGCTTAGACATTTTGTATTCAAATAGATCGTTTTTCTTTTCATTGCTTGCATTTGAGAAACTCGTCAGGAAGTGCGAGGTTAGAGCTCTGTAAAACCGGTTTAAGCACCCCAGTCGGTCCATATTGCCGACTGACCGTTCCAAGGCGGTAACTGTCGGGTTTGCTCTTTTCGTTTAATGACTCATCACAAATTTGTTCTTACTTTTCGCTTGACTTGCATGTGAAATACTTTTGTTCTGTGCCTTTTCGGAGTTTGGTATATGTTGCAATGCTTATAGGACTTTGTCATATATTCTTATTATAGCACAACAGCGAGCTGAGGAAATGGAAGGATGAGAAGTGACCTTTACATACGAACGGTTTGTTAACACAACTGTAGAAACCATAGCCGCAGGTATCATCTCCTTTCTATGACGCTAAGTTAAGCCATAACCTTTAATTCGATTTCTGTCGTTTTCGGACAAATTTAAAGGAATTGGACGATTTCTGATTTTAAAAAAAATGTAAGATTAAAATATAGTTGCTTTCCAATTATTGCGTATGTCGGTAATAGATTTTTTGTCTTTCTAGCTTACACTATACAATGATATATTCACTTAAATCACAGTCTCTTGTACAAAAAACAAATATTGATAATCGTATTAATGAAAATTAATCAACGTCATCTCTTTTGCAATCAAATCACAGCCTCTTTTCAAAAAATAAATATTGATAATCGTTTTCATGAAACTTAAGTCGCGCCATCTTCCTTGCAATCAAATCACAGCCAATTTTACAAAAAAATTAAAAATTGATAATCGTTTTCATGAAACTTAAGTCACATCATCTATCTTGCAATCAAATCACCGCCTATTTTACAAAAACAAATGCCATGTCAATGTCCATGAAATTTGGCCACGTCATCTATCTTGCGACAGTTAGAGAGTAGGTAGCTCAATATTGATTATTGATAGCTGTTATGTTTACAATCTTTCAGATCACATTGAAATAAAATACTATGTTTATTTCTGGCATTTAAAGATAAATGTGACTTATGTGGTCCGTTTAATTATCCATCTTAAAAGACTACATTGGTTACTGGAGCAAGATTTGATCTTAAAAGTTTCTTTTTTGTCAGTTTCACTACTAAAATGTCAATAATAATTCTTGGGAAAACGTTGATAATTTTAAGAATGCGGACGACTTTTTCTAGCCTGTGTAACCTAATGTTGTGTTTGCTGCACCATCCAGAGTATCAACAAAAGATTCAAGAGGGACTAGACGCCGTGGTGGGCCGCGACAGACGACCGAATATATCAGACAGGGCTAAGTGTCCGTTTACAGGTAAAAATAAGGTCATAGTTGTTTTGGAAATGGTAGTCGGAAAAGTACGTATATGGTTTCATTTTTAAGAGATTGTTTACGAATTTGATTTATGGATGAAATATATCTTAATAAATGCTACGTTTTCCGACAACTCTTGTTGCAGGTCTAACTTGGGCTTTTGTCTATCTCTGCTTCAGTAAATACAACCGTGCGACAGATCACGCAAAATCTCAATCTATTTCCTAAATTGTATACGACGGAATTGAGCCGAGCGCAAATAATTGGACGATCGATGACTAAGCCCAGAGAAAAAGTTTATAAGGATCCGACCAATCGGAAAACGACATTTAATAGCACATGATTACTTGGTTATAATTGACAGCACCGACAAATATGTTTTGGGCAGTTGTTTACCGTGTTATGAAGGTATTTATATTTGGAACCTGTATTTTTAACATTTTCTGAAGCCTTTGGTTAATAATACAGCATGTAGATTATGAATTCAATTGTTCTTAGGATTAAAACGATGGTCAAATGAAAATAGAATTACAAAAATCGACGGCATCATCAACAAACCTGCACAAATTTGTGTTCATTTCATGATCTTGCATAGTTCAATGTGTGTCGGAATTAGTTCCTGACCTGTCGGGGTAGTGTGCGTGGTTAAACTGGCTCTGATCGGTCGGGTGATTAACTTTCCATAAATGGTTATATTATCATGTCTGTTATTCATGTTGCTCCCTTTTCTTTGAAACTGGCACAGTAAACATAGAAGACGAAATATTAGCGCAATGGCTGGCATATTGACCCGAAAGCACAGTCAATGTTTCTTTCGGTAGCAATTTTTAGTATTCAAGTGTTTATTATATTATGATAACAAAAATACTGTTTAAACTCCAAACGATTGTACCGTGGGTTTGTTTTATCATTGTGTGATAAATCATAATATAATGGTGTCGTTGTGTGATAAATCATAATTTAATTGTGTCGTTGTGTGGTATATCACAATATAATGCACGCTGGTTTGTTCTTGTCTTGCGACCTTCATTATTAGATAGCTGCGCTTCGGATAACATTACCGTCAATAATTCTGCAATAGATAATTATTTTGTTACTAGTAGTAGTAGTAGTAATAGTAGTAGTTGTAGATGTTGTTGTTTTGTAGATGTTATAGTTATTACTATTATTAATTATTATTATTATCATCATCATCATCATCATCATCATCATTTTCAGAGGCTGTCGTCATGGAGTCTATTCGTTTCATTACACCAGTCCCTCTCCTTATACCGCACGAATGTGCCGAGGATATACAGTTTAAGGTATATACTATCAGGAAAGGGAGCTTGGTGTGTGATTTACCACAACTTGTACAAGTGTACAATCTTTTGGGTGCTTTTTAAAACTTATTACATTTATTACATAAATTTATTTAACGACTCAACACGTGACGATTGCTTAAACTGATAACTATTCTATCTGGCCTGTTTTCGGTACAAAATCATCCACTCGTTAAGGTATGCCTAACGTTTTAATTTTATTATCTATCTCCATAATATTCAATGTGGACATTGTGTGGTGATGCATACAAATAAAGATTCAAATATGTCTCTTATAAGCTTCGTTATCTCGCCCCAGCAGGAATATTGCCGGCCTATTGACCACGTGATCATATGATATTTTGCCACAGACCCTCTTATTTTTAGAAAGTATCAGGAAAGGAGGCTTGGTATGCAAAATATTTATGGTTTTAGAAGGTGATATGCTGAAAATGTAACCAATAAGATCTGCTGTCTTCGTGGTTAAACTTTTGCGCATCTCGACACCCAAGCGTTTTATTTTGGTCACCATCCACTAAACCATTTTTTTTCAAAGTTTTTAATTTAAATTTGTCTTAAAAGACATCTTACATTCAATGAAACATATTGTGCAAAATAACTGGAAGACATCTATGGGAGGTTAGTCCCGTGATATTTTAGTTCTTCTTTTCTGATTTACCAAAATTGTTAAGCTATTAATTAAAAACAGACGTTGCAACAAGAAGCCACATTTTAATAATAATGACAACTTTTTGTGTACTTATTCGACAACACCTTATCCTTAAACTTAATGTTTCAAACACGAATGTGTAAGTATATCAGCGGTTGAGACACCGCGAGATCACTTATGTGCACTTGTAAGAAGATTTTTTACAACATGTCAAATGTGAGATACCGGATAGTGATACATATAAAACCACTGGCGTAAATGTTAACTTCGACATAACAATTTTAGCATTATTCATTGCCTTATCTTTTTTCAACAGGTGTAAACGTAGACTGAGCTACTTGCTGTTCATAAAAATCAAGAAATATAATAAGCAAATTTTATTTTTAATACAAACGGAATATGTATAATCAATAGTGTATCTTGTCTAAAAATCATACTTATGCCAAAACAATTATGCCAAAACAATTTAAAAGAAGAAGTATATGGCACAACAGACTGATCAAAACAGTGCAGTTCACTCCACTTTGCGTCTGAAAACAATCGAAATAAACAAAAAAAAAACGCAGGTTGAAACTTGTTGAAATAATAATAAAATGGGTTATGTTTCAATATAAACACCGTGTCAATCGCAATGTGTAACAAAACTACATTAAAAAACATGTACAAAGATTCAGTGATTCATGTTTACCTTAATCAGCGACACAAAAACCGTCCGAAATAATATCAATATAAAACAAATTTTGAGTTGAAATATTACATATTTTCGTGATTAATCAAAGATTGTTAAATGAGAAGCTAGTTCAAATAAGTCGTAATTTCTGGCCATTGGCAGGCTGTTTTATACTTCAAACTCAAATGCCATATTAACTTGATGCTGATTTTGGAATTGAAATAATCCTAAGCAGTAATTTAACATAATTATATGTTTTGAGTACACATGTAAGAATGTATGTTTTAAAGATGAGACCCAATTTATATTAAATCTCGTTTAACAATTATTCGTTTACTTTTTTATACTCTGACGTAAAAGTGTTTCTTTGCGGCGAAGATATGCACAATGTTCTAACTACTATAGGTTAACGAAATTCTTTGTTTAGTTTTAAATCAAATAATATAAGATGTCCATTAGATGCTGCCCTGTTTGAGATGTGAAGATTTTTATCCCTTCTTCAATGGAAGGATTGTGTCAATAAATACTTAATCTGAGTTTTTACCATTTCTATTTTACACGTTACGATGTTGTCAGCTACTTCGAATCTTGCGGAAAACCTCGTTTGACATGGCATAATTTAAAATCCGCATTATATATAATCCAGCACTGTTAACATACAGAAAAAGTGATTATATTCATACAAGAAATATTGTTACCTTATGCATGTGTGTTTGTAGCCGAGCGGTTCCAAACTCCTGATACCTGGTTCCTAGTGCACACTGATTGATATGCAGACATTCACCAACTAATATCGAATCTGTGGTGTTAGTTCCACACTGAAACATAAGAAGATATGACAAGATACTATAATTGCTGCAACATATATTAAAATTTTAACAGTCATGGGAGATAGGTTTTTACTTGTCAGTCAATTATTAAAGTTACAACAAGATTGAATAGAAAACCCAACAGCAACTACCTTGGAGCAGTCTGTAGGCGAAAGGACCGACAGGCGTGCTTGGGATGGTTATACTGGGCTCTAACCTCGCACTTCCTAAAATGGTCCTCACTGCAAGTAGTGAAAAGAAAACATCTATTTGAAACAAAATTGGCCAAGCTTTGGCATATTGTTAGAGCTAAGTTACGACAATATTGAAAGAAAGAAATGACGTTATAAAAATATGCCTACATTATAATTGGATAAAGGGATAAGTATTATTTCTATAATTAAAATAATCATTAAGAATAACCAGAGAAGAAGTGTGGTCGCATCCTTTACATATGTAGATTGAATTGAAGTCCATGGTACTTAAAATGAAAATACACTTAAAACTAAGACTTATTATACGCTGTTTGCATTTGCTTCATTGCTATTTCTGGCTTTCGGGTATCTCCTTTAAAAGTGGTATCCAACAGTTTGGACATTTTCCTCTCATGCAACCCGAAAACATATTGTTACCTGAAAATATCTCGCGAAATGCTGTTTTTGGTGCCCTAACCCATATTAACGTTAAGCATAACACCACACTTTTCATTTCTAAGAGGTACATTGTATTTCCTATCCGAGCCACTATGCATCGTTAGCTATTTTTAAATTCAGAATCCCACGTGACAACTTTCTTTTGACATTACCCTACATGATCATCCGGGTAATCAGCTCTGACGTCGCTATTTATTTTTAGCTGAAACCCTATTGTGCTTATTTATCGATTTGGAAACAATGGACATTTAGTGCGATAAACTTCTCGATTTATACTGTCTAACAATTTCGGTAATGTTATAACAACCTTTACTTAAACTAAAGTACAAGCCTATGCAACAATTATGCACAAATGTCCCAGAACAGGGGCCATCTGTTCTTACATATATAACATATAGGAAAACTGTCGGATAGCATAAATTAAACACATCAAACAGATTATATGACTGGTTCGACTTGAACTCTCCGAACAATGAAATTTATTGTTAACCAATTATAAATAAGAATATATGACAAAGTCCTATGAGTATTGCAACATATACCAAACTCCGAAAAGGCACAGAACAAAGGTATTTCACATGCAAGCCAAGAGAAAAGTAAGAACAAATTTGTGATGAGTCATTTAAGGAAAAGAGCAAACCCGACAGTTACCGCCTTGGAACGGTCAGTCGGCAATATGAACCGACTGGGGTGCTTAAACCGGTTTTACAGAGCTTTTAAAGACTAATTTAAAATGCATCTGCTCAATGTACTTGATTAAGGAAAGGTTTTTTCTTCGCTTTTGCAATTATCTCGCAAACGGTTTATATGTGATAACTATAGGATAACTATAGGAGCTGTAGTATAGGTGTCCATAAATAGGAGCATAAATATTTTCTAATTTTTAGTTTCACTGTACATGTAGCGCAATCTTCACTATCACGAATTTGACAAATCTACAAGGTCAGTAGTCGTGCTGTGCCTTAAGGTTTACCTATGTGGGCTATCTGTTATCTTTTACAGGCTAATAATGTAGGGATTTGTGTCAGATACGTGATGTGCGAGTTTTAAAGAGGTGTCTTAAATAACGCATTTTTAATTAGCATGCCCGGTAACTTTCTGAGGAAGTCCGGCTATTTGGAGGCAACTGCCCTAAGTCCTTCAAATAATGTTTAATTAAACATCTACCATCATTGCAGCTCACTTATAGGAAAATCGTTTGATATAAGACATGCAAATGTCACGTCCATTTGATGTTATTACATGTTGTATTTTTCTTTCATGTGCATTGTCAAGCATATTTACAGATCCAAATGTACCGACAGATAAGTTCTCTGGCATCGTCTGTTAACTATATACCAGGGCTCCCGCTGCCATGCGCCTAATGCGCCATTGGTGCCAAAAAAAGTGGCTCATTTTCTTTTCAAAATTGGCGCATCCTTATGGCGCACGATTTTTTCGGCATTATTTTTTGTGAATCGCTAAGCGGCCAAGACTGGTAACCATTTCTACGCGTACTGTGATTCGCTAGCAAGGAGAAGCTCGATAGCCAGTCAAGCTTGCGCGGCAGCCTTCATCTGAGGGCATTGTTTTGTTGACACGTAATCTGATCAGTCGGGCATGATGAAAAAAGTGTGTATGTGAAAGCGTAGTTAAACATTGGTTACATGTTGTTACTTTATCAATAAGCTACGGTGAACACAAAACGGTGGAAAATGGAGTTGACTTTTATTACGTTCGTTTTGACTGTGATAACCATTTTGATTATATACAAGAATTGTTCTCGACAAACGAAGAACACCACGGTTTTGACACCTCCAGGACCACAAGGTTTACCGGTCGTGGGATCAGCACTGGGGCTTAACTTATCCAATATGAGTGAAAAGCTAAGCGACTTTTCACAAACTTATGGAAATATTTTCCAGTTGAGGATTTTCAATATGAAGATAATCTGTTTGAATTCAGCGGATGTTATCCGTAAAGCTTTCGGAGAAAATCCGTACCAAACAATAATGTCAAACAGAGGTCTTATCTTCTATGCAGAGCGTTTCTTATATGGAAGTGAAAGTGTAGCTTTCGCAAGAGAGGGGCATGGTGCACTGCATAATAATCTAAGGAAAGGACTTGTTAAAGCTCTCCATGTTTATGGTGACGGGACCAAGGAATTCGAAGACAAGGTTCAAGAAGAGTTAGGTAGGTTCTTGGAGGTCATTGACGGCTTCGAAGGCGAGGCTTTTGAATTTGAAGCAACCCTCAAGCGGTCCTTATCGAACCTGATCTCCGTCCTGGTAAATAATTTTTAATCTTTTTGTAACATTTGTAAATTATATATGAGCATCTAATCCACATAAAGTTTAAACTTGGTCTTTCAAGTGCACTTGGTGTCTAAAATGCAAATTCCAAATCGTTGTGACTTATATAAACGACCAAACATTGTTGCTCATGTATTTGCTTTTGATGGTATCATTGGATTTGTTTTACTTTGGACTTGTTTTATGTCTCTCTTTCGTAACCTGATTTATTTACATTGTATTTATAATGCGGCATTCATTATTCTTCGCTGTTAATACTTTTACTCATATTTAGGCTACTTCTGACCAACAAATCTTGTTTTTCCTTTTTTCCTGTCAAATTGTATCTTGTTATGAAGGGTTTGGGCTCTTGTTAGACCTGTTCAGATATATTGGTTACCTTTTACTTCACACACATGCTGTTTGATAACATCCGATAAGATATTCACCCGTCCGATTAATTATGGGCCTTGTAGACTGTAAAACCATTCTTTCTGCAAAGGTATTTGGGAAATTTAAATATAAACAACGTGAGGAAGTTGTTCTTGCAAAAAAACTCAGAACTAGTATTTTATATGCATCCTACTGAACATGTTCCGTTCGTTTGTCGTGATTATCTAAGTTAATTTTGTTTCATAGCTGAGTGGACATGAAATTGCGGACGAACTTTCGAATATTTTCTGGGATTTGGATAAAGGTATCGATTTCTTTAACAACCCGATGGTCAACAGCCTTATGTTGAAGTTTCCATTTTTGGTTAACATCCCAAGCCGTTTCAGGACTTTCTACTTAGATCTAGCTGAGGCAAAAGAAAAGATCAAAGTGGAATATGTTGACAAGCAAATGGTAAGTTGTGTTTACGTCTCTGTCCATATTTAATTGTTTTCAATGTTGGTATACTTTATCGAAATGAATATTGATGTCTTAGAATGTGATTCGAAAGATAATTCCTATAAGAAGCAACATGTGACGGTTAATGATATGGAAAGTGTCAGGTTCTTCCAAAGAACAAGCAATACATACAATACTTCCAAAGGCCATGAGGTACAATGGTAATCTAGGCTGATATGTTTAAGCTTTATCAAAATTGATTGACGTTCTACTTGATTCGCTCCAAATTAATAATAAATAATCAAACGTGTAATGGGCAGAATATTATCAAGAATTTTAAATAAAGTTGAACAAAGGCCTTAAGATCATTAACGACACTTTTATTAGTATGCTTGTTCGCATTATATTAACAATACAATACTTTAGCATTTTGTTATGAACAAAAACGTTGTGCATGAACACATCGTAGCGACATTCCGGTATTTGAGGAATGTTAAAATATCTTTTACAGAAAACCTTCGAGCCTGGAAAGATTCGGGGGATTGTTGATAGTCTAATAGCTCAAAAGATGGAAGATGAGAAGGCAGGTAGAACTGTGACCTATACGTACGAGCGAATCGTTTGTGCAGTCATTGAAACAGTGGCGGCAGGTAAGACTAAAATTGATAAGAAAATATAGTGCGTTTCTCAGTTCGTTCTTTCTTTTCAATGCTTGACAAACGACAAAGTGACACCTACGTTAGAGAAAGACAAAGTGAAGTGTTTTCTGTGGCTTTCTAAAACTGATATTAAACTAATTTATTGTTTGGAAATAGTATAATTTTACAGAAATCATTTATTCTTAGACACACTTCTTTTACGTCATCCCACTCTTCATACAATCCGAAATGAATCGTTTTATTTAAGGCTACGAAACCTTTCTTTCCATTTTGATTTGTGACTAATAAAACGAAAGCTATTGAAAAAAGCCCGAATATAAAGGAGATTCAAAACGTATGTCGAGATAATTACCCGATATATGTGTTGTCATGTGTTATTTGTGCTTTATAATGGTTGTTTTGATTTGATGTTACATCACCTAGGTAGCAAAGTCGTAAGATTTTCATGAGCGAACTTTTAATACTGGAATAAGTAACTAAGTAAGTAAGTCGCTTTTGACAATATTTCAATGTTTTTTCAGGGATTCTTACGACTCTCTCCACCCAGACTAACATGGTGCTGTGTCTTCTTCACCATCCAGAGTATCAGCAAAAAATTCAAGAGGAACTAGACGCCGTGGTAGGCCGCGACAGACGGCCGGAAATATCTGACCGGGCTAACTGTCCGTTTACAGGTGACATACAATCAGGCTGATCTTTACTTTTCTTATATACACCACATGTGTCGTAATTTTGAAGGCTTTAAAGCATAAATTGTGAATAAAAACGCCGGGAGTCGGTCGGAAGTTCGTTAGCACAATGGGTGCTTAGAAATTCGAGTGTGGTAGAGCGGAAAGAGCGGTTCTGTAACTGTTCTCGCTAAAAGGGTCATGAAGACATAAAGACAGTGATAACAATGTACCGATAGAAAAAAATATCGATATATAACAGGTTTTGTTAACTATACATGCTTTGTATTTTGCTTTATTTATTTGACATTGTTTCTTTCTTTTCAACAAAAGGCGTTTAAGTTAAATTGTTTGGTATTTTAATATGCTCTTCGATTATAACATTTTATTTGTGTTAATACGATTTAAGTGAACAATTCTTGATTTGAGTTGCGAATGCCAAAATGTAAATATACTTTGATATCACACAAGTTGTAAAATAGATATATGATGTCTGAGTCCAATTGGATATTTATTAAATTTGATTATTTCTCGTGTTAAGAATCTTGACACGTTGCCATGTCTTCAGAGGCTGTGCTCATGGAGGCAATGCGCTACATCACAACAGTACCAGCCTTGATTCCTCACGAGTGTGCAGCTGATATAGAATTCGAGGGATACATCATAGAGAAAGGTTCAACGGTAACTAATTTCCTACTAATGTTCAATTAAGTAGAGCATCATGTAAAGTCAGACAAAGGTCAATCGGTAATGCACCCATGCCGAGACTTTTTTATTGCTATGTTCGTTTTGTACTTGTTCTTATTTGTTTTGTTCTTGTAAACTTGGCTATCTGTAAGCTATGCATAATAATAGTCCAACTATTTTTATTGTAAACGTTATGTGGTAAATCTTACCTCCACAAATCGTTCGACTTTACAAGTGGAAGATGACATAACCATGGTATATCTAACTATCACAATTTTATTTTTTAAACGCAAATGATTGTTGTTGTCAATTAAACGTGAATTATTTTGTGCAAATAAGAATCATGATATTCGTTCAAAACATACACGAAGAAGGAAATTGGCCTTTCCTTGGGTAATGACAGACAATCAGGTAACGGGATTTCCACACCTGTTCGCGATGGCCAGCCCAAGGTTTGACAGGTTAGACAGCTGTTCCAAGGCGGTAAATGCCGGTTTTTTCTTTTTGTTTGTTATGTCTCGTCTCAGTGTTTTTGTCACTTTTACATTTACCTTGTTTGCTTTTGTCTAGAGATAGTTAAGATTTAAATATCTGTGGTAATTCTTATAGGACCTTTCTTATTTACCTTGTTCTATTTTGTGTAGGAATGTGAGAAACTTTAAAGAATATAATACGTTTTTGATAATATATTATATATGTCAAAGTAAAAAGCTGCAAAATAATTCAGTGAACACGCAACAGCACAAAGCCCCCGTTGCAAAACTAAACTCGCAACTCTTAAAATAATGATTAAATAATGCAAAAATACTTTTTAAACTATACAATATAATCACGTGTATACAGAAACCTGTGACACCTGACTCAAAATTACATTTACTGTTTTACACGATTACTCATTTCGCTGATAAAAAAAAGTTTTTATAATTATTTGATTTAAGATGAACATATACTGGTATTTATTAAGTTTCTTAACCCTTTTCCTTCAAAATATGTGGACTTCTTTCAAATAAGAACCACGAAGTTTAATTTCATGGAAGAGACAGATCTTTAGCAAATACCCTCTACACTACAATGCAAAGGTCGACCTTTTGTTCTATAAACATGTATAAGTTAATCCGATTGAACACGTTTAAGTAAAAATATACATATAACTTGCAAACGTTAGAATTTAAACGACGCCATTTTGGCCAAAGCTTGTCTAACTTAGTTACAGCGAGGACCAGTTGCTATGGAAGACGAGACCACAGCCCGTCTGAAGAAGGGCAATTACTGACGGTTTTGTTTTGAGATGGAACAACGCAATTAGTCTTTTGTTTTGCTGGCATTTACATCTCTTCCCGGCCGTTTCGATTTGTCCTTTTCTTATTACATCTCCATATATGCGAGGTTTGCTGTAAATGCTGACACGCTGTACTTCTGGTATATTGGATTCTTCAGATTTTCGTATCACACTTTCCGACTTTTTTGCTGATCCGTTCAAAGAAACTGTGTTCGTCTTCACGAGAAAGGTTGTGCCTCAGGTAGCAAACATTATCTGTGAAGTCTAGTTCTTCTGACTTCAAAGTTTGGCGCAACTAATCGAGTTTTTTTACAATAAACAGTCTGTTGAGAAGAGAAGATTAGTTAAAAACATGACAACAAGAATCACTACATGTAACAGACTTCAGTGTGGACTTCAAATGTAGTTTGAAAGGAGAGTTTGTGGTGAACTTATGATTTCATTTTTTGGTCTTTATATTAAACGGGGCAAACACGATAAACTGGCATAAATACGGAATGTATGGCTTGAAGTTTAGTATTTTTATTAAAGTCTAGTGAAAATATATAACGCCCCGGAATAGTGAAGACCGTCATTCTAAAAGTTGCTCCCTATGTATTCGTAGTATAACTGTCCAAAATTCCTCTAATTCTTCTTTTCTTTCCTGAGATCGCATTTACTGTGTGTTTACTATGTTATTACCATGACATGATATCTGTATTCTAGAAAGGGTTCGGGATAAAGTTGTGTTATGTTTGGAATACGGTTAGTATTATCCTGTAATTTAGTATCAGAAACTGGTGGATTTTCCAGCTGTGACTTTTCGGTGGCCTTGGGGACATTACCTTTAGATGTCCTGACAGTGTCACAATATCAATGTTTAAACCCTCTCCTTCAATCATAGTAGATTGATCTTATGGATTGTTTTATCACCTTTCGAGATACATGCACCCATCGTTTGTTTGGAAGAAGTGTTCAAAGTTATGCCATTGCGTTCCCGTTACCATTTTCCTTATCTACTTCGATGAATCAGTTCTTTTAAGAATATCATGTTCCTGTTTCTAGATAATCGGGAACGTAGACTACGTACATCATGACGAGAAGGTTTGGGGAGATCCATGGACTTTCAGACCGGAGAGATTCCTGGATGACGAGGGTCAGTTACTGCCCAGGGGTCATGTGTTGATGAAGAGGTAAATAAGGCCATATCGTACTGAAACCCTCGATGTCTCATCTCTGTTCCATGCCCGACTCTTCGGTTTGCGTAGCAGCTTTGATAATCTCAGAATGCTGTTCATTCAAGCTATTCGCTTGACATTGCCGCCGTCAAGTCATGCTATGAATAATGTGATGTATGGTATAAAGAATGTGTGGAGACGTATTCCCGAATATCTTACCGGGTTCCCAATGTTCTGCTTTTATTAAAATGTATATGCTGTATATTGCGGGGCTTTCATTTCTTGTGTGTACTTTCTGTATTGATTACATAGGTTTTTCATGATTGTAGCCGCTGTCTTTCTATAACTGTACTTGCTTTAAATGTATGTAATTTGTGAACGTTGAATAGGTTTTCGATTTATCAGTTCAATGTGAGAGGGATGATATGAACCTTGAGCACCATGCTTACAACTGATTCATAAGGGCTTACTATAGTAATAGTTAATGTTGTGTTCCATTCTCCAAATAAGATATCGGCATATATATCTTATGTTTTCAGCTGGCTTACGTTCGGTATTGGCAAACGACAGTGTCTAGGAGAACCACTGGCAAGGTCTCGGATGTTTCTGTACGTGGCCACGTTGTTCCAGAAATATAGGTTCGAGTCTATAGATGGAAACCTACGACCCTGTGACTCCAGGCAGAAGGAGAACTTTCAAGTGAACGTTACTCTGCGGGTTAAGCCTTACTTCTGTCGGGCTGTGCTGCGTTCTGACTAGAGCATTTACTGATTCATTGGAAGGTTATTTGTTTTCAGTAATAACTGGTATATCTTAGCAATTGACCAGAATTGCAAGCGACATTCAAATAAATTTCATTGGCAGTATTTCTTCTACCAGAGCCTGGAGAGAGGTGTTTTCTTTTCCTCTCGTGTTTTGATATCGTATTCTCGAGGCATGTCTTGCAAGCGACCAATTCTTTAGGCTCTTGTCTGCTTCGCTGTGATATCCGATTGGGTCAGCATCAGGTGAGATAAAAAGAAAGTGTTAAAGATGACTACACATCTCAGCAAAGTATACTGTTGAACTGCGTTTCCAGTGGTTACTTGATTAACGGCGGACCCTACGAAACTCGCCCCTATTGCTTTAATAAGTCTTACTAATCCGGTTCCGGTGTCCGACATTAAATTGCATCCCCTACGTACGCTACCGTGCATTATGATTTGCTCTTACGAGAAGAAACGAACCAAAGCCTTTGCGACGTGTCTAATTTTGTAATATAGCCTGGGACAACTAACATAGCTACACCAGTAACACGTAAGTGACCGCTTGTCTGCACGGATCAGTCAGAGAATGTTAAAGGGGAAAACATAATAAACCATTAACCATTTGTAACGTACCTACATACATGGCACGGAGTAGTCATGAACCAGAAAATTGAGATGTTGTAAATGACAGGTGGAAATGATTTTATACAGACCGGAAAAACTAAGTCATGATCCTAACTTTAATTGCTGATAACATGTACCAGTCGTCATGAAATCGTTGATCACGAACTCAAACCCCATCTAGAGTATTTATACTAAGCCTAAACTGAAAACGAGGACTATTCCAGAGCACTGTATCCCCAGTTTGGCCAAGGTGGCGGGGGGGGGGGGGGGGGGGGGGGGGGGGGGGAAGCGGTGGGGCAGTAAACATGCATCCGTGTTGGGAAGTGAGTCATGTGGATTGTTGGAAGTATTTACTGAAAAATAAATAAGTTAATCTTGTATTATAGTATTTATGTATTTTTAACTCTATTTTGTCAACTTGACTATTTCTCTGAGCTGTCATTTATGTAAAAACTATTTACCGATTTTGTACTTGTTCTACTTAGAGATTTCAGATAGGTCTATTGTGTATGTTAAATATCATGCATCTCTATGAATATGCAAACTGGTAGTTACTGTGGACATATTTTAGACGAGTATATAGCGTTTGTATTACTTATAAGTATTCTGACTAGAATCATTAAACAAGTGCTTATATGTGGTGTTAGAAAAAAATGCCATAATCATTGTTACAGTAAAACATCACAAGCCAAGTGATACGGCAATCGACAAAGTAGTTCTAATATTTAACAATATTTTGATGATTTATTTCGTGTTGGGAAATTATAAGTGTTTAGTTTGTTATTTAGGATTGGAATTGTATTTGATCAATATCTTCAATTTTTTATAAAATATTAGTGCTAAGAATATAAAACTATAAATGTATGCCGTTTAATCAATAAATTGTAAAGTAAAACGAATAATTAAAGTATTAAGCCTGACATAAGTAAGTCGCGGGATAATAACAAAACACAACGCATTTTATAATTACGTAAAAAAGCGAAGCCTAACCACTATATGATTATGAGCAAGGCCATATTTGTAGCAGATGGATATAATTTTAAATAAGTTATTAATAAACAAAATAAATACGATAATCTTATATTGAATAGTCGTCGGGCCACAGAGTAACATTTTCATTTATGCTAATTTAATTGCCTCTTTCTTCTTGTCAATATTGTGCTTTAACTTAACTTATGATACATATAGTATTAAGGGTGGTATCCAACAGTTTACCTCGATCAAATGCATGGTACAATATTTTTCCATGGCTTCTGTGAATCAGTGCATAAATTCTGCATAACTCATACTGTAGTCTAAGTAAAGACGGTTTTCAACACTACCTATATTGTAAGACAGAACAAATAGCGGGGGAAAATACTGTTAAGTGTGTACACTTCTAGATCTATAAATAAGCATAATAGGGATCTCTGCTTAAAAATAGATACAGCCGACATCAGATTCCACGAAATGCCGTTTATTTAGCCCTTCATATATTTGACAATACCGACCTCGAGTTATTTGAAGTCGTGTTTTAGTTATGTGTGGGCAATAAAAAAATACATTAGTCTCATTGAGAAAAATAAAAATGTTCTAACAAAAAGTTATATATATATATATATGCTGAATAAACTACAACGTTTAAGAAACCAGTCGTTTTGTTTATATTTCCTAAGCGTTGTAGTTTATTCAGTATATCGAATGTTTATGTAGAGACACAAATATAATCAACTGATGTTGGCATTTGTTAACCGTTGTAAAGATGTTCATATCGGATTTAGCCTAACGATATTTAATAACGATATTTAATACGCTTTCAGACTTAATAATCTCTAATGTTTTACAGAATGTGTGTTAATATTGGATAAAACTGGGTTACAGAAAACATATGTGAAACAAAAATATGTGATAACGATGCTGAACCTCTGTGAAGAATACATCTTATGTAGCGTTTTTCTCGATTCGGAACAATATCTTATCCCTGTTCTGGAGAATGTTTCCACTATGGCTGCATAAACTTATACCTTTTTTAAAGTACGGGCTTTTTATAACATAAGCCTAATGGTAAATTAATAAAATAGCAAAAAAATCGTTAAAATATCGTGTCCATAATTTGAAAATCTAGTATTACGCCAGAGCTGATTGCTCGGGTGTTCATGAAAAATGATCTCAAAGTAAGTTGTCACGTGGTTTTCTAAGTTTAAAAATAGTCAACTGTGCAACGTAGCTCAGATAGGAAATATCTGTTTACAATGACGAGTGAGAATTTATGCTTCGTTGTTCACACAGATCTAGGGCACAACTAAACAGCATTTTGCAGGACATTTTCAGGTAACAATGATTTTAGTAATTGAAAAAAAAATGTGGTCTAAACTGTCGGATACCTAAGTTTAACTGTTACATGTTGAATCATTTTCTTCAATGTCAAAATCATCATTCAATAATCAGACTTCAATAATAATAGCACAGTAAAATCTGAAAGACTCGCTTAAAGCCCAAGTCATGACTGATACTGAAATCAATAGTTTCCAAGCAACAAAATTACACATCACCGGTCACATCAAAGTGGCTCAGTTGAATCTTCAAGAAATGTTCCTACATGGGTCTTAAATGTCCTGTCCGTGAAAATGTTTTAACATTTCGTAAAATTCACAAAATGAACAAGATGATCCACATTGCAGTAACTAAGAAATATAAAAAATATATCAGCAACCGAAGTTCGAACGGGGTATGGATAGTTTCCATGTGATGTCATCGACACTGATAAGACAGTTTAAGGCAGCCATTTTTGTGGGCAGAAGCTAATGCAGGCCGAAATCGGGAAATATGTGCTGTATTAAACTCACCACTGTGTTTTTATTTTTCAGTCTATTTCACTGAATTTTATATCAACTTAAACAACTTTTATAAAGAATTTTAAATATCAATACTATATTTTGATATATTAAAAGGTTTAAGAAATACAACCGAAAATGATACACTGTTCATTTTGTTTTAAGTATGAGCCAATAGTTTTATTTATTTCTGTGTATTAATTCTGTGTGCATTTAACAATTTAAAGAAATATTGTATTCTAAAACATACGAATTTCAAAAGCTTTCCAATGGTGTATAGCTTTTAATTTCCGGACCATAAATGAAGAAATTACAAGAAAATAAAATTTAACCTTCTACATAATTCATATTAAAATCCCTGGAAGTTACCGTCAAAGATGGCTGCCAAGATAAGGGATTTTCACTGATGTGGAAACTATAAGAGACGAGCACGTAGCCACTCAATTATCCGGGCACATGTTACTCAATTTCCGTCTATAAAATATGTTTGTTTAACTTGACAAATTTAGACAGCCTCAACCATTTTGATTGAAAGAACTGTTCCAGATGTTGCCTGTCAATGTTTGTTCGTTAATATGTATTTTTATAGAGAAAAAAAAGGCGTAAAAGGTTGAAAAAACGATGTTTAGTAAATTGCATCTTGATCCGGGCGTATCTTAATACGGTCGTACATGGCAAACTAAGACGAACCACAATTAATAAAGACATACATTGAAACTAATATAATAACAATATAATAGTAATAAAATTTTACCTCTGATCACTAAATTATGGAACCTTCTGTACTTCAAAAAATATGGTAAATCTGCAAGGCTTCCTTTAAAAAATATTTTATTCTAACATATGAACCAACTGGCTGACAGTGTCTTGAAAAACTTCTAATTATTTTGCATCCTAAAATCTTAAACTTCCATAAAGCGACTTTGAAACAGCTGGTCAAATTCGCTAATCATGTTAACCGAAGCACAGTGAATAATGCATTATATTTAAATGAATTATGTAATAAACTATTTCCTTTGATTATATAGGCTATTATAGAACATTCCATCCTTCAAATGATTGCTAAGTATTGAGACTCAAAGGCGCTTTTCAACTACATTGTATTTTCAACAACCAAGTATAATCAAAACAATTAGAGGCAGTTGAAGCAGATATACAAAAATAAAAACATAACGCCTACAGAAAAAAATGAAAAAATGACCCTGATTTATAAACATTTATAAAACGATATTCTTATACCAGACAAACATGAAAAATAAAAACAAATGTAATTAAAAAGGTCTAAAGAAATAAAATAAAAAGCAGACTTATATAAATAGTATACTCACATTTTTACACTTTGAAATTTGTACAATACGTTCTCCAAAACGGCATGCTGTGTTAACAAACGGCTTGCACTTTCTTGTCATGCACTCATTTCACGTGCTGCATGCAATGTCCCACATTTATAAATTGCATTCACAATGATCTCCCTTTATCGTCTCAACAACTTCTCGGACTTTTTTAGTACATGGTGAACCAAGATGTTCTGATTGCGCAACACCCGGAGAACTCGGATTTTATCACATTAATTTTCTTGTTTACTTACTGATAACAGCATTTTCAGTTCTTTGACAAAACCAACGTTTTACTTCTATTATTAAGGTAATATATTTAGGCATTCAGAAATTTTTACCGTTGATAGGAATCTGTTTTAATTTTTTGACTCTCATTAAAGGAACAGTGTTTTATATTTTTTCTCATCTGTTGAATTTGTTCATTCATTTAGTGATTTACTCAGTGATTCGTGACATGTGAAATGTTTTAATGCGTGTTAGCTTCCTGCTCAACTATTTACCTTTATCTTGCTTAACAAGTGTTTGTATGGCTTATGCAAATAATGTAGATCCAGATCAGCCAAGGAGTTTTCTGATCAGGATCTGCACTAATTGCTCACGAGTCTCTAGCAATATGTATTGTACTTGTAGCAACACCCACCCATTTTTTTAAGTATCAAAATATGTCCAAAACTATATACTTTCTGAAAGAACTACTTGTGACTTGTATAGTCAGAAATAAGTGTTTGAGGGTTTTTTATCAATATTCTTTCACGTAATTGAAATGTTGGTTTACCACAGATATGTATTGTTTAAGGATTTTTGTCAAATTATGCATGCACAAGGGGCTGAAATATCTTAATTCAAAATTATGTAATAATATAAGAAATACCAATACATGATAAAATTAGGGTATCAGTTCAGGTAGACCCAGTAACCAGGACAACTAAGGTCAAGAAGTCCAAGTTATAAGGATTGTCTTGGCCATGAAGACAATTTCCCTTTAGACAGATTCCCTTTTGACAAAATCCCTTCCATTCATTTTATCTAAGTCTGACAAAATCCCTCCTTGACAAAAATCCCTTACACTTATTTCAGCATAGTCTGACAAAATCCCTCCTGGACAAAGTCCCTTGCATTCACTTTAGGTGGATGAAGTCCCTCCTGGGCAAAATAGCTTATATTTATTTTAGCAGTCACGGTTGTATTTGCGGCCCAAGAAGTAGTGTTACAGTAAAATGTTGCTGAATTAAGTTTGGCTCCCTGCTCTGCGGCACACTTTTTCCCACAACTGTTTTATTCTTTCATTATTTTTACGTCCCGCATCCTCAGAAAGTGGGCACTCTGCTACCCGGGACAGTTATTTTAAAACCAATTAAAAAATTCACAACTTTTTAAATCGGACCAGCACCAGGTGGTCCAGTTATTGAAGTGTCATTAATCAGTTGATCATGCCTACCAACACCACTTGAGTAAACAAGATTGTTTGCACATTTCCACTTCAAATTAGGACATCACCAATTCACTATTGGTCATTGGAAAGAATTATGTCAATTATGGTGGTGATTTGTTTGATGTTTACAAACTGATGTCAGATCATAGGTTGTACACGTTAAGCAGTACAAAAGATTCTGGGTGAAATTACCTCATCTCTTCTTAGCATCGAGTTAGACTTTCAGAAGCAGGCAGTGAAAGTTTACAACAAAGGCAGACAGAAAATGTTTACCAGTTCTTCCAGCAAATTACAATCTGCTAGTAAATTAAATGTGCTATTGAATGTACATGCTATCACATAAGAAAAACAGTTTATAACATGTTCTGTTTTTAAATCCTAGTTCTGAAATTCGAAATAAAATAACACATACTGAAAATTTACTTTACTTTATGTTTAAGTATAAATGACTAATACTACAAAATAAACAGTAAAGCCTACTATTAAAAGATAAAACAAATAAACTATAACACAATAAATACACTATATAATATTAATACCATATAAATACAATATAACACCTTTTAATACACATAGGTGTTTTGTATGAACTTCCTCGGGACCACCTCAGTAAATGGGAGATTTCAAAAAAGAATAAGTCCTCTTAGTGAGGTTTTACTTTATTATGAATATTTTTATGAGATGTAACTGTCTAAATAAGAAGGTTGCAAAATATACTAATACATATACTGTTAAAATAATAGTACATGTACAAAACTAAAGTTTATCTACATGTATTAGGATTTAACATTTTACAGTAAATAGTTTCTGCAGTTATATGTACAAATAGTTCTAGTTTTTAAGAAAACAACATCTGTCTGTCTGTCCATCAATCTGTCCATCGATCCATCTAGGCTGGCATACAGACAGATCTACATCGATATACAAATTAATGTTTGGAGAGAATTTAAAACTAGATATTGAACTTTCTGAAATAGTGCATGTCACTTACACTGAAGTATCAAAATTACTAAAACTGTGAGACATTTACATCAACAGCATAACTTTTTATTAAAGAATTACATTAATAGCTTTACTGTCTATAAATTTGGGGTTCTTGCTAGCCATGCCCAGTTTATGCATAGCATAACTTTGAAACTTTTCATGAAAAAAACTGATACAATAACCTTCAGAGATTTAAGGTTTAGATTGTATATCAGTGTTACATCTGTCTTCTGGTGCTCTATATTTTTTATTAATACAATTCATTATACTTATCAGGACCTTACTTAAGACTAGGTCGTCTTCAGTACTGGGCCATCCTGAAACACTGGGCCGTCCTAACCCAAATTGTTAAATTGTTTAGTATCATTATGTCTTTTTTTCCAGACTTTTCAAATTTCTTATGCCATTTTGCAATTCTCTAGCAATTGGCACAGATAGGTGAAACAGACATGAACCATGGAACACTGGCTAGGAGTGAAATTAGTAAAATCTATTTTCAATCAGGAACTTAATTGATGATAAAAATGAACAAGGGATATATCCAAATTTATGTAGAAATTATGACTTTAGATTTCAGAATATCAAACAAAATTGTTATTAACATGACTTGGAGGTATTTCAAGGCATACAAAATTATTGTGAAATAATACAATTTGGGAGAAACGACACGTCTTCATAAAGGCCAATATCAGCTACCCAGCAAATGTCAACTTTGATTCTATGATGTAAATAATATTTTTGTTACTTATGATAACGAAGTGTTTCCATTTTTTTACAATAACATCACTGATCACCGTAATTTACAGGTGATACAGATGATTTACTTGTCTTTTTACCACTGTCAGTCATGTTAGCTAAAATATTGCTGTGAATGCTGACTGTAGCTTAATATAAATCTTAACAGACTCGCAGCACATTTTCATGAGCTTTTACATGTATATTTATACTTTAAAGTGTGGAACCATGGAAATAAAGAATGATTTTGTTTATTTATTAAGACTAAAAACAATATCCACCTTTTTTTCTACTTCTTTTAAATGGATTGAAAAGGCAGTAGTGTGGTAGGATTGCTACATCTTACTGCAAATTCCCGTATTTTTCACAGCAAGGAACAAGTCTTGTCTCAACAAATGTAAACAGATAAACACTAAATAGACAGAGGCTCTTTGATGTTGTTTTCGTTAGATTGGAATTAAATAAAAAATATAAAAAATCCGACAAAATTCATCTTTTTCAGATGGGGCGACAGATCAGCACATCGGTTTCAGACTTCTTACTTGCCTGCTCAGTCTTCTACGTAGCCTATTTCATCTGTCAGCAACTTCAATATTATGCTGCGATAGGACTTCTCATCCAGGGTATTGCCGCGAGTGTTGGGGTTGTACGGTTTGCCATGCGTCGACCAGAGGGAACCTCAGTTTTTCACGCTCATAAGTTTCTATCCTGGCTTGCAGCTGCAATGGGAATGTCGTTGGTTGGATACCAGTTCTGTCTGCTTTACCATGCCACAGCAATGAGTTATATCATCATCTCCTTTGCTGGAGTTGTTACGTGCACATCTCAGTTTGCTGGAGCAGCAAATAAGCAACTGTACACCCAGGCTAGTAGCGGATTAGCTATGCTGACCATGCTGGTGTTATCAGTGCAAAATGGAAACTTTTACGGAATTGGCGCGACATTAGTATACATTCTTGTAGGAGCCGTGATAGGATCAGAGGGTGTATTGTTAGGGGTTCAAAGAGTAGACTTGTTACATTATGGGCTGATTATTGGAAATTATTTATTCTTAAAAGCACTGACATAAAGTGTTATTGATAGACAGAATACTTGTTATATGTACCAAACAAATGCAAAGCATTATTTTAGATGCATTTCATGAATTAGATGTTGGTTTGCATGAAGTACACTTTCAGTTAACTTATTGTTATAAACATTATCTTTGTATCTTGTCTGTATAGCTTCTTCATTGTATAAAATGTCAAATAAAGTATGGAGTGTCTCTTCTTTTTAAGAGTACATTGTACTCTTCCAAGGATAAAAGATTTGATGAGTATATTAAATAGATATTTGTAGTTGTATTTGTTCTAAATGAAACAATATGCAGATGCAATTTATTGCCACTTCATGGGTTTGTTATGGCATACGCGCTTGCCAAGATGACTTATCCACATCTATGGTAGTCACATTTTTATGTCAAAGATATTCTTTGAATGTGGGTAAGTTGGGGCACCCACGGTGTAATGGCAGAATGAGAGACTTCTTCGACTGTTTAGCCTCCCACCAGATTGGGGTTTGTATGACTTAATATGGGAAGGTCTTCAAGCTAAGCACCAATGCATAGGTGGTTCTACATTTGTCTGACATTGGTCTGGGGTCTTCCTTCTCTAAAATAGCTGGACATCTCAATAATGATCATAATTGGTTGCTGTGATGTATTTCAAGAACAAAACATTTGGGCAAGTAAGAAATTCTTGTACACCAACCATTTTTGCCAACATCATATATACATTGTCTCAGAATACTGTTTTTAAAAATGGATTAGATATCAAAGCTTCAAGGCACTTAATTGACAAGATTTATTTTCTACCACTAGGCATATCTGTATAATGGATACAAATGTTTTATTGAAGACAACACAAACTGTATTATATCTTAAAGTAACTTATCCTGCGGTGCTGCAAACTCAATCTTTTATATCTATACTCTTAATATTATTAACAAGTACAATTGATGCAACAAACTTTAAAATTTAAAAATCTGCAAATGTGAAAGATCTTAATAAGACAACTCCAAGCATTTCATGCCTAGTTAATGTGTGAGGGACATTGCTGGAGACTGCAGTTGATGGTGCATGTGGATGATGATCAGAAAACTCCCTACAGATCTACACTATTAAGTCTATTTGCTTGATCTTAATCCTGATCAAATAGGTCTTAGTAGGATAAAGGTTTAAAAACAATAATTTGAAGTCCTACTAGAAATAATGACTTGGTCTCAACTTGATTATGCTCATTAAATTATGTTTGTCAATCCCATTTACAATTTAAAATCATAAATGCCAGCCCAAAATAGAGAAAGCTTGAACAGAATTTGTTTGTTCAAACCTACAGACCACATGATTCTGTTATTTTAAAATAAAACACATTTATTAATAGCATATATGATATCCTGAATAACAATAAACATACAGAAATCACTGCAACAATGTTTACAGTAGCTTTATATTGTAATAGGTGTGTGAACAATAAATACAGTTCATAAAAAAATTAGACTAAAATTAAAGAAGTCATCAGAAAAGAAATTGGTCTTTAATGTGAATAAATCAATTGTGAAAATAAATCTGTCTAACAGTTAAGAAATAAACAGTGAAGAAATCAGTCTAACAGTTAAGAAAATTAACAGTGAAGAAACCACCTGAAAAAAATCAGTCTAACAGTCAAGAAATCTGACAGTGAAGAAATCAACATTGAAAAAATCAGTCTAATAGTGACAAAATCAGTCTAACAGTCAAGAAATCAGTCTAACAGTCAAGAAATCAGTCTAACAGTCAAGAAATCAGTCTAACAGTCAAGAAATCAATCTAATAGTGACAAAATCATTCTAACAGTCAAGAAATCAGTCTTACAGTCAAGAAATCAGTCTTACAGTCAAGAAATCAGTCTAACAGTGAGGAAATCAGTCTAACAGTCAAGAAATCAGTCTTACAGTCAAGAAATCAGTCTAATAGTGACGAAATCAGTCTAACAGTCAAGTAATCAGTCTAACAGTCAAGAAATCAGTCTAACAGTCAAGAAATCAGTCTAATAGTGACGAAATCAGTCTAACAGTCAAGTAATCAGTCTAACAGTCAAGAAATCAGTCTAACAGTCAAGAAATCAGTCTAACAGTCAAGAAATCAGTCTAACAGTGAGGAAATCAGATTAACAATCTCACATTGTGTAGCACATATCCTGCTAAGCACAAATTGCTCCAACTTTTACAACCAGATCTGTAACATTTGAGCAGCAATCAAAACTTATCATACAAATAAAATAACAATACCTTTCTACAACAATTCTAGCCAGTGAGAGAGAGCCATAGATGTAAGTTTTAGTTTCATAGCCTTCATTTTCTATATTAACTGTTTTATGGTATGACAGAAAAAAAAGAACAAATTTTAATTGACTGTAAGATGCAAGAAATGTACAGAAATATATATAATGTATTGTTTAAAAGCAGTTAAACATTCATTTGTTTTCTACTAACAAGGTTTATCTTTGTAATTAAATCTTAAAAGATGAATCTGAAGTTTTTTAATGAGTTAAAAATTATTATTTAACATCTAAAAAATTAAGTTTAATAGCAATTATCTTGGTCCCAATTATAAACATGTTTTTTACGATGCTTTTGCTGGTTCTCAATGTGCAAAGTTTGTAAAATGGTGTAAATTGCCTTGCAGTGTAAATGAAGCTGAAAAAAAATGTATCTTCAGTTTTATGGCACACTGACACTTAATAGGTCGAGCGGCGCTGAATACGATAAGGTCAAATGTAAATAATGTATAACTAGGTTAAAATTAAAATATGTAAGTGTACATATATAAAAACCTGTAAGGTTAAAATAATTTAAATTATGATAAAAGGAAATATTTAAATAGTTATAATAAAATAATAACATGTATGTTACTAAGTATCTATGAGGCTTATACAAATGTGTATTATTAGTGTTCTTAAATAATGTTTTGTGTTTTATTAAATAACTTACTACATATAATATATTAATAATGTTGTGTAAATGGCATTGTTAATTTGAATAAGGCGATAATCCAGTATTAATTTAAATAAATGAAATTTATACTTCCATGATGTTTTTGTATTGGAACTTGGGATATGAGAGGTGTTTCTTAAAAATGTCTTTTAAGGATAACAATGATTCCATGATTGGTCACTTACTTGATTTTTGTGTGAAATAGCTTAAAATATGAGTTGCCCTCCTAATTGTTAGAAATCAGTGAAAATAATTACAACTTGCTTATAAAATGAGTCTGTTGTATCTCCATTACTACAAATGCTGTAATTTACAAATTACCCCACTCCACCCCACAACCCCGGCCCCCAAACATGTTGGAAATATTCCCCACTAAGCATATTTAGAATTTTGTCTCTGACAATATTCTTTCCACTTTTGCCAGCATTCTATCCTCAGATTTTAAAAGACAATGTTTCCATTTTCTCTTACCACCTTAACAAGTGGCAGAGTTACTATATTTCTCAATCTTTGTACCATGGCTGAGACAAGGATGCCATCTTTAGCTATGAAATGTCCCAGGAGTTTTTTCTCCCACAGGTAACAAAACACAGCGACATACCTCATAACTGCAGCCCAGAGTGTACATTTTCTCTTGGCATATATTTATCATTATGCCAGTCTGCTATACCTTCAGTATACATTTATTGACTTCATTTTATACATGTCAAGTCAGTATTTCACCAAGCTTTGGCATGAATCTGAGGCAGATCATCATGGTACACTTCATGCACAACAGTCGTCACCTTATTAAAAAAAATGTTTCCCAATTTATCCTTCTAACCCTTTTATACTTACTTTTATGTCTATTCTCTCCACACCCCCAATAAACATTATGTTCTTTCATTAAACATAAAATTAAGCGCAGAATTATGTGGCAGGGGGGGGTTTATTACTACTGGTAAAGGTTTTGACTTCTTTTTACCTTTCTTAAGTTCCCTGCATAGTAAAATCATAGACTTTTGTGTTGTGGTTTTCTATTGTTCTGTCTCTAATGGTGTATTTTCAAAATGATGAAGAGAAACAATTTTTTGGAGTGAGTGCCTCTCTGCGACAAGTGCTGCTGTTGCTTTCATTGTTTTTATAGTTATTAATGCTCTTGTCTGTCAATGTGAGGTGAGTTGTTATGTACTGTAACTGTCATCAATAAAGTTTAATTTAATTAAGACTGAAATCACCATCATTAAAAATAAACAAAGAAATAAGAATACTTTACAGTCATATTAAGTACTATGTAAATATCAAGGTTTTTATATAGGTATATTTTATTAGTGATAACACTTTCTGCAAATTGTCAAAAAAGTTGAAAAAATGACACTTCTGTATGATTTAAAACACATGTAGATCTACCTTAAAAAATCTTTAATTACATTTTAAGCTTAAAACCTTAAAAGACATAAACTTAAAACTGTAAAATTACAAAAATCTATTAAAACAAATTTATTCACTTTAATCTACATTCAATAAATCAAACATTTACAAAGGTAAACCTTGTATTTGACTAGATGAAAAAACAAAAAACCTTCAAGAATATGCTAGTGCTTGACCATTTATATAATTTGTTATTCAAGTTCTTTCAAAAGAAAATTTGAACCCAATACATCTCATTCAAGGCACTTGCTCCCATGGGACTGATTTAAAGTAACATTCAGTTCTAATAAATATTTCATTTGGAAGATAAACCCTCTGGAATTACACACAAAAAAACAAGACATGTACAACAAAATTATTTAAAATGGAAAACGTGAAAGCAAACAAATTTGCAATGTTCACATTCATAAGGTTTGGTTTATATAAAAAATACTGTTATCATTTTCTTATTAGTAAGTCTTTTGACAACATTTTTATAACAAAATATATGGTAAAATTTAAAAGATTTAACTTGCATCTTTGGCTCTTATTCTCTTTTTGTTGAAAGTGTTGTAAAAGTGGTAACAAGAGCTTCTCAACCATTTTTCTTTCATCTTGAAAATATTCTCTTTGAAAAGACAATAACAAAACTATGTAGAAATAAATGTACAATCATAACTATCTGAGCTTACAAGATGAGCCCTTAGAATTATAAGTGTTTTATTTAAAAATAATTTATAATGGGTTACAAAATGTGCTCAATCAGTTTTACACACCATTTTTAATGAAATAGCAAATAAGGAGCAATTTACATGCAGAAAATATTAGCACATACATGTACTCTTATAAACACTTGTTAAACTAAAATGTGTTTATTTTATTATCACACAGTTCACAAACAATGCTTTCAATTATATGGCCGCACTAACATGAATTCCACATATAAAATGAACTGTGACATAAATGATACTTTACGGAATGTTCCTTATGAACTCAGTAATCAAAAGACTACCTGTTTTCTCTTTCAAGTATGTGAAGACTATGTATTAACTTTTGCAGCCCATTTTATTAGTTGAGGCTTAACCAATTGCTTCAAGAGAGATATGAAATGTGGTCTGAAGAAGAAAAAAGAACTTGGTTAAAAGGAGCTTTAATACAACTTAGTGCATTTACTGAACATATGGAAGCAGTGACCCACTTTGCCTAGTTTGTTGGGTTTTTCATCCTACCAAATTTTAAAAATTTTAGCAAATAGAAACTTTACATACTGTGTCCAAGTCTCATTTTACAAAGTATCCCCCTTCTATAGAGAGCTTAAAATATTGTGTGCAAGAGTACCATCTCCAGTTAGGACTTTGAATGGTTACTAGTACTGCTATAAATGTACATACGTCAAATAAAGCTGATTAGAAACTAAAATTAAAAACACAACCGGTATATAATAATTCTAAACATAACTTCTGTTACTGGTAAAATCTCTAGCTGAGAGTGGCTTAAAGGGTCCTGTCTCACCAGTTGCTCAGTTTCCCAAACAAAGAAAAATTCAAGACAATTTCCGTTTATTGGTAGTTGATGCATTAAGTTCAGTAACAATTTTATTAACAACTATAGTGTGTTTTTAACCTTACACTGTTTTCTGCCATAGTTTTATATATTTTTAATTAAATCTTTCATAAGTTATATCCTAGCAAAGTAAAAACTAACTCTTTGGACATTTCTTACAATAAAAAAAAATGTTGATGCATTCAGAGTAAATAAAGCAACATCAATAAACGCTAATTGGTTTGGATGTTTGATTAGGTTGCAAGTTTAAACAAACAAAGTGAAATATTTTTTAATGACTATAGTATTTACTAGGTTTTCTTTTAATTCGTTTTACAAGAAAAAAAATGTCTGAAAAGTAATTTGACCAGAAAAAAATTTGCAGACAATCTGTTGGAAGGGACCTTAAATTAAAACTCTTGTCACCATGCTTGCAGATCTAAATTTATCGGAGTACCAGTTGAGATACTTGATGTCTTGGGGCAGTTGTATCTTGACATGTTTAGAATAAAATAAGCAAAATTAGAAGAAAAATAATTAGAATATAGAAACAACAATTTTTTTATATATACATTTTATTTTCTGCTATGAAAACAAAAAATAAACACAGTATGTATTAAATGAGATCCAAGTGAATCCAAAATTTAGTTGTACAATGATACACATTTTTCTTGAACCAAAATTCAAATGCATGTGTGTTGTTTTTTAACAGGTTGGGATGGACATTGCTCAATGGAAGTTATAATCTTTCTTTTTTCTGAGTGTGTTTATTGAAATGTGTTCATTAAACTTTCAAGTTAAAGCAAAAGTTGCAATGTCAATATAACAGAAGCAAACTTATGAAAATATTAAAATTTTTACATAGTTATGCATTATAATCAAATTATTTTTATAAGATTACATTTGTTTCAACTTAAATTCTTAAAACTATAGCATACACTTAAATAATGTTGTTAAATGTATAACTACAACTATTTAGATATTGGTAAAAGCGTAAAATTTTAAAACTTAGCAACATATTTAAAAAACTTAGGCAGGAAATTTTAAGTTTATATTGTTAAAATTTTAAATGTTACCAGGAAAGTTAAACATGTAGTATACAATGAACAAAGGTTTAAGTGATTCTTATGAAATAAAAAAAAATACCCGTAGAGATGAAATAGTATTAAACATTTTATTTTAGAAGAACTAGCAATCTACACCAAACTGGATTAATCAGATTAAACATATACATTTACAAGTCTTGTTAAACGGTATGTTACATGTAAAAATCTTAAGTAACCTTGCTATTTTTTATTACAAAATAATATCTTAAAAGAGTCTACAAATAGTCATCATTAGCTTTCACGTTTTCATATGAACTGAAAGATTTTTATAATTATTCCATCAATTTTTACTAAAATAGCATGTGGCAAATCGGAACTACCATGCAATTCATGAAAGGATGATGAAAAAAAAAATATATTTTTCTATAATAAATGATATTTGTTACTAGTGACTCTTTAAACATGTCATAACAGCTTTTTGATGTAAAATGCCCAAGTCATTTCAAAAGCAACTTATTTTGCAGAACAATGCAAAGCTGCATGATAATAAGCCAAATTTAACCTAAAAATGACTGAGAAAGTTTGCAAAAATGTTTGTTACAGGTAACTTTCAACACTAATTTACTAAATATAGAATATTAAAAAGGACTTTATAATTATTTTCAGGTAAAAATGTAAGACTTTAGCTGAATTATTTTTTAAGCTAACATAAAAAATAATTTTGGTATGACCAGTTTAGCAATGTTTTCAAACATGTCGAAAAGATTAAACAGCATATAACTACAGACATGTAACACTAGAAATATAAAAATTAGAAACTATCAATCAAGGTATTCTTCCTTCTCCTTAATTGTTTTAAAAAGATTAAAGATTAATATATAAATATTGTTTTTGTTATAAAATGTACAATATACAATGAAAAAAAACTTAGAAGCATATATTCTCTATGTTAAAAATAAAAGTATTAGTTAATTTTCCTATGGGAAGTAATTTTTCAAACGTAATGTATGACACTAATTAATGTTGTCTCATTCTTACCATGAGGCTCATGCAGTTGTACCCAATATTCATCCACCTCCATTAAATATGGTTTTATACACATGTCAAAGCCTTAAACATAATAAATAAGTAAAAGATGGAAAATTTTAATAGTTTACCACATTTAGTAGGTATTGAATACCAGCTCATTAGGAAAAGAGCACAATGCTGTTTTACAAGCCTGAGTAATGTCTCCTCATGAAAAGTGGAGAATATCATCTAAGTCAGAATAGGTAACCTTCGAGTGACATTTTTTTCATACTAATTACATAGACTTTAAAAAACCTTAAAAGCACATGAGAATAAAAATCTTACTCATTAAACAAACAATTTTAACAAAAACAAAACAAATGCAAAACATAGAAGATAAACAGCATTAAAACTCTGAATGTCAGGAAATAGACACACAAAAACAAAATGCTAGCATCAGAAAAAAACATACACAACAAAACCTTCTCAAAATGCCCTATATGAAGTCACTTTCAGAAGAAAAGAAAAAAATGCAAGAAAAGAAAAACTGGCATAATGACACAGATGTTGTGATACTTTGGAGTTTATAATGGATTGAAACAGTTTAAAAAAAAATTTGATTAACACTTTCTAAGAAACTCAGCTTTTCAAACAATAAACCAAGTTCATGAAATGATTGCCAACATGAGAAAAATTAGTGAAAGGACCAATGAAATTCAGTACGTGCAAAGAAATGGCTTGTGCAGTATATACATCAATGCAAAAAATGCTGGAAGGAGAAAAATGTGGTACAAGTACTAGTAACACAAAAACAGGCACACAGGAAGCAGCAAAATGGTCACATCTACTCATCAATCTTTCTCACCAATCACAATATCACTAACAATGGATGAATTGTCATACTATCATAAACATACTACGATGGAACTTGAAAGATAATCAGTCTGAGATTTATCGTTTTAGCGGCCAGAAGTCGATTACATTCGACTGAGTCAATGATTGGCAAGTCCTGGTGCTCGGATTCAACAGCGTCATTTGTGAAATCAAATTTATAAATGGCAGGGTTCAGTTTCATATCGCCATATGGTCCCTTTAAAGCCATGAAGTGTAGAGTAATAGGGCTGGTCAGCTTGCTCTTAGAGACCAGTTGATATTGAAGAGATCGTTCTGATGAGTGGGCTGGGTCCTTCTGGTTGTGGATGACTCTGGCACGCATCACCCACTGATAAGAGAATGCAGAGAACCGACTTGACTCATAAAACAGTTTTGTGATGAAGTCATCTGTCCTGTAGGGTTTAAGTTGCAGGTCTGAAATGAACAAGAAACAATATAGCATGAATATTTTAAAGAGAATATAACCAATGAATCAAGGTAGTCAACAAGGAGTATATCTTTTTCAGTAAAGCTTCACATTTTTTAAGTTCCAACACACAAATATGGTTAGCTTTGTTAACAGAAATAGAATCTTCATTTAACCTTTTTTGCAAGACAACCTTTTAAAAGAACGCCATAGTTAGGTAAAATTAACATCCAGCATCAGCTAGCAGTAAAAACTAATAAACCCTAATTAACATGAGTTATAGTTAATGAAAACAAGCAGTTCATGTTTTTTTGTGTGATGTCAAACAGCACATATCATAATAACATTTAATGGCAATAAAAAAAGGGCAATGCATACCATTGAATGTGACCTTTTCGAATGAGAGGAAGCTGAAGACATCTCTGTACAGTTTCTGCTCTGTTGTCTTCGAGTCATCAATCATCTTCAGACAGTCCATGATCTCCAGTCCTGACTTGGAAGGATGTGCGCAGATTGACTCATGTCCTGGACGGTCATGGCTTGGTCCACGCCATGGGCAACCGATACGTGAATACTTGCAATCGCTGGGTCTATAACAACAGAACAACGCACATGATAGCAAAGTGATAGAAGCATGGAATAAAGCCTATCAAGTCTGTTACAACGAGCCTTAGTGTGGAGGAGCTTGCTCCACTTTTTGTACAAGATGATCAGTCTTGAAAGATTTGCGATGAAAATGAAGCATACACAAAACAGCACATACAACAACAATGATAATTTTGAAAGTTCTAGTAGACTTCAGCAAGTAAGCATGATGTTTCATACTTTAGTCTTTTTTTTCTTGCTTAAGTAGTCCCTTACCTATACCCCATTCTATGTAATACTTACCTCAATGAAAAAGTAAACAAATTATAAATCATTAAAATGTTATACCAACCATAATGTTAACTTACCATAGCTGCTCCTAAATGATTTTTAATCATACATTAAATCTTTGAAAAATGAAGACACAAAAAGCAATCATGAAAGCAAAGTTCAAGACTGATCTAAGAATACTGTTTACCAGGGCAAATATTAACATATTCTAAATATTTTTACTATCAACACAAATATTTAAAAAATTATTCATAGTTACAATATCTTACACTACTTTAAATAATGTTACAAGAACTGACTCTTTGCAACAAAATGACAGGCTAGAATTCTCTGAAATAAATGTACATGGATGCTGTTGATGTATAAAGTATGATGATAAGAAAAGCGATGCGGAGATGTGTTTTTTTTTCACTCAGAGCTGTATGCCACTTGTTAAAAGACCGCACCAAGGATGCTGAAAAAAAATAAAAAGTTGCTGACATCTCCAATTCTCCTCTTTTTTGTCTCTAAGTTTTTCTGCACTTTTTTTGGTTGACGATTTCGATTACCGGCATGTAATCTGTCTCAAGTAGAGAAACGCATTTGATGTCACATGTTTTGATCATTGCATACAGTTATGACAAGCATCAGAATATAATACTGTTGTCAGTATGAGGCATATAGTCATACATACATTCTTAACATTCACTCAAAACTTTGAAACATTTACTTTGGATGCTTGATAAGCATCTCCTTCCATAGTGATTGAAGATTGGATGGAAAGAGACACTTGACAGGTCACATCTGAGTTTCCAGGTGGGTTTGTTAGAATCACACAAAGATATAAAATGCCAAATGATTACCTGTTTTGCAGTGTGTTGTACTGTTTGGTCCAAGAGTTTCATTCCAAAACTTCACAAGCTTTCACTTTCATAAAAAATTTATAAATTTTGTTGACTTTTTTGTTTTTGTAAAGAAAAAGGGCCGAAAGGTTTTTGTTTTGAAACAAAGTGAAAGGCAAAGATTTTGTTTCTGTTGCTTTTTTGACTTGAGAAAAAAATTATACTCACTCATTCATCGTCATGTATACATCATGATATAGTATTTTAAGTTGTAAGAGAGTTCTGCTAATATTGATGACCTAGTCAAGAGCCAGGCATTTGCAAGAAACAATCTTCAAACAGATAATACATCAACAGCAAAATGCTGCAGCATATGTTGTCAAACCAGATATTTTGCTTGCGAGACCAACATTACAGGTGACCTATGTTTTCTGATTTCAATCTTAACCAACAAAATGCCTGAAAATCAAGATCTTTAAAGCAAAAAAGAAGCTTAATTGATATCATGTCATAATTTTGCCTTTTTAACCATATGTCTAATAGATAAAAAATTCACAATGCATGCTACAAATTAGACAACTCATAAAACATAAAATACTTGCCAGTGTTATCGAATGCATTTTTTGTTGAATTCCACCATGGGAGTGACATTCCATCGAAGAGGCCCACAGAAGATCAGTCTAAGGGAAGAACTGACCAAACTCTGACTTTCCAAAGCCCCTGCATTCCACTAACCTATCTCTCTTGTGCTGCTAAGAAAAATGGAAGAAAACACATCGCATGTTTCACTTTAAGACAGGCCATGGCTGCAGATCTGACGAGATTCCATGCGTGTTTTATCGCGACAGTACACTATTCCCCCAACACGCATGCATTCTCATCTTCAACTGGCCATAAAACATATCATGTTTGGGAGTGGGGGAGATCTGAAAGAGTTGGGGGGAGGTACTGCTAGGCAGTGTCAGTGGGAGAGGCAGACCTTACCGGGAACAACGGGCTCACCTCTCTGTACACTGGTCCCGTTCGTGGAACTCGATGACACTGCGGGCCAGGTGTGCTGAGCAGTATTGACATGGCTGTGGGAGCTCGGATACTGCTTTTTCTACCGCAAGGTTTCTGGTGCAGTTGCTCTTGTTGATCTCACATCTACAGTTTGGGCAAGTGGCCATCTCGTCTTTGAGCCTTGCATCAGCTAGCAGATGATTGAAACATCCGCAGCACATTAAGTGTCCATTTGTGCACTATGGAATAGGAAGATATACAAATAAAAATAAATAATTATAGAAATAATAATATCTCACAATAGAATCATTAAGATATGCATTAACAAAAAATGAGGGACATGGGATTTAGAAGCAATGTTGTGCTTCTATGCAAGCCTTTTGGTGCTCTATCCTTAAATTATGTTTTGTTATTTTGTCAAATCTTGCCTTAATTGAATTCATTTAATTTAAGAGAGTCAATAACTTATATTGAAACAACAAAATAAGTCTGGGAAAACTAACATAGCATAACAAGTAACAGCTCGCCCAAGAAAGTTTACAGACCACAAAACAGTTTAACTTACACATTTTTAAATCAAATCTTTTCTGGAACATTTTAATTACAATAGATTTTTTTTCTGTCAATTGTGGAAATTGATAATTGAGATTATACTGATAAGAACATACTTTGACTAGAGACACATGCCATCATTATATTTTATTTAAATCATGTAGGGCTACAATAAAATGTGTTTGCACTAGTGTTAACAGCATACTCCTGACTCTGAGTAGAGTTAATCACACAAACCTAACTGTGCCATTACATATAAATACACAATCCTATTTGCTTATGCATACATGTAGTACATATGCAAGTCAAAACTGTGTGATAATCAGTGTGAGAAATATGTTTATCAGCTGAATACACAAGCAAATTGCATAGCAACTGGTTAATACACAAAATGTGTGTATGTGGCTTTTGATGGGGGGCGTTGGTTGGCAATGTGTATTCCCCATCACTTGCCCCTAGGGGGTACTTTACTAGGAAGGAGGAAAAGTTTATTGCATCATCCTGAGCCAAACTGGCAGCTTGCCAACTGGGTCAAACAGCTGACTGACATAGATCATCACGTGATGACAGTATACAACTACTGGACAATACAGGATTAAACAACTGGCTTTCAGACTTCTCATATGATAAAAAAGAAACACCCAGCGCAAATCCAATTTCCAATAGAAAAACAAATGTACATTTTCATCATTTGCCGTTTGTGAGCGTCTATATCAACGTGTTGCTATATGAGACATGTTGGAAGCAATAGCAGTCTTGACAATACAACTAGCAAGGTCAAAATTGCCACGCAGATCACACAAAAACAAAGCGTTTGATCAAAATTCCAAAAATAATCAACCTACAAAGAATTATGACGATGCATGCAATAGTAAAATGAAATATTATTTTATTGTAATATATATAAGATGATTATCGATGTTGCATTCTGCATTTAACGTCTGGAATGACAAATATGCGTAAAACATTAACCTGGAAGCAAGTCCTCGGCAGGTCTAAACAAACTGCGCAGCAGAGAATTCCACTTAGTCGTTCTTCTAGTTTGAAGTTCAGAATGCTCGATTGAGGTTCTAACTTCTGTTTCTTTTTCTCTGGTTCGAAGCTTCTGTCCTCGTTTTCCTTATTTTCGTTTTCTATCATTCTGACAGATAGGGCGGACTCTGACGTTCCAGCCATCTTACTTGTTTATGTTTATAAATAACACTCGACCCCCGTTCTTGACGTTTATGAAGAGTCGTGATGCGTGACGTCAAAGCTGGCCAATCCACGGGCTAGAATTCGTACCACGTGATGAAATGTTTCCTTACTTCCGGTAAGTGCGAGGGCGATGTAAACACGGTCACGTGATAACTGTCAAATGTAATCGTATGACCTGCGCGAAATAAGTCCTAACCCGAATCAGCTGTTAATGACAAAGGGAATGTTTGATTAAAGGATCAATTATCTCCCTGTAAAACGTTGATATTTTTGGTAGAGATCATTTGCTTCAATGGATTGACTTATATTTCATGACAGCGCGTTAACCACATATAGTAGAAGTTTTTATTTTGTATTTGTTTGGTTCATTGATTGTCTTTTCTAGTAAATTGATTCGTCTATGTTTTTTGTTGCTTTTTGTGGGATTTGTGTGTGTGTGTGTGTGTGTGTGTGTGTTTTGTTGTTTTTGTCGTTGTTGTTGTTTTTAGTTGGGGTTTTTAGTGTTCATGTACTCCGCGCTGACAAAAAATAAAGCTAAATAAACTTGTTAACTAGTATCACTTCTGGTCTAGAAACGCACCTGAACGCATCTTCGTCATCATAAATACAAAAAAAAAATGTTGTTTAACATATATCCCGCATAAATGTCATTTGAAAACAGCACCCATCCCGCTTATGTAAATACCCCGGACCGTCTGTGAAAAGTCAACAGCGTTTATGTTTTAATTTAGGAATAAACCGAAAATCCATGCTAAATGTAATACTTTGTTAACAACTTTGTGCTATTGTAGTTAGAATTATTGAGTTTCATCATCAGCTGAGGCTGGGTGATCTGGATCTGCACTTTTTGCATTCGCATTATGCATGTATATATATATATATAGAGAGAGAGAGAGAGAGAGAGAGAGAGAGAGAGAGAGAGAGAGAGTGAGAGAGAGAGAGAGAGAGAGAGAGAGAGAGAGAGAGAGAGAGAAGGAGAGAGAGACGTGTTAAAGGTGGTATCCCAGAGTTTTTCCTCAATAATATATCAATAAAACACATGAAACAATATCTTACCACACTTTGGTGGAATTTTGGCTTTATCTCTACATTCACTCATGTTTGCGTATAAGTAAAGATGATTCCGACTGTTCCCCACTTTTTAGACAGTACGAATACCGAAATAAATTTCTCTTTATGTTCAATCTTTCAAATTCGATAAATATACTTTAAAATTCAAACATTGTGTTCATACGGTAGTTCATTGCACCCAAAGTGTACATGTTTGTCCAGATGAGGATCAATAAATAATCCGTTTGCGACACCAAACAGACAGATATCCATGGTTATAATTAAGGAACCCTTGCTATGGTTAACGCCTGCCTTGCGGGTTTATCTCTCATTACTCCGTATTATATAACCATACGTAACAATAATTACTAACTCATTTGACGTGTCCGAACAAGTATCTAGTTTTGCGAAAGGACCTAGGTTGAGTTAACGAAAACATGCATGTTTTTAATTCTTTAACAATGTCCAAATGTCGTATTTCTGTCAGGCAGTAAAATAGATAGTTTCCATGTGATGTCATCGACACTGATAAGACAGTTTAAGGCAGCCATTTACAGCAAGTTGTTTTGTTTTGATTGTTCGTTTTGTTTTGATTTTGTTGGATCTCAATGACACAATTACGGTCTGAAGTACTGTATTAATTACATGAATTTGACTGAGATACGGCTCTGTAGCCTGCGAAGCTTTCATAAAGAATGGCTTTAAATGTTCTTTGCGACACATCTTACAGTGTATACATGTAAGATGATGAAGGAAGTTTCATATAAATACTGCAAATAATTTGAAAATTACGATACAGGGAAAAAAATATGAGGGACGGGCTTTCTTAATTACGTCAAGACGCAAGAAAAGTGCGACTTAGGCGGCGGGCGCTTAAAAGAACTTGGTGAAAGAGTGCTCTTCTGTCAACATACATTCCTGCCTTATAACAAGCGCACATGAAGCAGTCATACCGGAGGATTTCCAATTCCACGAGACTCGAATGTACCTTCGGGAAATATGAAATGTGATCCGAATGTTGCCACGTGCCCATAGTATCCCGCGGAGATAAGCGCTGAAAGTAAATATACCAGCAGAACCAGATCAGTAGACAACGCCATGGTATTAATTATCGATAAAGCAACTCATTACTTTTGCATAATATATAACTCAGTTACTAAATTAATTCAATCCTACCGGATTTCAATTTAATGTAAAAAAAATATTTCAAGTCTTATTCTGACACGGAAGAACATTCTTCAATAAACTAAGTCGGATCTACTTTGTTCACTAAATGAAGCATAAAACGAGCCCGATATGAGAAAAAGTAACCAATGCTTTGTTTTGGGCGAGTTTTAAGCCTCCTTTTTACGAACTTATGTCTTTTTTTTTTTTTTTTTTTTGTCTTATTTCAAATAGTTATTTGTAATCTGTAATCCGATTTTTGCATACCCCATGTCAAATACAAAAGAAGTTCGTCGTTGTATTTAATCCGAATTGTCGCCTTAACCAGATCCATTTTGATACCCTTCTGTAAGGAAATTTGTCTTTAGATTTATGCCTAAACTAATTTTCTGTGTCAATTTATACTTTAAATTTAATCGGTAATGTTTAATCATTTAGTTGCATTATTGGCCGGTTTTATAGTAGTATACGAGATTAAACTCATGACAATTTGCACACATACCCTATCTGGTGTATATAGATTAAAATGAAACGGTCATCAGGGGGTTAATGTGTGTGTGATATATTTATTTATATATATATATTTATGCATATGTATATAGTTCAATAAGACACACGGTGAAATTGTCCATGACCATTATTGAAGATTTAAAAGATTAACAGCATATACATGGCAAAATTGCTCATGAAAGCGCATATTTTATATACATATACATGTATACATTAACAGATATTTTCTTTCAAACTTTTTGTAATATTGTTTTTGAAAGTGATTTTTTTCACCAAGATATTGCATGACAAACCGAGGATAGTATTTTATAGGTAAGTTCTCAACGGATTGTATACTTTTTAACTCTCGCAGGCATCATTTAAAACGGGAGAGGAAATCTTGTAGCTGGCAAAATTTCCGGTTTTATAGTGTTGTAGTTGGTGTCATCATCACAGATGTGATCCCAACATAATCCAGTTGATCCTCAGCATTGATTCAACGTCATTCTCATTTCCTAACCTTGATTGTGATCATTGTCTTATATGATTCTGTAACATGGTCTCCATCTGACTGTCACTTTATGGGGTGTACTCCACCCCACCCCACCCACTTACGAAGTACAATATGCGTCTACGATTGTTGTGAGTTTTTTCTCTATTATGTTTTAAAGAGAATACAATTATTTTGTTTCATTGGTAGATATGCATCACATAGACCAAAAGTCTAATAGCATTGTTAAATCGCATTAATATTTACTCATATTTATTTATCTACTGTCTTAAAATGCATTTTTACAACAAACATTTACATATAATCATATATAGAACTATTAGCATATTTAGCTACATGTTGTATCTACTATGTTTACTTCAATATCAAAATATGACTCATCTTTACTTAATGGTTATATTATTTTGTTATGACTTAATACATGTTTTTTTCTGAAATCAATTATAGTATATCTGTATGGAAGTGTACAATTCCGCCTTTCATTGGTTTCCATAACAAAAGAATCATCAACCTTCTCACTGCTAGAAAGCTCACTGCTAGAAAGCATTTGCAGTTGTCAGAACACAAAAAACAAAATATCAAACACAGGTTATCATGTTCATCAAATTTTAATCTCTTTAAACATTGTAACAATGGTTGTAAGACTTATAAAGGCCAGCTATCACATAGGCATGGATTGGAGGTGATGTTTTCATATCACATTCACGTATTTTGTCATGTTTATACAACACGCTGACACAATTCTGGCCATTGAGAAGATTCCCACTATTTTGGATGGTGAAAAAACAACAAACAATCTAGTTAGAACAATCAATGAATCAAGGGACTGCCAGAAGACCTACAGGTAACATTAACTCAAACCCTGAACAAATGGGTTATAAGCAATTTACAGTTGGGCTGCATGTGCCACCTGTTCCACCCCGTCAACACACTGGTACAGAACAAAAAAAAAATAAAGACACACCCCCACGTGTGATACTAAGGCTGCAATCATACATATGTTCTGTCTGGACCAACAGTATCCCCAATCCCTCACATATTGCTATAAAACCCAAAATTAATCTCCCACAACCATCCTTCATGCAATACAAAGGCTCCCATCAAGACACAATGTCTTGTTGACTGTGTTTAGTTAAAGGTTTAACTTTAAGCCTGGAAAAGAGACCATAAATGAATGATTTTTAATATTATTCACTTAATAAACTATCACAACTTGACAACCATCACGGCACTATATCCTGTCCTCCCACTGCCCTGTAAAGCCAATATTGGTTGCCAGGGAACACAACTAGCATGTACAGATTGTCTCCGTTGCTATAGAAACCATGGTCCCTGTCCAGCCAGGAAACAGGACTGTCCATAAAACCATGGACAGTGACACTACACCATGCAAGACCTTCTGTCTGGATGATTTGTCTGCAAAAAGAAAATCGAAATAAAACACCAAGTAGAATAAAACATTCCACAGACTGGCATGGGAATTTTGTATGCACAGGTAACCATGCTGGCAACTTAACACCTAACCTCCTCAGCATTAACCAATCAGGCTAAGGCAAATAGTATAGACCCAGATCAGCCAGCTCATGTAGGAACATCTCAGAATCTGCACTATTTACTGTTGATTTTCTACGAATATGTTTTCATTACCTCCGCATATACACATGTTTATAGTTGTTAGCAAATAACGTAAGACTTTGTATTGCTTATAGACACATGCAGCATAACAAAGGTTAATGAACAGCTGGACACAGCTTTAAGCTTCACTGGAATAATTTTGTGTTTTTGTTGGTTGCTACATCTCACCAACATATTTATGGGCATATTGGCGATATGCAGTCAATTTCTGGTGGAGGCAGACCTTAGACAGTCTGGGTAGAACCATCAGCGCTCTGCAGCAACATCTTCCCATGTGAAAGTTCTCGCCAGACTGAGACTCAAACACACATGGAGAGATGCTGAGGAGTTACACGATGGAGACTCAACTTTTCAGCCACGGATGCCTCTACAGTGGTCTAAATGTAGATTGTGGGGGATAGTAAAATGAGATAGCAAGGTAAGAGTAAGAACATCTTAAATATGAAATTTAGGCTAATGCATATACAGTTAAATCCCTCTCTTAAGACCACCTTCCATTGACTCAAAGAAGTGGTAACAGTGAGTTGGTTTTAATAGTGAATTTGGATGAGTGCGTGAAGTCTCTTTTTTTATGTATCAAAAGGTAAACCCCATACATTTCTGACCATTGAAAAGGGGCGTCAAACAACCAACAAAAACACTCCTTTTTAAAATGTTTTTAACTAATTTATGCTGTCATTTATGTAAGGAAAACATTTAACCCCATATAAATCACTGACTCAAGTAAATTATTTATGATAACCATTGAATGACAGAGGAGTGAGTATTTTAAGAATGCAGATTTATTTTCTGGATAAACAATCTTTAAACTCATAATTTGGTACAACTTTCAGGCTACTGCTAGCACTTATTAGCACCAAAGTGACTAAGAGCATGACCTCATGTGACCTGGCGTACTAGTTGGTAAGTTGAAAACTGGATGGAGGGCATTAATATGCCAATTAACAGGTGTAAATCACACCATGGGTGACTTGTTATTATGGTTAAGATGAGTTTGTGTTTACCTAAGAAATACACAATATGTTCTTGTAGAACACATCATTATGCTGAAATAGCAACGTGCCCATTATTCTGGTCAAGTTTCTCACTGAATAAAAGAAGCCACATAATTTGTTCTTATGAAAACTGGCCTTAATAGAAATGTAGTTGCTTTAGTAGCATCGAAATAAGGTGGCATCTTACTGTATGTTCATTTATGCCTTACTTTATAATTGCTTTTTAATTAATCTAGACCTATACTCCAATGGCTAATGAAAACCCCAAACTAATCCTTGTGAAAAAAGACTATCTCTCTTATATCAAAGTCTGAAATATAGCATTCAAAGGGGCCATAACTCCTGTAAAAAAAAAGCAGGTGGACAGGTTTCCATTGTACTTAAGATACTTGTACTTAATTTTAATGAAAAATGACACAGAACCGTAGAAAAAGAAAAAAAAATCATGGACAAGAATCTGTCCACAAACAGTCAAACAAACATTCTGACTGATGGACAATCTCATTCTTGTACTCACTTCCCTCAAACTTTGTTTTATGTACGTTCATAAGGTTTAATAATCCATGTAGAACTTTTAAGCTCTAGGTAAAATCAGTCTGATCAAATGTACTAAGCAAAGCCAGGGCTCACTGTTATAAAACTTGAGCTTAACTAGTGTTAACTAGTGTTATCTCAAACTTGAACCCAGTTTCTGGAATTGAGATTTTTTGCTTGCAGAATTGACTCTAACTAACCTTACTTCTATCTTCAAAACAATAATGACAAATAAGACATGTTTGTTTGTTTTTTGTTGCATCACACCAACACAATTAAGGTCATATTGGTGACCTTCAGCTTATTACTGTTGGCATGAGAAGAACCAGTGTTGCACCGCAGGTTAGCAGCAAAATCTCTGAACACAACAATTCTCACCCTGAATGGAACTCAGGCCTAAGCAGTGAGGACTGAGGAGTTGGCGACACTAACCACTCCGCCATGGACAAGTAAGAGATGATACCCACCGTAATTGTGTAACCAGACGTCCAACACACTGAGGTGATATCATTCCTCGGTACTGTACTAGCCAGCCATTGGTCATCTTCTGAGAGGGGGAGGGGCAAGAGTAACTGCTCACAAAGTTGTCAGGACTGTTCTCTGTACTGTAATGTGATGGGATGAAAGACAAGTAATCCAAATTGTTTAAAAAGTTGACAATAGACATCTAATAAACAAACCATTTAGGGCTGTCATTGAATCTACTTTTGCATATTGACAATATTGATATATTGTGATACATATAGTGACAATATATCAATATATCGGTACAAACTAGCTTTCAAATTGTAAAAGTTATTTGCTAAGACATGTATATTTTATATTTCCAATTAACCAAATATAGGAGATTATGTTGTTCAGATTACATTAAAAAAAAAATAACAAGTACAAATTATTAAACTTTCTTGATTTATTTGTCTTCAGAAAGACAGTAGCTATTTTCAAAAGGTACTAGTACTAGTAAATGATGGTGTGTTTATTTAGCTAACTTTACAAACTTAACATACAATTAATAATTTGTTTTAAAAGGCAAATTCCAAATCATATACCAGTAACATTAATTTGTAAAGTTTACAAAATGAATTATGTCATTTAACAGCATAGCAGATCTACTGTTTTTACCAAATGAATACAGAAGGGTATCTTGGAGGTATAGTATCTTTAACACTAATCTCAAAATAATCATTATGTGAACGTGATAGTTACAGAACTTACACATGCCAATTAAAGCTGCACTTTCAGTTCTGATAGCAATGTCAATTCTATCTGTAAGCTTTATTCCCACTTATTCATAAACAAACCTTTAGCAACAGTGAAAGTATTTTGCCTTTGTTCTGTTTAAAAACAACAGAACATTTTAAAATTAAAACTAACATATACAGTGCAATGATCCATGTTATATTACCAATCTCTGCCCTACCTGTGAAAAAAATGCAACTAGAAACAAAACATGTAGCAGCATAAAGATACAGACCGTTTATCGAAGAGTTTTGAGTTGATACACATGTAACTATATTTAGCTTGTCTCTTTTTCATTATTTTTATAACTTAAGTTTCTAAAACATTTACAACTATCAGAATAATTTTATTTGTGTTAGGAATTTCTGATAGGTGGCCTACAACCAGATATAAATGAGCATAGTTTAATATGCTAATGTGGTGTAAGTTTTTTTACGGAACCCAATTTAACTGCACTGCCATTTCTGGCTGCAAGAATGTTACCAAATTGGAAAAAGATTCGTTATTTTGTCTTCCTGCCAAAAGTTTTGGTATTTGAAAGTGTGTATCGATATCAATGGAAACGATTACAGCCCCAATTTAAACTACTATATCCATATAAACATGTTTATCTCAAACCAAATGTTATAAAATTGCAATGGTTCGAATGGTATGGTCATTATGGCTCACACCTGTACCAGAAAGTGTTTATCAAGAAACTTAGACATAGACTTGCATGAAACCACAGTCTAACTGCAGATCAACTTCCAAAACTCAAAATAAGGAGGTTTGTGCACTGAATTCCACTCATTGAAACTTAAGCCTACACAATGAGGGGTAATGTTGTCTTGAATGATGACTATACATAAAGCTATATGTGATAATGTTGAATAACAATACAAATCATGTAACCCAGTTTGAACTTTTCACTTTCCTTATGAATTCTAGTATATTTAAAAAATAAAAGAAATAATTCTAACAATTGAAGAATTGAAATATTGTATATTTTTTTTAAAAGAAGTTTGTTTTTTAAAAAATTGTGCGAGTTACTCAAGAATAAATAAAGACCTACTGTGAAAGCATTTATTTTGTGGGGCAGAAATTTCGTTGTTTGAAGAGGACGGGCATACCCACAAAAATAAAAAAAAATACCTTCGATTTTAGACAGATGCGAAATTGAGGCCTAACACTGAAACAGGGTAAATTGCGAAACTACGGATTAGCGAGTGACTCTGCCTTTTGTCTTACGTCAAGCCTGGTGATATTGATCCACGGCAGCGGGTCAATGTTTTCACAGCCAAGTCTCATCAGATGACTTTTATGACACCTGTCAATTAGCGTGTCATTTAAGGGATTATATTCATAAAGATGTTAGGGGCAAGGGTTCTTTTAAGGGTCTAATTTAACAAAGCCATTGACTGTCAATTAACGCCAATTAGCATACTGCAAACTGACACAAAACAGACCCTTGAGTAAACACCCTACACCTATAAAGTTTATAGTGCTCGTGTATATATTACAGTATAAAATTACTTAGCATAGATCGTTTTTTATGATTTAATGGCTTATGTTCGTAAACATGTTTTATCGTTCTATGTCAACACAATGTAAATAAAGTGTGGTGAAATCGTCTGAGCTTTATGTCCTGTTTAGTAAAAATATGTTGACATGATTTACAAGTATATCTAGCATTCGAAAGGGGAATTTATATCGTTGGTACTTAAATTCGTGGATTGACTTGCCCACGAATTCCACGAAAATAAATGCCCCACGAAATAAAATGCTTTCACAGTATTTTGATTTTTGTATGTTACTCTGCACTTTCATAATTATGGTCATCTTGACGATTTCTAGTTAGGTAGTTATTAGTGAAGGATGATCCTCCACACTTGATCCTGACCGGGACTCAAACCTACTCACTGACGGGCTGAGGAGGTACAAGTTGGCAACTCCGACCGCCTGATGCTGGGCATCCTCCAAAGACCAGAGTTTAGATCTTTACTTTAATGCATTGAAGTTTTTTTCAATTTAATTGTAAAAGAATCCATGAATGTTACCTCAATCATATATTCCAGAAAATAACACACAAGTACATTAATTCATTGTTTATCGCACGAATATATACTGTGCAGTACAATGTACTTGGCAGGATAAGCCATTTAGTCTTTTACAACTTACAACATTTACTTACAGATCAATTCCTACTGAACATGCTCCTAGCCAATCAAAAATTTCTAAATAGTCACATGACTCAACACCACTTTCTTCCTCCTTGTTGGCTGAGCACAAATCAGGAGCGATCACTGGTACAGTAAAGTTTCTAAACTTTGTTCTGGAGGAAGTGAGTTTGATTCTGTTGCAGGCCACCCCATTACTGGTGAAATAGTTCTGGATGGAGGATGAACACACTTTAGGATCTGTTAAGAAAAATGAAAATGTTTTCAAAAATCTTTAGCAAAGTCTATATTTCCCACTCTCCAAATAAGCAGTTTACAGGAAAATAACTAAGTAAGAATTATAACTGAACTATTCTTAGACATATTTGTTCCAAGTTAGCTAAGAAACAAGATATTTAAACTTCTATTAATCTCTTTCCACTGCCTACGTCCTTGAAAGAACTAGCATTCAATTAACACTCAATTAGCAACTATCTAAACAAATATGAAGTACATAGGGCCTATTACTTGTAATTGCAAACTTCCAGTCAATATTAACAAAACAAAAAAACCATCTTGCCTGATATGATTACGGTTGACATTAATGGAAACAAAAGCTCTGTTTGATCCATAAGTAACTTCAAACATACTCTTAAAAATCACCACTGGCTTATGACTAACTGGAAATTACTTGTCTGGACATCCATCACTATTTTAATTACATGTTTTTGTTAAATATGGCAAAAACGATTCTTTATATATTAAAAATACTTTGAAAACTGGTAGATAAAAACGACGAGAGAGAAAACTAAGAGAACACAGATAAATGAAGGTAATAGGTAATTTTCTTTACCTTGAGGGGTCCAGGAAATAAGGAAATCAAACTCTAGTTTTGGTTTACAGCTGAAACAATCCTTCACTCTATCATAGGACTTCATCCCAGGCCAGAACTTGTTAGTCAGATCAATTTGAACCACTGAAAACAATCAAATACAATGTTCTTATTATCCAAATGTGAACCTTTAGAATTGTACAACCAATTACAGAGTTATTCAGTCTCTGTACAAAATTATAAGATAGGCAGGTAGGCATGTTCTGTAACCATTTTATTGCACTTTGTTATACATGGAATATGTTGGATAATATTTATAGTTATTCACTTTATTAGTGTCTCCTTCTAGAAATATTTTGATCTTTGCTTTGTTTTTGAAATACATCGCATTGACCAATTATGATCATCATAGCAATTTCCGGGTAAAACCACCGGCACACCGCAGGTCAGCTGGAAGATGAATGGGATTCGAACCCACTCGGTGAGAGGCTACGCAGTCAGAGGTGTTACAAATCGACGATTATACCACTACACCATGGGCGCCCCTTGTTTGAAAAAGACCTCTTCATTGTCCGTTGCATGAAAAAGACCAAAAAAATAAACCATACAATGTTAGCCTGTTTAAGTTAAGGTGGCATTTCTTTCTTACATTCTTTTTGTGCTGTTCTTTATTGTCAAATAATAAATAAAATATATATTTCTACTTTAAAACTGCATAAAGCATTAAAACAGTTGCCTCTGAAGATTTACAAAACTTATTTGGATTTTCAAAATGTGACCACATTATTAAAATGGACAGATCTTGTTCAAAGTACTGAAATACAGTGAAAATATTTGTCTGGTTAACTGGATGACATGGCAAACATTTGGAAGGGTAAACTTGTTACAGATTTTGTAACTGTTGCCATCCCTGGAAATATTGTTTTATTTTCATCATACACCCACATACAACTTTTAGAACAGTGCAGGTTTAATGTATTTAAGCTAAGCAAGAAATAATTCTAACTAAAGCATTCTTTGTGTTTGATAAACATGTAAAAAGGTGAATAACAATAGGCTTAACAGTTCATGAAGCAACTTTCAATTAGCTTTATACTATTTATACCATAATAAAAACTAATCCTATTTTTTTTATTTCCAACATTGTACTCATATTTTTATATAAACAGTTAATTCTAATGTATACATACCATATTTGCCAGTATGTTTGGCAGCTTGGGATGGTTGTCCAGATAATCCCAGTTCTTGGTATGTGTCCTTACACAAATTCAACAGAAGAATGCCTTAAGTACAAAATAAATGTTTTCAATGTTCTACAAATTAGATATTAACACATATTCTTAAAAATAAGAATGCATGCAATATATACACAATAAAATGCAGGGAAGACAAAAAATGCATACAAAATTAGTAAGAATGAATACAATACAAATAATGTCAAGTCTGGTATGACAGTTCACAATATATTGGGGAACAGTGCACTGTCCTTGTGTACATGCCACCAATCAATAATTTCATGGAGAAATGTCCTTGGCAGCTGCTTATAAAAACACATCGTTCATTCACTCACTGTAAAACTGCTCCGATCGATATCACCTTGACAACAGCTTATCTCAGAGTCAGTCACTTGACCTGTGTAATGAGGCAAGTCTACACAGAAAAGCCAAGTAAATTACAGCTTGGTGTATTTAGCAGACTTAAGTTGAAATTTTATTTCAGTGATTATTGATGGATTATAAGCCGTGTTTCATGCAGAACAAAGGGAAATGTATGTGAGACAGTTAATTGTTGACCAACAGAATTCAAAGTTCAATTGAGGTAAATTATCGGTCGATAATGACAGCACATCTGGTCATTGCATAACTGTTAACAAGTTTATGTGGTATGTTTTTCCCCCTAAAACAATGTGAAAACTTTTTGCCAGGTCACTAGACCCCGCCTATAAGATGAGCCCCACACTTTGAACATGAAATTTAAAGGAAAAATCCCCGTCTTATAAGTGAGAAAATACGGTATCTGGTGACGGTGTCCACTTGAAGAAGATAAAGGGCTCCCTTCAATGTATATAGCATGCCATGAACACCTGGCATGATACCACACCCAGTCACATTATCCTGACACCAGGCTAACCAGTCATAGAACTGCCCTTATATTTGCTTTAGTGTTAGCAAGGAAGTTACTTTACCACTACCATTTTTAATGACTTTGGTATGTCCTGTCCCAAGACCAAATCCAGGGCCTCACGTACCTGGAGCCAGTGCTTTACCATTGCGCTACCAGGTCCTGTTTAGTTGATGTGTAATACTTTATAAATAATTTCTATCCAATTATTACATGGGAATAAAAACAATAATTACCTGTTGGAAGGATACATACAGTATCATCTGAATCTATACAAGTACCATGAGACAACATGCAGACAGAGCCTGAAAAAGAAAGATTTCCCATGATAAATTGTATGTTAACATAATGAAGCATGTAATAATGTAAGCATGCCTAGGCTAACAACTTCATGTTACAAGAATATATATACACAGAAGTATACTGAACATGACAGTGTTTAAATCTATTACTGATTAAAACTTTTTTTTTAACAAGAGACAAATAGGAAATCTGCAGAATGAAGATGAAAATGTGTAAAAAAAACAACAATAAAAAGCATTTTACTAGTTGTCAGTTGATCCAGAATGATGTTAACTTTTTCATTTTGAATATATTCATACTTATGTGTATATTTTTTTTATCGAAGAACCCACATATAAATTATTGTTACGTGAAAGGATCCCGCGAAATGCCGTTTACTGGCATGTGAAAAGTATGGTATTTCACCCACTTGTCATATAAAATGTATTAACTATCCGAGCCATGCTGAAATTAGCTAATTTTAAACTAAGAAAACCATGTGATCACTTGCTGTTGCGATCACAATGTCAGCTCTAATGTTGATATCTCTTTTGGGGGCTGAAATCCCCATCCTGCTTATTAATAGAATTGGAAACAATGGACACTTTAAGTGATATGTATGATGAATAGCACTGTCTAGCAATTTAGGTAATGTTGTAAACTGCTTTGATAAACAAAAGAGTAAGTATAAGGCAACATGTATGCATAATTCTGCAGAACAGGGGTAAGATAATGTTGCATGTATTAAATCTGTGCAACCTGTTGGATACAACCTTTAACCCAATTGTTGAAAAAAAACCGTCTCGCACTGGCTTACATATAATACCAGAGCTGGGAGTTTATCGTGTGTTGTCATTTATATTAGATTGATAATTCAGTTTGTGTGTGTATAGGTCTGTGGTCACAGCAGGTCTGCTTAAAAATCTGCATTAAAACCTTCCCATATTCATTAATTTTACATTACAAAAACAAAATGAAACCTTTCTTGACAAATCCTTCAATGAAGTCTGGACTGATGAGTGATTCTAGATGAATGCATCTTGCCAAGAAAGTCAGGTCATCCTGCATCAACGTATCAATTTGAATGTCAACCTTCTCACTGCCTGGCAACAGAATATCCACCTGTAATGTATTTTTCAGACATTTCTCTTCTGATATACTCAAGAGGTTACCAATTTGAGGAGTTCATCTCACATCTTGTAAGGGGGGAAAGGCCAAAATGCGTTAAAGGTGAAAGTTACCATTTTCACTTGAAGCATTTTATTAAACAGTGTTACACTGAAATAAACAAATTACACATTATTGAAAACACGAGTTTTTGATAACTATAGCTACTAAATAATAGTTGACTAATTTCAAGATATTTTTGGAATTGAGTACGAACTGAAAAAGGACAATTAAACTTCGGTGAATTTAATGCTTTATTGGAACTGTTTCGAGAGTTTGAACCATTAAAATATAAAATATTACTGCTGCATTGAAATAATGGCCGTTGATGCAGTCTATATCATGTGCATCATCACTTCTGAATGAATTTCTCTCGAACACGAGTCTTCCATTCGCGGAGGCAGCCATCTTTGTGGTTCATACCAACAACACGCCGTGACAATCATCCAGTATCAGACGCGGCAATCGCAGAAGCGGTGCTCAGCAGTACCATAACCACCAAAACCACTACCAACAACAAAACATACAGTTCAGTATGTGTTGTGCACATTTTGAGGATTTAAACAATTTTATTTAACTAACAGGAAGCAAGAATTCAATATTTTATACAGTAATATAATTAATTTTATATTAATATATTGTATTTTTTAGTAATTTCACTTACCGGTAGGCCTAACCCACTTGTGCTTTACTGATACGTTAAATAAAGAGATATCTTCTCACACACACACACACACACACACACACACACACACACACACACCCTTGAAAAAATCCTGGATCCGCCCCTGGATCTATATAAACTTAATCTATTTACAGACATGTAATAAATGTTCACCAAATAAACCATGTTTAAAGCGAAGGTAAATAAAACCAAGTAGTAAGGTCTGTTATGGGACTGTCTGCAAAAATGCACCATATATAATATATAGATACATTATATAATATATAGATACATTACTATTTCGATATTTTTTTATTTAATTTTATACTGTATTTAGCGGTGGAATTACCTACGCCATATTATTTATATGTAGATGAGGACTGCACACAAATGCGCCATGGTAGTAAAGCCGGCGAAATAGGTGAGCTGGAAGATCTCTTCTCAAGGAAGTTCTTGCCCCGACGAAATTGTGTGCAAGCCGCCTGATGAGTTTCAAGTCAGTGACTTCATCGCTGGGTCACGAGCTAACATCGCACTACTAGCTAAAGCCACTATATGTTATATACATTAACATTATGTGTTTGCTGCAGGTTAGCGATTCATTAAACAACAACAACTACTACTACTACTACTACTACTACCAAAACTACTATACAACTACCACTATTATTACAACTACTACATCAACTACTTTTTCTACTACCACTTCTACTACTATTACTACTACTACTACTACTACTACTACGTATTATATACGTACTATGTATTGTGGCCACATGGGCTTTGGCCTTCTGGTTTGAAATAAAATGACTTGACTTGACTACTACTAAACCTACTATAGCAGTAAACATTGAAAGAAGTGTGTAAAATGGGACGTAACGGTGAAAACATACATCTATGCGGGTCACAATTAAATGACGCGAGGCCGATCAAATGATTTACTGCCTTTCAGGACACTTTGTCTGGGCAGGTTATTAAAAACATCATTTTACAGGATATAGCATTAATATAAACCGTTTTTGAAATACGATAGTACCCCGTCCTGCCACCTTTTTTTTTTTACTTATTTTTACATAATTTACACAATCCCCCCCCCCCCCCCCCCCCCCCCAAACACACACACACACACATACATACAATTAAGTCGTGTGGGTTGCACAGGTTATAGGAAAATGTTTTGCCCAAAATAAATGCATCCTTTATCATCTACTGCTGAATAGAACTTACTTTCATATCAAAACAGCTTTTAAACGTACACTTTTGGCTGCACTTAACAACAACCTTAATTAAACGCGTATGAAAAGTCGATGGAAAATTATTATGTGTGTTGCATTTAATATTAAATGTTTTGTATTACTATCAAACTAGTAAAGTAGCTTTTAATAAACTAGTTGTCGCTTACAGAATGGCAAGAGTTCAAAACCCCAATATGCTCGTTAAATAAACAGTTTTATCACATATCCAACAGAAAAGGGTTCACACTATACATTTTCGTTCATTTAAACTGTCACTGCACTATAGAGGCTTTATTAACAACCCCACTACGAATATTTAGACGGTGTTCACTTGACGCAGGTAATACAGTGCACTCTTCACCGTTACAACACGTCACAAATTGGGCTGAAGACTTTACAACTACAATTGCACACACACACGTTCTCCACTTATCGCTCTCACTGGTGTTTATGTCTATATAAACTTTTTATACGTATAGTTATATAGTTATATCGAATGGGCGTATTTGTATGCAATTAGTTTTAAAAGCGATGAGATGATGACTTTGTGTTGGAAGTTGTCACATGCTAAAAAGTGTTATTCCACTTAGATGGATTAGTAAATACGAAAGATCCTTGATCTGTTTATATTGAATTTCGTTCAAGGGCGCCCCAGTGTTTCTACGAAGTTTGTTAATTGTGTGTTCCTTCGTTCTCTTAATATTGAATGGAAACAAAATTGTTTAACGCCGCTGTGGCCTTGACCTTTTCAGTAGTAGTTTAAAAAAAGATGGTCGACATTGTTGCCAAGATTCCGGTCATCAGACAGCTCAGCACGGACTCAAATGAGACGACTGAGAAGGTACAGGCACGTATGCCGGATGTCGCGGGACAAAGTGTGCAGATCGCACTGAATTCCGGATGTCAACGCCCTTACGATAGGCCGCGGAAAAACATAGTCCGGCAGTATCAGCCCATCCGACCGTCGTCGGAGTAAAAACGTCATCAACCAGCTTGCCGACCGCCCGAAGCTGACGGCGGGGCATTGAAAGTGGAAACAAAACCAACCACCAATAATAAACAAAACCAATCAACAATCAAAATTTATTTGAGATTACTTTAATGAATACAATCGGAGATTACCACAGACTACCAGTATCAAGTAAAAGATTCAACTTTAAATGTGTCGCATAATAAAATGCACTTACTTGGCACAATTACCACGTATAATTATATTCTTACAGATCAATGCATGGATTTAAGTGGTGTACAACATGGTACAGCAGTATACCAATAAGCCTGTTCTTATAAAACATGTATACTTATAGAACATAAATAACATTTGTTTCAGCAACAACTATGAAGATTATGTATTAATTGGCCCTGTCAGTCAGCTAGTAAATAACAAAGACCTATATACATAGGCGTGTGTATACCATTTTGACTATTGCTATTGTTATCAACTGTGTTTCTAGAACTCCATGTCACAAACGAAATGTTCAGTGAAGAAATACACAGCAATCATTATATATTTAAACAGATGTACAGATTACAGATGTAGATGCCTTTAACCTTCAAAAAGAAAAAAGAAAACCTAGAAAATCAGAGATCAGTGATATATCAGTATATAGTGTTTTCTATACACACAAGCAAGAAAGTTGCATGGTGGTATTGTGTGTTTTTTCATATCAATGCAAACATAGACCAGTATGTGTTTAAAAACACATAAAACAAGTTTACTCTTTTTTTCTCTCTTGCAAACTGAGCTTATTTTATGCTATACCTGCAATTTACATAAATACAATACCAGGCTAAAATAAAATTATACAGAAAAATTAACAATGTACCGAAAAAATACACCACTGCAATAAAAACTACAAATCACATAACAATTAATCATTTACTAAAAGTGCATTTTTTCATTCTCTTTCAAGCACAAAACAGATTCTCTTCCTCTATCTACATGATTATTTTCCATTGAAGTTATTAACAGAAATATCATTATCTTGTCCCAAGTCCGATCTTTCCATAAGCATGTACACTAGCCCGCTTTAAAAACAAAAATGATTAAATATCTCAATAATCTTTGTACATATTTTCAGAAAACTTTTACACACTGCCTACTTTGCTTAGATATACATTTTCTAAAAGCAGTTCATGCATTAAAGCAACTTTCTTACAAATGGCAATAATAGAAAATGGTAGGAAAACACTTTTTCAAAAAAGTGTAGAAATGTTTATTACTAAGTCTACTATGCATAACAAATGCAACAATATGCATAAAACACTGTTATCAAATTTCATTTGAAACATAAACTGTTACAAGTTTCATTTTTTCTTGTAGCTTTTTGTCAGTCTTTTAACACATCTTCCATTCATACAACACAACCTTTTGCTTTATACAAATAATATAGATACAACTTATTTGTTTGCTTTTTTGCCTGATCTCGAGTTTTTGCCTATACAAAGAGTGTTGTTTTTTGTTATAACAAGTGGCATAACAAGTTGCAATATGAACTTAAGACTATATCACCCAAAGTGCAACTAAAACTACATATACTTAAACTGAATGTGACAGTAACACATCATCGTTAAACAACCCCCCTCCCCACTCCCATAATAAAGAGCCAGTGATGCATATGAAGCTAGCTGTAAAGCTCTGTCATGTGAACATATACTTTCAATTCTTGTATGCACTCATAAAATCAATTAACCATAATATTTACTCAGTGTGGTGCATGCATTCACTTTTTTACATTTCAAGGCGAATCAGTCAAACATCACATAATCTACACTGTTCATACAACCCCTGAAGTTTTCCAGATAAAGAACAAAACAATGGCCCACCATGTCAGATTGTATCAAATTGAGCTAGTTGAACAATAACCTTAGTTGTTCACCCACAACTTCAACAACTGAAAACAAGACAAAGTGATACTAAGCAACAAAAAGTGCAGTTCTTGGTTAAACTCTTTTAAGCAGACTAATAGGTAACAAAGGGATAAAGATAATTCTGGAAATTCAATGTGCTCTTAAATTTGGCAGTGTTGTGTTTTTAAAAGTCTAACACAATTTTTTGCGAGTTTTAAGATATTTCCTGTTAGTTAAAAGACAATGGTCCTAAAACAATAAATCTATGATACAAGCTCTGAAATTAAAAAAACAACAACAAAGCAAATGATTTTTCTGTAGGTTCATTTCTACTTTAATATTATAAAAGGCTTGATCAAAGAAAATAGATAGCTAATGTGCTACAAAATAATTAATAAAATTTTTCAACCTCTGATTCTATGGAATAATAGACTGTTAATATCAAGAGTTGCATTTAATTAACTAAAAATATTAATTATTATCACTGCAAATTGACTGTTGAACAAAACCCTTCTTACATGAAATCAAACCCACTTAAATTTTTCACCCTCCCTATTAACTGTATACACTGTTTACATATACTATATCCATTGATCTAAAGTGTATATTCCAATGAAAACACAACCTCACTTAAGTATGTAAATGTTGGCACTTTATGATGAAGAAAAATGTTTATTTCTACATAAAACATAATTTCAGGCAAGAAAAATATCAATAAAGACTTCAAAAGCTAAAAAAAAATATACAGCACTTTAAATTTCAACCTTAATTAATAATGACAGTAGTTCTTAACAAGGAAAAAAAACTATTTAGAGAACTCTAAATGATGAGGAGTAAGTCCAAGCAACATTGAGGTTTATCATATTTGTTTTGAGGTCCATGTCAATGTGTACACTTGTGATGAAAGATATTTTGCTTTGGTGTAAAGACTTCAGACAAGTTGGCAACATTAGAGTCACTCCTCTGATTTAGGTCTCAAGAGTCACTGCAGTTTCCTATTGTTCATCCTCTAGGTATTTATTGTAGGCCTCTTCATTCATCAACTCAGTCAGCTCTTCAGGGTTAGAGAAAGCGACCTTAAAAAGCCAACCTGAAATAAACAGAGTAAACTAACTGACTTAGTAAAATTTTAATTACTCTTGAAAACAGCTTCTTGAAAGTAACAAATGATGATTGGGCCATCAATGTGGTCACTAAGGGTGTTCAATTGCTTTTTCCAAGTTTTGACCTCATGACTCGTCCAAGATTTCATGCAGACAAACATTCTGACCAAGTTTGATGAAGATTGGCCTATAAATGTGGCTTCTAGTGTGTTCACAAGCTTTTTCTAAGATTTGACCAAGTGACCTACTTTTTGACCCCATGTGACTTAATAAAAGAACTCATCCAAGATTTCATGCAGACGAACATTCTGGCAAAGTTTGATAAAGATTGGAGAAAAACTGTGGCCTGTAGTGTGTTCACAAGCTGTTGCTTCTAAAATGACCTTTGCAAATAGGGGCCATGGTATTCAAAACATGCCTATTATACCTACCGTCATCAAACGGGCTGGCATTAACTAGGCCTGGTTTTTCAGTGACTATCATGTTGACTTCAATGATCTCCCCTGAAAGTGGACTGTACAGTTCGCTGGCTGCTTTAACACTCTCCAATACACCTGCTTCGTCTGAAATAAAGGTCACATATTTATATTGTCTGACTTCTTCCCCAAATTTACACTAGTATTAATGTTGTATGTTGCATTAACATAATGAAAGTCAATATTAAACCAGGAAGTCAAAAATGTTGACAAATTTCTGAGTAGAAGCAAAGAGTGACTGAAGGTTATCTGGAAGACCTCTCCACATCTTCAATCTATTCAATTTGATTGGGGCTACGAAACACTTGCTAGTTTTAGGGTTTTTATGACAAAAAGAAATTTATGTTAGAAAAACTGTGATAACATGATTAAAGAAAAGATCAACATTCATCAGTTAAAATCTGTTGTTTCACAATTAATATGACACGTGAGCTATTTTTGATGGTTTCTTACCAAGCTACACTAGTGGCAGCCACAAACTTCTTGGCCCTAGCCAGCAGAGCCTTTTTTTAATAGAAGTTCATATAAAGAAATAGGTGTGTTAGAAAACAGTGTGACTAACCATTGGCCGATACCAGGGTACCCAATTCCGGAAGCGAAACAAAGACAACATCACCAAGTTTATCCTGCAAAATATAAGAACAGTTTTTGTAAATCTTATTACATGAAACAATATGTTAAGGTTGTCATTAAATCAAACAATATTTGTGTATATAGATAATATTATTCTATCAATAATTGCATAACTAGTTTTTAAACAATTATACTTTTTTAGAAAACAAAACAAAACACAAATCAAATAACATACTTTTAAGATAAAATTAATCAAACAGCAGACATAACAACTGGCAAAAACTTGTACTTTATAGACTTCCAAGATTGTCTGATTGGTTAAGTGAATGTCAGTAACTTAACTGATAATTGTATCTGTAAAAATTATGCATTAAATAAATACAATAGCATTGGCATGCTTGTTGTAGTAATGCAGGTGCTGTGTATGCTATAACTTGTTATTTGAACTTTAATATTAATAATTCATTGATATTTATCATTTAATATATCCATCATTCAAAATATAGCATCAATAAGAGCCTTAAATTATATCCTTTATAATCCTTAATTCCTTTTATGTGTTCTCAGTTGAAAAATAAGCAAGTGGATAGGGTTCGTAACTATAGATTTCATAGAATACTAAAGGCTAAATAGCATTTATATATAAAATTAAATCTGAACCTCTATCATACCATGTGGAGTTGTTTAATGTTATTGCATAATATTTTAGCATTTAAAAGACATTTCAATATAGAAGAAATTCATAAAAGAACATGTGTTTGATTCAATTGGTATGTTTGATTCAATATTTATTTTTTTTAAACTAATTTTCAATGATGAAAATGTCAGATTTATGTAGGTGACAAATTCATGTATATGGAATTACATCATCTCACTATTGCTTTTTGCCAATAGCTTCATTCCTGATTATGTACTTTTTATTTTTTTTAAAGTAGAGAAGATAACTAATTCTAAAACATAACAAATCAAAACAGTGATTACCTGAGCATAGTTTGTGATTCCTACTTTTGCAACATTTGAACCTTCCTCCACATCAACCCATTCATGCTTGTTTGAAAAATATTTTTCTGAAGAAGAGTCACAGACATTAAAGTTACACTAAGATGTATATACACACAGGTATCAAAATATCAAACAATTAAAGCAATGGTAAGTTATTTTATCAACTGAATTTGGGGCTGTTGTGGTATTAAGGTTTGTTACGATGTTTGTTAACTTCAGTTGTTGTCACCATTTTGTGCATCCAAAGTCAAAGGTGCTCGTATTAATGGAAAGCGATCGCCGATAACCGACTGAAAATGTACTATGATGTCAAGTACATGCTAGGATGGTTACTTCTCGCTGGGAAAATGTGGCATGCTTGATTTTCATCTGCGGTATTCAAACAAGAGTTTTAAACTAGGTTTTGACTTTTGATTTGACATTTTCATTTCTAGACCAATTTTATAATTTGGGTGAAAATTCTGTATAATTGTTTAATCAAACATGGCAATATATTGTAGTACAAAGTACCTATTGAAATACGCACTATATGTAACACAATTAAGCGTGATAGTATTCAAGTGAATTGTGACAGTCCTGAGTCCTACATTATTGATGGGGAAAAAAATATCGGATTGTTGTAAAAATAAATAAAATGAAGCAATGCTGCTACTTGTCCCCATTTTCATACAATGCCAATAACATTGAGTTTAAAAAAACGTCTTGAACATTGTATATACAGTATCGTCGAGTGCCCCGTTTTTACGCTGCCCTGTTTCGACGCCATATTTGTTTACCTCGCTACTTTGAATTAAGCGACATCCGCTGACGTCACTACTACTACTATCGGTTGTAAACGTATTTTACTATCGCCTGCAAATAATATGTGGAAAGTCAGAGATGCAAAGGTAAGATTAAGCAGTTTTGATCTTTTTTATTAGAATTTTGAGTATTTTGCTTAATGCAAAATACACTGACACTTTATCGACCATTTCTGTCGCTTTTATGAGCGTGGGAAAAAATCGATCTGCGTCTGCCTACTCGCTGCAGATCATTCATGGGTCACGTGAGCGTCATGTGACTAAACAATGCTAATAATATAGAACATTCAACACTTGTGAAAGATGTACGCGTTATACAGCTAGTTGCCGTGTAAAGCAGTATTGTCTAATTGAAATTTAATTGGAATTTGTTCACCAATGGCAAGTAAGATGTATAATTTTTCTGTCTTTTTTTTAGGCTGTCCAGAGGAAGTACAGGTGCTATTCCACCTCCTCAATGGTTAATGCCATGAAGAAAGTGAGGCAGTCAGGAGCTCCCATCAAGACCACAGCAAGGGAATATGGCATACCCGAAGCCTCTCTTAGACATAAGCTGAGTGGCAGGGTTGATCCAGAAGCTGTTCATTCTGGCCCTCAACCCATGTTTTCTCAAGAGGAGGAGCACCATTTTGCTGAACACCTCAAGTTTATGGCTCTCTGTGGATACGGGTACAGCAGAGCAGAAGTAGTTGATATGGCATCTGAATATGCAGTCTGCTTAGGAAAACGGGATGCTCAGCAACCTCTCTCACTGAAATGGTTTCGTGGCTTTATGTCACGTTGGCCGGAGCTTAAGGTCTTAAAACCCCGTGGCCTGGAGTTTCAACGAGCTAAGGCTACCACTGTAGACTGTGTGTCAAAGTATTACAGAGAACTTGGGTCCATCTTAGACAAGTACTCCCTGAAAGGCAGGCCAGAACGCATTTACAATGTGGATGAAAAGGGGCTGTCAACTTCTCATACCCCGCCATCTGTGGTTTCAGGATGTGAGTTCAAGCCTCAAGCAGTCACCTCAGCATCAAGGTCACTCGTTACTGTGATAGGGTGTGGTAATGCTCTAGGCCACAGTATACCACCATTTTTTGTGTTTCCCGGGGTAAGGATGCGACCAGATCTTTTAGAAGGTGGAAGCCCTGGGGCTGACGGAACTGTCACGGAGTCAGGCTGGAGTAACAGCATTGTGTTCCGGAGATACCTGGAACAACACCTTCTGAAATACCTCCCAGAGCGCTCTCCAGAAAATCCTGTGCTGGTAATGTACGATGGCCACAAATCTCACATCAACCTGGGTTTGATCGACTGGGCTAAGACGCAACACCTTATTCTGTTCATACTTCCGGCACACACTAGCCATGTATTGCAGCCCCTCGATGTCGGTTGTTTTGGGCCATTTGAGAGAGTCTATAATGCCATAAGTCACAAGTTCATGAGGGAGCACTGCGGACAGAGTATTACCAGGTATAATGTATGCTCACTTGCTTGCTCTGCTTATTTGAAGGCACTGTCACCTGGTAACTTACAGGCATCATTCCGCAAGACTGGAATTTTCCCATTCAACCCTAGCGCTGTTGATCCGTCCAACTTTAAGCCTTCAGAAGCCCTGCAGCAGGAGACATGTCCTGAAACGTCTGAAAAACAGTCTGTGTGTATAGAACCTTTGCAGTTCTTCGCTGAAAAAGCAGCTACAGTCACAGCAAAGAAACCAGCTACTAAAAAACGACGAGTCCTCAGCACAGTTGTTAGCGGTAGGGCCATCACTGAAGACAGTATCATCAATCAAATCAAACAGCATGAGAATGCCATGGCAAAGACGACACCCAAGTCACAGAAGAGCATATCTGAACCTCTACCTGGACCTACTGGAACAGCTAAGGCCAAGCGCACAACAGCAGTACATGAAGACAGTGATTGTTCACTTGAAGAGGACTCCAACGAAGAAGTGTGCTGTGTTTGTAATATGTTCACCCCAGTGGAATTACGGAAGAGTAGTTCCCTCATCTTTGTTAAGTGGGTGCAGTGCACAAAGTGTGGACATTGGGTACATCTAATTTTTTGTACCCCTGTGAGGGTTGTTAGAAGGGGGGATGAGTTCTTATGTCACCACTGTGTTGATGAAGAATAATTAAAGAGTAAATGTTTGTTAATGTTATGGTAAAATTGCATTAAGATGTTTATAGTATCAAAATAATAAAACATGAAAACATATTCGGTGTTAATACCTTCCAGATCCTGTTTGCTGTCACTGGTGAATAACGTAAGTACATTTTACTCCGAGTACACAATTCAACACAGTGGTAATAAGCTATCCAATCAGAGGCGTCGAATCAGGTCACGGTCAACAAACATGGCTGCCCCCATATATACCGATGAAAAAATGGATTCATAAAAAAAGATGAGAACACAATCTTAATCTTTTTCAGTTTATTGAAGTAAGGGTGTATATAAAGCAAGTAATATGTTTATTTTCGGAAAATGTTTTACTAAATAAGGAGAGGAGCCATCTGTTTCTTATGGGCGTCGAAACTGGTCACTCGAGGCTATATGTATACAAGGTAGAAGGTATTTCTAGTAAATGTCCATAGAGTCTAGCCAATGCTGCTTGATTTTTCTTGGTCACAGAGATATTTTGACTCAATGGCAGATAAGCAGTGAGCAGAAAACTGTTATATTTGTTTTAATATCTGGATAGGACCAAATAAGCCAGATTGATAATCAGAATTGGCAAGTATTTCCTTTTCTTTGTAGTTTTATGTTTTGTGAGTCTAATAAGACAAATCTTTGATTATTTAAAAAGGAAAAAGATATGTCCTCCAAAAGAGACCCACAATGGTCTGCTATTGGGAACATCCTTCTACCTTGATTATGTATTATATATACATTATGCAGTTGCTGGGAAGGGTATAGTGGTAGATCAACCTGACAGTTACCTGTGTTTAAATACAAGAAAAGGAATTGAAAGCCTTCAATATTAAACTTTTAAAAGCTAAATTACCATCAAAAATGCAACCAGCTTTATAAAAAAGTAAAAACAACCATACATTTAGACTACATTAGGTCTTCTGACTAGTTAGTTGCAGTTTAATTTGAAACGCTGCAAGTTTCTCATCTAGGGGCCAAATTGATAATAAATCCTACAGGTCGGGCAGTGTTTTTTAAGATCTGGGAAAAACAAAAAGTGACAACATAAAATGCTTACGTAGTGCAATAAAACTTGTACTAATTTGTCTAGCCTGAAGAGGTTGACTTAAAACACATCTGTTTCGCTGAACAATCGCCCGACAAACGAGACTTGCTGCTCTACCTGCTACAGAGGCGGCCATGGTTTTAGAGAAGTGTAGAGCGCATGCGCAAACAGATAAAGGTCATTTAACTAGCGGAAAGGTATATAAAGACATGAAGGACTTTGACCTAAGCCTTGTAAAGTTAAGGCTTTTTGTTTCAAAGTATTAAAGGAATTAGTACAGACATCCTTGTCAATTGAGGCATTTCTTAAAGATTATAAGAAATGCACCTTTTTACCAAAAACACTGTACGTATTCGGAGTAAATAAGCGCAGGAAATTTAGTAATTAACTCGAGAAATAAAATCAATGTTACTTAATGATTTGTTGTAATTTTCACCTTTTTAGCGAATTGTGAGAGTTAAAAGACAAAAAAGCCTGTGAAGTAACTTCTATCTTTTTAAAAATCTAGTTAGAATCATGATTTGCACAACTAGAAGTTTTTTGCTACAACTGCTGCCCTGAAGAGGTTAGGATCAAGCAGCGAGGCAATTTGATGCTGTAGACTGTTCCAGAGAGTGATGCTATGTGAGTGAAAATGAGTATTGTATTAATCGTGGGCTGTGATGCATTTTTGAATGGGAAAGGGATGCATGTGTTCGTATAGTCTGTTGTTAAGATTTAGATAGCGGTAGACTCTAGTTGTACTACTACACGATTGTAATATATTTTGTGGAACATTATGATATTTGCTTCTACACATCTTGTTTCTAGTTATTACAGTTCAGACTTTGAAGCAAAAGGGGTTACAAGTGAATGGTAAGAATAGATCGTTTCCAGATCAGTGAAAATCCCTCATCTTGGCAGCCATCTTTGATGGTAACTTCAAGGGATTTCCATATAAATTGTATAGAAGGGTAAATTTTATTTTCTTGTACTTTCTTCAAAATTATTGGCTCATACTTAAAACAAAATAAACAGTATATCATTTTCGGTTGTATTTCTTTAACCTCTTAAACTACCAAAATATAGGTTTGATATATAAAATACTTTATAAAAGCTGTAAAATTTGATTTAAAATTCAGTAAAATAGATTGAAAAATAAAAACACAGTGGTGAGTTTAATACAGCACATATTTCCCGATTTCGGCCTGCATTAGCTTCTGCCCAGAAAGATGGTTGCTTTAAACTGTCTTATCAATGTCGTTGACATCACATGGAAACTATCTATGGTCGGACTTGAAGTACACTGTAGGCCTATCCAGTATATCGGTTTTGCATTAATAAAACTTTAGAATAATAATAAACCATTGACCTACTGCATATCTATAAATAAATCATATCCCATAAAATAGTTAAAAGTTAACATTCATATAAATTATTATCTAAATCATTCTAAATATTCCAGATTAATATAGAAACTAGACATCACAGTAGTTTTATATTTTATAGTATTTAGTAGATGTTATATCTTACATCCAGATCCACATCTTAACATAAAGATAATGAATTAATTTAAAGCAATGTAAATTCAACAATCAACGCACAAATATAACGGCCATTGAGATTAATGCGGCAATTAAAACTGACATGGCCTTTGGTCATACAACAAACTGTTCTTGCAATCAACGTTCATTATTTCCGGAATCTAAAACGATTAATGCGCGCTCGATTGACATATCCCCATTTTGGAAAATAACCTTATTCAAATATAATTTATTACCAAAAGGATGAAAATAAAAAAATTAAAATAAACAATGTACCATATTAATTTACATTTTAAAGTACAACGAAATATGTGTTCATGAGGCAGCGAACTACGTTTCCCACGCGCACGTATATTTAGTCGGTAGTAATTGTTCTTTCCTTCATGTGTAGTCAAGGACGTCGCAGCTGCGTGTGACCCTGCTGCCAATTCTTGGTGATCGTCTGTTAATTCCATCACAACAATGAAAATCTGGACATCAGAACACGTGTTTAAGTAAGCTGTCTTTCATTTATTAACAAAAGTTTGTTTAAACTATAATTTTCATTCAAAAAATCTTGAACCTGGTGGATCTGGCACTTGGAACAATCCACACCGTCTTCACGTGACTTAAACTTTATTGAGTTAAACTGCAGCCGTAGCTGGTGTCATATCAGTGTAAATATCATCAATTTTATGTTGCAGTAAGTAATAATTAATATGTTCACGTATACCAATCGATTGATTGTCAATTTCCTCTCAGCAGTTATCTAATGGGGATGTGAATTTTCCCATCATTATAATTTCTGACCTTTGCTGTACATGCAATGAGTGACACTGACAATGAGGTATTCTTGACATAAGTATTGACAGATGAACACTAGGGATGAAGTTACATTGTTTTCAATAATAAGATATTATAATTATCAAAACTGACATAACTTCAAGATTATGTTATATAATATTTATATTTAAATGCCTGTCCAAGATTTAGTTCATTTCAAATGAAACCCATCCTGTATGTAGACTTGCTGTATATTGGGCCATTTTATATAATAATATGTTCCTTATTTGATGTAAATGATTTTGTTTTAGTAAATAGGCATTTATTTGAAATATATGTAGGAAGGTCACATTCTTAGGACAACCTGTAATTCTAAGATGGTTCTGTTTTAAGGGCGATCCACTCTTGCTTTTGGCTTTGCTTTCACTGTTTATGATTCTATTGGTACGAAGTGTTGTTTATGATACTTGTGTATGTAGTAGTAAAACTATGGTCTTATTTCTAAATTAGAAACTAAAATATGTATTAGAAACATCTTGCTGGTATGGTATGGTCTACTTTGTAATTGAATTCAACAACCCTTTAATGAGTAGAAACATTTTAAGCCATCTTGTTGTAAGTAGGTCCATCTATGGTGTTGATATCAAACTCCCAAAACATCATTAAAAAGAAAGTAAATAAAACCTTCAAAATAATTTTTTTATAATTTTAGAGTTCGTAACATCGTAATGAACCTTTCAGCTACTGCTGCTTTCATGTATCAGCCACCATATTTACTTTAATCAATCCTAAATCAATCCTATGTGAAGTAATGCTTTAAATGTCATAAACATGGAAATAAAGATTTGAAACAAATTCAATGCATTGTACAGTGAACAATATTTATTATTGTTATTTATTAATGTTATTATAAAACAGCATCATATGACCAGCTAGAACATACAGTTCACAATGTGCAGGTGCATATATTGTTGGCTAGGTGGTGTCAAAAAATAAAAGTTTTGTGTTATTTCATAACACTAACTGCTGCAAAATATAAAATATTCGATTCAAAGTGGTTTTTGAAAATGGGCCAATGGAGTAAGAAACCAATTGTGTAAACACTTTGCTGAAGGATTGGCGGTAACTCACTATTGGTTAAATACACAAAAACGAGGAACACCCTGCATATTTAAGGTTGCGTTACATGTTTACCACATTGAAATTTAGTTCATAATTATGGTTAGTCCTTTTCCATAGAACTTTTTCAGGACTCTTGCTGAATAATTTACTCATTGTCTGTGCATTTGTGATTATTCAGCATTGATACTTTATTCAGGTGATTTGGCATCATGCCATGATCTAAGTGCAAATATTAACACTTATACCTCAGTCCCTATTTATGTTTTGAATACCATTTCATACAGACATGGTTAAACTATTACTCCTTTGTATAGGTAGAACTACTTGGCTTACATGAGGCCAGTTATTATTGGGCAGTCCGATAACTCGGTTACTTCCCTTGAATTCAAAGGGAGGCTACTCCCCTGGGGACTAAGTGAAAAAAAAGATGGCGGACAAGGACAAAGAAATCAACGAAGCTTGTGTAAACAACTAAGAATTGGACCATTTCAAGCTAACAGATTTGAAGAAGTACCTGGCGAATCGTCGTTTGACTTGATCCTGAAGTGAATATCAGCTAATCGAGCGAATTATCGGCGCTCACAAGCTAGATATTACTGACAATTATGAATTGAAAAGGAGACACCAACTCGAGGAGAATTAGTAACACTCCACCCTCCCTTAACTGGTAACAGGTCGCCCTTGATCGGTAACATTTCGCCCTTGATCGGTAACATGTCGCCGTCGGATATTAGTGTATACGTCAAGCAAAAATGTATGCTTGTTAACTTATCTATAATTATTTCGACACCTTTCACATCAAATTGTATTTGTTTCCATCGGCTTCGTATGCATTATGAGTACTTCGGATATAAGTGTACCATTTCCATGCGTTAAATGAAGGGGGAAAATGACGTCAAGTAAAGTTTATACTTGATTTAATTTGTCATATAGTGTATAATATATTATATTTTATAAGATATGCATACAAATACAATTAGTTGGTTGCCGTCTTAGTCGACTTCTTCATACTGTATTGTGATAAAGCTAGCGTACGTTGCGAGATTGAATCACTGACTAGTCTATTAATTGCAAGCACTTATATACGTAAATGACGGCAAGCATCAGTTAAGATCATGGTGACTAATTATCAATCAAAATTAGTGCTGACGCTATCATCACAATAATGACTAGGCAAAAATCAATTAACAATCACACACTGACCAATTTATTAATTTTAAATTTTATATACGCCTATGTCGGTAAACATTAATCAAGATCACACTGACTAATTATCAATCAAGATTAGTGCGAATGGTAACATCACAATAATGTCTGTAGGCAAACACCAATTAACGTTCACGCTTTTATGTGCAATTATAAGATAACTGCATACTCAAGTCATCTTGAGTATGACAACCTTATTAAAGTATTTGCAACAAAATATGTATGCAACTAAGTAACATTAAAATCCTTGCAACAGCGGAATTTTATTTAAATATACAATTTGAAATAAATAAACCACGTACACAGTATAATTATTATTTTTTAGGTCGCAACATTGCATTTAAATCATGGAACAGTGACAGTTCGTATATTGTACTGGGAGGATAAGATTTTTATTCTTTGGTTAAAACAATTTTAAAATATGAAAAATAAAAATATAATAATTTACGATGCTAATAATACGATGTTTATAATAATAAAGAAGGAGACAAAAGAAGCATAAATTTAATGTGAATGGTGTCAAAATAATAAAAAATTAATAAGTTTACATTCTTTTTACTTAATTTCTTAAAGATTTTTAAGGGCGAAGGGTGGCGTATACACTTATATCAGAAGAGCTCATAATGTATATTAAGACGAAGAAAACAAATACAATGTGAATGGTTATAAATAAATTAACCAATTTACTTTTTTTCTCGATGTATACACTTATATCCGAAGGCGACATGTAGCAAGGGCGAACTGATACCTATCTCGGGCGAGCTGTTACCAATCAAGGGCGAACTATTACCAGTTAGGGTGGGCGAAGTGTTATAATACCATCAAAATGCGTCGCAGCCACTTGTTTTGAGGAAATCGATGCAATGAAACAGTTCTGTTTTCGACCACCTTCCCGCTATAAACAACACCTTTACATATTCAGCAATATTTCGGCGATTTCCATTTTGGTTTTGTTTCTTTCTTTAATCAACTTTCCATATCACTTGATGCGTGTGTTATACACGCTGATAAAATTTCTACTTATACCCCGGAAGTTTTAATGCGCATGCGCATTCGGAGAGTACTCAAGGGAAGACAACTTAGTTATCGGACTGCCCAATTAAATAGCTTGTTACGCTTGATTGGCTTTAATGCAAATGCTGAATTACTTGGTTAAAGCTGATAAAATATATTTTTTTGGACACCCCCAAACTCTTGCTGAGGCCTAACCATTTTTTTTTCAAGTGGTTTTATCATTTATTATACTTTTTATATTTTGAATTTATGATCACTATCTTCAATTCTAAATGATTCATAACATTAGTAAGTCATTTATGTTAACAAAATAGCAGAGATAGTCCTTTTTTGTAATTTAAAGATAAAAGTTATTATCTTCTTATACTTATTTAAGTCACCATGATTATATATATGATTGATGATTAACAACATAAATGTGACATAAAGGATTATTTTGACCTGGTATTTAAACTGGCAACTAAAGTAGCTGTAAATATGTAAAGCTTAATGTCTTAATGTGTATGTAACAAGTCAGTGGTGAATACATGAATTATACAAGAACAACTGTCATACAAGGCTTTAACAATATGTCTTATTAGATAAGCATGTAGTTGTTAGTGAAAAACTAAGATTTTGTTTCGCATATTTATAATTGTAGCATGATAAGGGTACAGTATTGTCCTAGGCTCATATCCCAGGCGGAAAGGATTTATAGCACAGGGTTATGGTCTTTTCTGCACTGTGAACTAGTTTTATTCCTTTTGTGTGTGTTTCAGTGATTCATGGGAGACGGTGGTGAAGGCAGCCTGGAGGAAGTACCCAAACCCTTTCAACCCTGCAGTGGAGGGTATTGATGTTGTCGAGAGGGAGGTGGACAAACGTGGTGTCCTCCGCAGCCACCGTCTCATGGCTACACGCTGGGGCTTCCCAGACTGGGCCACAGCTGTAAGTCTTCCTAACATGTTTGTTTCAATAATGACAGTCATTGATTCTGTATGTTGCATATTAGTGATTAACTTTATCTGAAGGTAAATGTCTATGATGTAGTTTTATCTTAGTATTGACATTTTGAGTTCAACTATAGATAGCTTTTTTGCAATACACATTTGGCAAAACTGCCCTATTCTGTTCCCTCATGTCTTGCAAATGCAACAATTATCCAACTCTACCAGAAAGTAATGCATTATCTACAGGTATGGAAGGCGCTGGGTTAAAATCCTGGCTGTGACAAACCAAATATGATAAATGTTGTAGTGCTGTAGGTCCCTTGCTAACCCTCAGGCAAATACAAGGGCGCCTCTACAACTGGTTAACCTGGTATCAGGATAATGTGACTCGATGTTCATGGCATGCTAGTGTACAGTTAAGGAAGTACTTAATGTTCCAACTGGACACCATTGTCGGAGAAAGATTCTTGGTTGTCTTTCAAACACAAATAACAATGAATACATGGGAAATTTATGTAGGTTTTAAAAGTGAATATTACTACATAAGTTGCAGTATTTAATGAGTATTCAATTTACAATCATTGACTGTTTATTTAAATTATTTTTTGAAAGTTGTGTGTCAGCTAGCATATGTATTTTGACTCTTCCAAAAATGTGTTAAGAAACCACATGGTAAAACCATTTTTCCATCTATCAATTATATATTGTAAATCTAAATATTGTGTCATCAGAGTTTAAAAGCATTAAATGGAAGATAAAACAAGATTGAATATTAATGCAGTCATGTTGAAATATAAACAACTAGCCCCCTAAGGCAACTTTGTAAATTGAAGTTTGTCTTGAGTTAAGGTCATGTTATTCACAATATTAATCATGTTGTATGTACATGACCTGCAAAATATTTTCAAGGCAAAGTACAAATGTGTAAATGTTAATGACATGTGTTAAAATAAATAATAGTCTTCACAAAAACAATGGACAGAGTCTGTAAGAAATCCTTGTCAGTGTTATAACATTTTGTCTGATCCATTAAACTCCCTTAGCCTGATATAGCAAGGTCAGGTGTTTTTAAATTACATACATGAAGGCTGGGCTAGGAGAAGTAACATTACTTAGAAATAATCTTTAGCCCTTATAATTCTACATTTTAATTATAATCTATACAAATTCATAACATCAATCTGTAAAAAAAAGGTGCTTAGAATGTTGTGCACTGCTGAATCTAGTCAAGTAGCCTAGACTGTCTGTATTACAGGCACTGGGTGTAGTTAGTCGATGCTATGTCAGTGAAGTGTCCTCTGTGTGTCTCAAATCTCGGACAATGTGTTTGAGGTCACGCAATGTAAGTTGTCAGTGTTGTGGCCATCAGTGCAGTTGTAGCTATTGTGAATGTGAGGCTAGGCAGGTGTACTGGTGATAAGATTTCCAACTATGACAAATAATAATCATGCCAATGTATTTCTCTTACAAAGTACATACTTGTTGATACTCAGAATCTTCTGCTTAATGTCATTGTGAAAGTTTCAATAAGTACCAACAATATGACATTAAGTTAAGAATTATGAGATATGATACTTCACTTATATACTGCTCTATCTTAGCCTTACCAAGTGATCAACTTCTTGGTCTGAAGCTATGTTCTAACTCTGATCTTGATTCTGCTAAGGACACATTCATCAAGCTTCTGCATAAATGGTATATTTAGATCATCCAGCTCAAAGGGTATACACTATTGTTGTAGGCTCAGACTTGTTAACTATGCATAAAAATATGAGCAAAAACTGAACGTTTAGTATTAGTTGTTTACCTATAAAACATGACAATGGTTAGTCAGTAATTGGAATTCGCATGGTATTCACCATTACACCTGACAGATCTGCCTTTAGCCCCACACTGTCACAGTCTTCCTGTTACCACTAGACTTGTTCTGACTGTGCAAGCCTTCATGTTTATTGTTTTTCCATCTCATTGTTTTTTATTCAGTTCTTAATTGTGTTTTTGTTTTCTTATCTGTTTCTTGGCAACAGATTTTGGGCAAGGATAGCCGTGGATACGGAAGTGAACATTCTGAAGTAGATCCCAAGAAGAAGTCCATGATACTGAGATCTAGAAATGTATGTGCCCCTTCTACAAGTTTACCATGAAGTTTGCAAATTAATAAATAAGGTGGAGTGGAGGGGGGTACTCATGGCTCACTACTCTGTTTCTATGGCCACTTGGGTTCGATACATAGACTAGGTAAAAACTTTTATCTGGGGAGATCTTTCAAATGACCTGCAATGTGCCAGAGGTTCTATCCAAATGTTTGTTTGCAGTCATTATCTGTCAGTATTAACTGGACCTCACTAAAATAAATGACCAAAAACTTGTACACACTTTTTTTTTTCAGATTGCTTCTGAGGAATAATACTTTATATTTTAAGTAAATATTTAGTTGGTCCAAACTGAGTATTTGTCTTTTATCTCTGCAATATTATATGTTACATACTTAAAATTGTACCATGCAATTCATTAAAAAATTGTGTCCATGAATATATCTTTTTAAGAGGCTATTCCTATTTAAAGGTTTTGAAAAAACAAAACAAAAATTTAATATGCTGAAGTTTTGCGAAGTGTGGTATCATTGTCTGCTTCTTGATCATACAATCTCATAAATGAATCACCTATCTCCCAAATATATGTTGTAAATGTTTCTTGTTTGCATGATTCCTGTTTATTTTGCTGCCATAGCCATACATTTCAAATGCTTTCCTAAGTAGATGTTATGCATTTTTTCTTGATTTGTAAGAAAAATCTGCTTTAATGTTTTCATAAAACATTTTTACACAAAAAATTGTAAAACATTTAAGATCTTGGAGAGAAATTAATATTATTGTTAGGTTCTCTACAGATGTAGTTCAATTGCTTTATTTATTTTTTTTTACAGTTTTGACATAGTGCACAAAATAATAATAGGCTGCCGACTTGAAACTCGGGTTTCGAGTCCTAGTCCAGGCAGCAGTCGTATGCCTTCCTCTACCAGAATTATAAAAACACAGATATTGGTGTAGAATCTAGCCTGAGTTCTGATAGATAATTTATTTTATTTCAGCTCACATTTTTGAATGTCATTACTATAGACGAGACCTTAAAGTATGCTCAACATCCTAAAGACAAATCCAAGTAAGTGGTCATTTCTTTTTTACTGGGGTTGGGGCATAATTCTGAGGTGTTCCTCCACCAGTAATTAGTTGGATTTTACCAAAATAACCATTATGTGCGATGTAACAAATCCATCAAACATCTTTTCACTGGTATTTTTGTAATGCAACCAGATGCTGAAGAGGCTTCCAATGATATTGAAGTCCTCCCAGAAGCAAGTTAATTTTGGTTTCTTTCCACTTCATATTGTTGGTATTATTAAGTTATAAATTTTTATAATGTTTATTATGATAATGTTGTACATTTTAACTGTTTAGTATATTAACCTGTTTTCATCATTCACATTTTTAACCTGATAGATTTTTATTTCTGCTCACGTGTTTTAGTTTTAACCTGATAATATTATATTGCCGCTGAACTTCAATGTATTCGGCGCCGTATGACCTATCAAGTGTCGGTGTGCCGTAAAACCCAAAATACAAATACACTACATTTTGGCAAAATCATGGTTTTGGATTTGAATTTCTAGCAATATGTGGGGCTTGTTAAATATTGATGTAGCTTGGTTGGGGGAGGAGTGAGACAAACATGTGGAACTGTCTGTTATATGTCTGCTTTCTCTTGCAGGACACTTCTAACCCAGCAGTCGGTTGTGACAGTAAAAGGTGTGCCCCTGTCCAGTTACCTAGAGAGTGTTGTTCTAGATACAATCTCAGGAAATGCTTCCAAGGTATGACAGTAGTTTCATTTTGAAAATCAATGTCTTCACACTACAAGGGAACTGGTTCAATAATTTTTCTAGCTCACCTGAACACAATGTCCTCAAGGGGAGCTTTTGTGATACCGCTTCGTCCGGCGTCAACATTTTACCTTGTGAACACACTAAAGGCCACAATTTTTATCCAAACTTGGTCAGAATGTTTGTCTGCATGATGAGGTCTTGGATGAGTTCGTAACAGGATCACGTGGGGTCAAAAAAAAGGTCACTAGGTCAAATTTTAGGAAAAACTTGTGAACACACTAGAGACCACATTTGTAGCCCAATCTTCACCAAACTTGGTCAGAATGTTTGTCTGCATAAAAAAACTTGTACGAGTTTGTAACTGGGTCACGTGGGATTAAAAAGTAGGTCACAAGGTCAAATCTTAAAAAAAACCTGTGAACACACTAAAGGCCACATTTATAGCCCAATCTTAACCAAACTCGGTCAGAATGTTTGTCTGCATTAAATCTTGGATGATTCATAACTGGGTCACTAGGTCAAATCTTAGAAAAAGCTTGTAAGCACACGAGAGGCCCTATTTATTGGCCAATCTTCATCAAACTTGGTCAGAATGTTTGTCTATATAGATAAGTTTGTTATTAGGTCATGTGGGGTCAACAAGTAGGTCACTAGGTTACATTTTAGAAAAACCCTGTGAAAACACTTAAGAGGCTATATTGATGGCCCAGTCTTTACCAAACTTGACCAGCATGTTTGCCAGTATAAAATCTTACATATGTTTTGAAGTGAGTCATGTGGATTCAGTAGGTTACTTGATTAAATCTAGATAATGTTATCAACCCAGTGGCCACACTAATGGTCCAATCTTCACCAAAGATTTCTAAAGTAAATAACTCTTAATTACTTGATGCCAGATTTGAGCCTTCTTAAAGCCTGTGTCATCAGTTGAGCGATTAAGGGCCATCATGGCCCTCTTGTATTCTTTTTTTAACTGTGTTTGTCACAAAAATAAATTACTCATTTTTTGTGACTTACTATTGCCAGCTTTGCAGTTACTTTAATTCATAATCTGCCTTTTTAGAAATTGATTTAAATGTCAATCCATGTTGTCACAGTCTATCATTTTTATCTATTTAGGGGCTCATGGCTCTGGCACTAGTTTTTTTTTGTTTTTGTTTTTTTTAATGTTTTTTTGTCCGTCACAAAAATAAATGACAAGCATATCTGAACTAACTATAAAGTGCTTTAGATGTCTCTTTATTCTACATTTGATAAGTTCTAAAATTGTCATTGTTTTACAGAAAAAATAATGAGCATTCATTTATATCAAATAAAAAAAACATTCCATCTTCAGGGACGACAAGCTATGGAGTTTGTTATAGACAAGATGAAGACAGAGGCCATGGAGCTGCAACAGGGTGCCAAACACACAATGGAATCTATGCACATCTTGAACAAAGACTTCAGCAAGAATGCTGCTTGATATTAACTGAACTTAGGATCTTCAAATTACCTTTAGAACTTCATCTCGGTAGTTCCAAACAAGCTCATTGTAGCATCATTACACAGATGAGAATATCTATCAACACATGTAAGATTTAAAAAAAAATTATATAAACTTGACGAACTGAGCAGCGCATCCATGTGACTTTAATATTAAGTGAACAACTGTTGATGCTGTATAGTATCGTGCTCAACTAAGGACAATCAATCATATTTTGTTGACTTAAAGATAGATGAAGATGAAGGATTTACTAATCATGTGACCTATTGCTTCATCTTTGTTATTTCCATACCATTAAAAAAAGGCCTGATTTTATCTGGATTTTGAACTGTTCAGTGTATTGAGATTTTTCATTAAAAAAAATAGAGTTGTATGATGGTCTTGCAAAACACAAGTTAAATAGAAGTGATTTTTCGGAAGAGTATTATTGTCGAGTCATCTGTGTAATGAAAACAAGATACTGAAAGATCTGATCATATGCTGATCAATTTTGTGAACCATCAAGTGGTCCAAACTTCACTGTCAGTCATCAGTCGTACACCATGCTTCCGTCCTAGAGCCTGAAAGACTGAAGAAAGACCGGGATTATGAGGGAGGTGGACAATCTTGGCACAGCTGTATTAAAGTAAACTTAGGAGCTGTGATTAACGTTCTCACCTTATAGAAGTGACAATAGCTACGAAAACTGTGTTATATAACCTGTGGTTTAACAATCTAACGTGTATTCCATCATGAGCCCTTTGGAAATAATTATATAAGGGGTTTTAGCAATTAGTTTTGTAGTAACAGTAAATATGTAAACTTTATTTGTATTTATTAAAATACCTAACCAATTATTATGACTTGGATGTTTCTTCCGAAAATGTGCATATATTTTAAAAGGTCTCCATCTTATAAAGGCTTGCTTTAATACATTTGTGTTGTAGTGGTTGTCATTGTCTTGGATTTCATTGTGACCATTCAGAACCATCTATTTATAACATTTTATAAAGCTGTCTTGATGTTTAGCGCTCCATATGTTAACAAATTGCAGCATCTGGCTGTTGTCACGTGTCTCATTTTATGTTACATTTTGCTAAATTTATCCACAACTTGTTATTTTTGTTAAATACAGACTTTTTAATATCCATTGAAAAGTACAAGTTTCTTTAAGACTTCGAATGTGCAACATGCAATCACGTTTCTGTTGTTTTTTTATGTGTGTTGAGCTACATTTTACACAGTTCTAAGTAAAAAAGAAGCAACAAACTTTGAATGACTGCCATGAACTCTGCGTTATGTGGATTTTTTTTTAAAAATAATATACTGGTGTTTAAGCTGTCACACACATACTGATATTATTACCAGTGTATATTCCATTGAAAGTGTTAAGAGTTTGGAGTTTGAACTACTGTTCTCCGTTTTAGTACCATTTTAGAGAATCCATTGGGGTGTTGGAGATGTCAGTTTTTGCACAGATCATGAATGTGTTGTTGTCTACCTTAAAGCACTTGATTAACAACATGTTGAGTTTAATTAGGTGTAAAGCTTAAATGGAAATATAAAAATACACATATATTGATATTAATATTATTATAATTGGTAGTGTGAAGTTTAAACTGTGATATCATCATCAATATTTTCCATTGTTTTAAAACTAATTGTGTAGCCACCTTTTATTTGTAAACATGTATAAAGCCCTAAATCCCTCGACATGCACCTTCTCTTTCTGTTTAAAAACCATGTTTGCACTTAAGTTTGGATTGGCATAGATACTTTTTCATAAGTTGCAATACTTTGTGTCATTGTTTATACATATTGAAAGTTAAAAATCTGTTACAATGCTGTTTACCAGCTTTTGAACAATAAAAATGACAACTTATATTAAGCTAAGTCATTGGAGACTGCCAAAATGGTTGCTAAGCATTATTGAAAGTTTTAAAAACAAATTATAAGTAAATTCCTCAGACATATAGTTCTTTTGAAAGATGAAACCTGTATGTATTAACATGATAATTGTACAAGTTTTATCAAGGAATGTTGTTTGAAGGCTCTGATTTTATGTCTTACTAACCAATACCTTTGCAATTTGCTGATATGTTTTTACAGTTGGACACCTTTGATTTAGTCAGCTTTAGTCACTGACTATTCAAACTTTTCTTACCTAAACAGACAATACAAGTGACAAAACCAAGCAAGCTTCCATTGTTACTCTGCTGGATTTTTCAGTAGATGACTATTGTTATTTGATGTTGATTGTTGTTTTTGAACAACAGCTATTACAAATGGAAAAAAAAGAGGAAAATAAAATCTTATTTTTATATAAAAAAAGTGTTCATTTATTCATGTGTACCCATGTGTACTTGGTGATAAAGTACTGTAACAGCAATTATTCAACCCTTTGAAATATGTAGCAGTTAAGCCAATACCTTATGACAGAAAGAGTTAGCTGAAGAATCAAACCAGGTTCACATCCCACTTGGTACTGAGAAAAGTACTAGCTAAATTTATTGGGCAAGCAGTTACTTGAAAAAAACATGTTAGTCAATCCTGGACAAGCACATTTTTAGCTCACCTGAGCATAACGTGCTCAAGGGGAGCTTTTGTGATACCGCTTCGTCCGTTATTCCGCATTCGTCGTCAACATTTAGCTTGTGAACACTACAGACAACAGTTTTTATCCAATCTTCATCAAACTTTGTCGGAATGTTTGTCTGCATGAAATCATGGATGAGTTTGTTATTGGGTCACCTGGGGTCAAAAAGTAAGTCACTACATCAAATTTTTGAAAAAACTTGTGAACACACTAGAGACCCCATTTATGACCCAATCTTCATCTTGTTCAGAATGTTTGCCTGCATGAAATTTCGGATCAGTTCATAACTGGGTCATGTGGGGTCAATAAGTAGGTCACTAGGTCAAATCTTAGAAAAACTTTGTGAACACACTAAAGACCATATTTATAGCACAATCTTCACCAAACTTGGTCAGAATGTTTGTCTGCATTAAATCTTGGATAAGTTCATAGCTGGGTCATGCAGGGTCAATTCTTAGAAAAAGCTTATGAACACACTAGAGACCACATTTTTAGCCCAATCTTTACCGAATTTGGTCAGAATGTTTGCATGAAATCTAAATAAGTTCATTATTGGGTCACGTGGGGTCAGAAAAGTAGGTCAAATCTTAGCAAAAGCTTGTGAACAGAATAGAGGCCACAATTATGGCCCAATCTTCACCAAACTTTATCAGAATGTTTGCCTGCATGAAATCTTGGATGAGTTCATAGCTGGGTCATGTGGGGTCAATAAGTAGTTCACTAGGTCAAATCTTAGAAAAAACTTATAAACACACTAGAGGCCACATTCATAGCCCTTTTTAACCTACCAGACACTAGGCAACCCTCACGCCATTAATATAACGTTGTGATACTTCATTTTTAAACTCCCATACTTTAATGCTCGCCCTATAACAATAGTTAGGGCGAGGGTAAACAAGACCAAATATTGATTGATTCATAGCCCAATCTTCACCAAACTTGATCAGATTGTTTGCATGAAAAATCTTGGATGAGTATATTATTGGGTCACGTAGGGTCAAAAAGTTGGTCACATTTTAGAAAAACTTTGTAAAAACACTTAGAGGACAAATTGATGGCCCAATCTTCACCAAACTTGGCCAGAATGTTTGCCAGTATGAAACCTTACATATGTTTTGAAGTGGTTCATATGGATTCAGTAGGTTACTGGGTAAAATTCTAGAAAATGTTATCTTCACCAAAGATTTCTAAAGTAAATAACTCTTAGTTACTGGATGCCAGATTTGAGCCTACTAAAAGCCTGTGTCATCTGGTGAGCGATTAAGGGCCATCATGGCCCTCTTGTTCTTATGGTATACTACATAATAACCTACATAATAAATGCTGGCGCAAGGACAGTATGAATGAATGTTGGAGCAACTAGCAGTGGTAGAAATTCCAGGTAACACTTACGTACCAAGGGGTGTAACAATATTAAATAAGGTTACATACATAAACAATCTGAAATAATATTTCCTTTATCATTGGAGTGCGTTGATTCTGATAGTGTCTATTAAGATAGACACTTCAAACTGATGTGCAATCGATGCAAGTGTCTGTTGTCAAAGATTGATAATCATTTGATATTTTGGTTTTATAAAAAACTCATTTTCTGAATAAGAAATATCAATAAATTGTTTAATTCCCCAAAAAACGCATTATATCTTTTTAAAGATATTTCTTGTTACCTGTAAGAATTACCTTTGAAGTAGCAATCTGGTTCTTGAGTGTAACCTTCCAACGTATCTTAATGGGGCAAGCATTGTCATTGTTAGAGCAGTTATTGTTTTTAGACATAAATAACAGCGACCACTTACAATCATTACAGCAATGTCCAGCTATTTTGGTGAAGACCCCAGACAAATGTCTGGGTAAAACCTCAGGTCAGCTGGAAGACCTTTCCACAATAAGTCGTTCGCCCCAAACAGGACTTAAACCAAGGCATTAAGACCGTAAGAAACTAAGCGGTCAGAGTTACAAGTCAATGACTACCACTATGCCACGGGCGCCCCAGTGCAGTTATTGGAAAATCCATAAATGCTATTTAAGATCACAGCCAGGTAGGTATACAAACAAACAAAAAGGTTTTGGTATATATTTTTTAATTTTCTTTTTTATGATTTAGAGTGCATATTTACAAATAAATTTTTAACACTATTTAATTTATACAATCAAAATCAGCTTTTCCTTCAAGAAGACTGAACCAAGCTCCATGAATATGTATAACAATATAAAACCCCAGTACAACACAATACATTATTTCTCAATAAAATTGGTGCAAGACAATTACTTGCAATATATAATAAAAATCTCATAGAACTAAAGTACATAAATTATATATAAAACAAATTTTTGTAAAAAAACCCTAACATGTTTAATATGTTCCCTATATTAACCTAAGAAAATGGAAATGTTTTCTTCTCTAATATTATTTTATTATTAATCCATTGCAGCAACCAATTATGATCATTACAGAAATGTCCAGCTTTTTTAATGGACGTTGACCCCAACAAATGTCTCGATAGAAACAATAGTGCACTAAAGGTCAGACTTTCCCACATTTAGTCCTTCACCCCAAACTTGAACCTACAGTGTGAGAGGTTAAGCAGTCAGAGAAGTTACTAGTCGGCGACTCTACCACTACATCAAGAGTGCCCCTATGCTATTAAATGACGACTTATTCTACGAATGATTATCCATTTATCTGTGAATGGTTGCTATCAAACATATCGAATATTATGTTTTACTTTTGAGATTGCTTTATATCTGAATAGTTTTTTGTGTTGTTGTTTTTTTTATCAGAATTGTGAGGAAGGTAATACAAATGAAATGACTATGTAAATCTAAAACCAGATAATCTAGACATCAATACAATGTATAATTTGTCAACTTAAAAAAAATATTGTGCTTCAAAAAATACAATATGTTGAATGGAATAAAATGCATTATAAATCACAATCCTTCAATATTAGTGGAAATAACAATGTTAAATTTAAAATAGAATCAGCAGTTGCAAAGAAAATTTCATAACACATGGATACACATCTTAAATTATAGGTAAAAGGATTGTTCCTTAAATTAATAATACAGCCACTTTAAATTATCTACAGGCAACAGTGTGTAAAAGCGGTAAGAATGTTATATCTGACTGCTAGCAAGCTATGGGAACATAATAGTCCTAAAACATTAATTTGAAAAAATATGAGGGACTATTCAAACATAGGAAGGGGCCATCCAAAAAATATGTGGTCTATTTCTTTTAGACTATTTGTAATAAAAGTCCAATAATTTTCTCTTGGCATATGAATTTAAACTGCAATGAAATTTTAACTAACATGCCATAATACCAAATAATATCGTTTTACATAGGCACATCATAGAAACTCTGGCCACCTTTTCCCATCGACAGTTATGTCTTTTGACTTTAATATCAATTTTAGAGATATATGAACATATTTTTTGTGTTAATCAAATTAATTGCTTTAAAATATTTATATTCAAAATTCGGACCACTATTTTAAATATACTTGCCGCTGTAAAGATAACATAATTTTGGGCAACCTCTCCCACATGTTATTACAAGAAACAAGTATGAAATTGTTTTCTAGTTAATAAGTGTAAGTAAAAACAATCATACCTACCAAAGAGAATGCAGGAAAACTCCAAACACAAAAGCAATTATCACATAAATGTTTTTGTGTAATATTAATACAAAATAAAGTTTTATAGCAAATGACTGAAAAAAGTCAATACAAAAGCATGCATTTCTATGAACAATCCTACCTTACTTGAACTATCTTTAATAAACTTTAACTTGACTGAACTCAAAGCCTGCACATACAAGAATTATCAACGAAGATAAATCTCCCTTAACACTGCTTTGCCACAAAATATACTAAAATATTCACTAAGGGCCATAACTCAGGCAAATCAAACCAGTCATGACATGCTTAAGTATGTGCAACAAAGAGGAATACAAAGATATCCTGAGAAATAAATAAAAATCTGACCAATGGAAGCAGACAAAATAGCGGGACAAATCCGGTCTAAGTTGACTCAACAAATGTCTCCCCAATATAGACCCCCATATACTTCGTTTTAGGGGTTTCAACAATAGATCTGACATATTTATTTCTTAAATATTTAATATTATGAACAAAAAATTAATTAAAATATCAATAAAGTGCTGAAATGGTTTAATAAATGTCTGAATGGTTAAAACTCAATAACCACAGAACCTGCCTGCAATACAACAAAATAATAAGACACATGCACAACATGTTACAAACAATTAACTTGGATTCTTTCTGCATTTTTTTTAACTGCCATGACTTGTGATTAATAAAACAAAAAAATGTGTGTATGAAATGCATTGGGATATATTTACAAAGAATATGACTAGGAAAGGACGAAGCTTGTAGCAAATAAGTTGCTAAGAAAAGTTCTAGTTTGTACAAAAGCATGTATAAAATTAAGCAAGCACTGGATGTGCTTCAGTATGCAGCTTTGTATGTTATAATATGCAACAGATAAAAATGTATTCCTTTTGCATATAAAATGTTAAAAACAACAACATATATACAAAACTGGAATACAGACATTTACAAAGCATCCCTTAGGGCCATGGTTAATTCAACTTTTAGATAGGTATGATACCTATTTTAAGAATGAAATTGGTCTAATTCATTTTACACTAACAAATCATACATTTTTAATTACATTAAAATTTTCATTTTTATTGCATAGTTTAATCAAACATCAAGTTAGAATGAATTTCTTTTGATGGGCAGTGACTTAAAACTACATCATCAATAGGAATCTGGGTTCTTAATATAATCAAATTTCTGAGCTCAAGTTTGTGATTTTCCACCGACTCATGAACACTATTGAAAAAATATCCATCTGGTGTTCAAGATGTTCAATAAATTAATAAGTACTGAACTCAATCTAAAGTATTATGACTTCAGGACGAGGGGCCCCCAGGTCAAAAAGCATTAGGCTTGCATCTGACGCTAGTCCCTTGCATGTGATTGGATGGGTTTGAAACAAATGTAAAACCGATCAGGTACTCAAAACTCGTATCAGATGCATGCTCAGGGTTCTATGATCTTTGATAAGTTTTTTTTTTTGTAAATAAATTAATCACGCCACTGTCCTTTAGATTTTAGCTCAATGTTCAGCCATGAACAAGACTTTAGTTAACAGAAACCGATGTTTGTGTTCAGAACTGCTGTAAGTAAAAAAACAAACCAAGATTCTTTGTTAATCCTAAATACCACTTAATATTGGTACCAAATTGATAATTCTAAAGAACACTCATAAAATATAGATTGGTCTGATATAATGATATTGTTTATTTAACTTGACTCATTCACCTGAAGTCAAGTAATCAAAAAATGTCACAAGCACATATATAAGGAATGGTTCAAGGTTAAAGAATTTTATACAATAGCACAGTCCTGAAGTTTCATCAACATTGTAGTAAAATAAGCTAAACATGTTTCACACTTGTCATACTAAATTCCTTAAAAACCAATAAAAAAGCAATACAAATCATAGTTATTTTGCTAACTTAAAGCGGGAGATGGCAGATCTGGAACAACACTATTTACCTTAGCTTGATCAATTTGAAATTAAATACACTAAACAAAGAACTCTACCTCTCTTGACGTTCTCTGTAAACAAACACTATTTCAAACAAAATTTCCAAGGTTTGTTTACAAAGAACACACCAGGTAATATTTTTTGTTTCTGTAATTTTCATTTACCTTAATATTGTACTAACATGATCAAACAGAAATTGGGTATTTCAGCTCGGAATCATTTTTTTAAAGTTTATTATCATTTGAGTTATTTAATATATAGTATTTTTATCAGGTACAGGTGCTTGCTTTTAGTTGTCTCCCTTCGATCGAATATTTCAATTTACTTAGTGAGAAAAACCTTCAGGAAGTGTGAGGTTGGAGTGCCCCACAAACAAGGTTTAAGCACACCTAATGGTCCTTTTGTTGACAGACCGTTCAATGGCGGTAGCTGTTGGTTTTTCTGTTTGTGTGTAATGTCTCATCTTTGTCACTTACATAATTAGTACCTAATTCTCATTCTTTTACTTTTTTTCCTATTGCAAACACTTTGCATCAAGTATAAGGAAAACCTCACACCAAGATGCATAGACTATCTTACATGTGTTTGTTGAATTGTAGATATCTAGGGATTACTATTATCCTATCAAGGCCTGGTGTTGTTTTGACAATCACATGCCAAAAGCAACAACACATTTATCACATGCCCTTTCAAGAAGAAAAAATGATAGATGGTGCAGGTTATGAAAGAAAAATGTTGAGTAATAGAAAGTTGCTCAGAACAACACAATTATCAGGAGATATTACACAAGCAACAAGCAATCTGAGATCAGTTGATCAATGTCTAGACCTGAATACATCCATCAATATAATATGGACAATAATGCACTACTGTAAAAAAAAATAACACTGACATGATTTATCTATGCAATATTCAGTCACTCTTTAACAAGCAAAAATTAAATTGCTAGAAATGTTTAAAACATTTTTAAAACTATCAAATTTTCTGATTTGTTCATTTCTAAAACCAGGCAATCTATTTTTCCTAATTTATTTTTTTCTCCAACCAGTTAATGTTGTCATTATGGAATCATATTTCTATATTATGTATTCATATGTACAAGATATATTAGTTTTTTTTCCAACAAAATAATAAATTCTGGGTTGCAAATCATAAGCCCTATTTCTGTTGAAAGACTCCTTTTACTTTAAAATTTAATAACAAATAATATTTGAGTACTCAAGAGCTCTTATTTCTTAATTCTGGAAAATAAACTGCTCAACTCAGGTATTTATATACAAAAATTATATCTTGAACATTTTTGAACCATGAAATGTCTAAGTCACCAATAATATAAGCAATGTTTTATTTAAACCCAGTTTCAATGCTCTCATATAGTCAAGAATATAAATCATTATCTGAAATTATATCATCAAATATCAGTTTTACTATTATTTCCATTATTAAAAACCAGGACAGTTCCTAAATTTATAGTATGTGTATTTTTAAAGAAGCCTCTGCCTTTTATTTCACGGTGACAATCTTGGACGCGTCCTGACGGTCAGAGGACACATCCTGGAGCCGACGGAAGAGACTGATCCTCTTGGGTGGCACCTCTGGGTCTTCTGTGGCATCCATGGGCAGCTGTCGCTTGATGCTCAGCTGCACCTGTGGTGGCTGGCTGTTCTTGCGGATCATGTTGTTAATGGCCTGCAGTTGCTGCAAATATACACACAGGTGTTGTTTACTAAAAATTAAGCAGCTTAACAATGTAAGAGCTGTCACAAGGTATATCTCAACTATACAAATGCTTGACAGTATGATGTAAGGTTAATAGTACTGGCACTAACATCTTTTACCAGCAAGTATATTAAACAAGGTCCAGGGCCATATTTCTCACAAAATCGTATCTGACACTATCAAACTTTATTGTTTTAGTAGGTTTGCTTAAAGAGAAAACCAGTTAAGTTTTATTGCATTAAAAGAACATGTTATTGAAAAATTAAGCTTGATAGTATTGCACAAAAATCTTTGATGCATGGGTGCAAGTTGAAAATTTCCAAAACCTGAAGTTCTTGCTGGGGGCCAGGTGGCTGCCAGGGCCCCCGAAAGCTCCTGCATTTTAGCAAATATCAAGGCTAATTCTTGTGTTTTCCCGAGACACAATTGTTCTAAAAAAAAAGTTTTTCTCCAATATATATTCATTTGTCATGTTAAAAATTGACAATTGAGACTGTTTATAATGTCAATCAAGCCACTGAATAGACTATATAACATTTACTCTCTTTTTATTACATCAAGAATCAAAAGGCTACAAAACAAAATCTTATGCTTAAAAAAAACTGTTGTCTTGACACAGCACTCACAATATGCAGCACCCGGAATATCGGGCTTTCTAAGCCAGATTTCCCACCTGTCAGCGTTTTTGTCGCATTCTGAGAGCCATTCTGAATTCCATTTATTTTTGACATCTTTTTCTAGCGATTTGGTATCACAATCCCATTTTAAAAACTTTTTTTTTTGCGATTAAAGACACACGTTTTCAATCATTGGAAGGGGCCTTTTGCCTTATATTACGTTACGAAGAATTGAATTCGACAATTTCAGCCAATCAAATTTGATATTAGAAACATGGGTCGATATTGTTGTCGTCATATGACTCGTCTACTCCCCCCCACCCAATTTTCTCAACGGATTTACGTGATTTGATAAAAATTACCTCTCCGGGCTTCGAAAAACCGGAATTTCCGGCAAAAAACGGAAAACTTGCACCCATGTTGATGGTAACGTACATGTGTTACATACAAGGAGTACTGCATAGTAAATAGCCTAACATTTTGTGTGACGTATGGGACTTAACCCAGGACCCTTCCACCAGACAAAAAGCTACTGGCTACGTTCGTTCTCGTTCAGTATGCTTTAGAACCTAATAACAAGACTGCACCTACACAACTATACCTTTGGGATCTTGTGATCACAGGTTATTTGTTAAGCATATCCGCGCACACATCAACCATTAAGATGTCCATGCAAACTAAGGTCTGAAGATCAGATCCATAAAATGATCACAATGTTAGTTCATGATTTGACCTCCTTTTTTGACACCATATGACCCAGTAACAAACAAAATGTCAGGCAGACAAACATTCTGACCAAGATGGGTGAAGATTGGATCAAACTGTGGCCACAAGCAAATTGTTGATGCAGCACAATGGATGACGGGGTATCTGAAAGGCTTACTATGAGCATGTCATGCACAGGTGTGCTAAAAAATCTGATATCTACCTTGGCTGGACTCCTGTTAAAGCAGTATAACAGTCTGTTCTCAACAGCTCTTGGTGACAGGTACAGACTAGAGTGGTTGGCCTTGTGAGGCGAGATGTACACAGAGTGTTTGGTCGATACCCGTCGAGGAGATGTCGTGTGGCAACGCATAGCAGGCAACGGCGACAGGGGAGGAGCATCCTGCAGTAACCATAGCAACCAGGGTCAGGATATATGCATCATAATAAGAGGAGAGTAGAGAATAAAAATAGCAGATATTTGATACAAGCAATACAAAATAAAAATTATGAAACTGCTTCAGTAATAAAAACCCTTGACAAAGAATATGGCTTAATGTCATTGTATTAATGACAACATATTTCTCCGTTATATAAGAAGAAATTTTATGTATGTTTAAAAGAATGAATACTTACCCCATTTTGCTGATTGACTGAGAATCGAATAGCAAACTTGCGGATTTTCGTGATAAACACCTGAAATTACAAACACCACATTACCAACAGTACACATTTTGAAACTGATGGGAATACTTTTTATGTACCGTATTTTGCTGAATATATCTCAACTTTTTTTTTAGATTTAATTTATTAACAAATCATATTTTGTTTGTTTGTTTATTGGGTTTATTGTCCCACCAAGGGTATTTCAGTTATCTGGAGACGGTGACCACTTGAAGCAGATATAATGCTGCCTTCATTTTGTATAGCATGCCATGAACACCTGGCATGATACCGCACCCAGTCACATTATCCTGTCACGGGGCCAACCAGTCATGAAATTACCCTTATATTTGCTTCAGCGTTAGCAAGGGAGCTATACCACTTTTTTTTACGACTTTGGTATGTCGCGGCCCAGGACTGAACCCATGGCTTCCCATACCTGGAGCTGACGCTCTACTGATTGCGCTACCAGGTACGGTAAATCATATTTTGGTTGGGCCGCCAGTCTCTAAGAATTTCAATTGATATTTTCCATTAAACTCTGCTTCTGTTATTGTTACCATTGTCATAATATTACAGTTTGGAAGGTATTCATTAAATTTGTACTTGTACAAGTGAAATAAAGGAAAGTCATAATATCTTATTGTTGTTATGCCTCGCTCTCTACACAGACTCTCGTAAGCTTGTCATAACGTCGTCATACAACTTTAGGTGATTGGTTGCAAATGTACAGTGAGTAGTATTTAGTGACAGGTTAGGCTAAATAAAACTAGTGGTGACTGGTCTGTAATGACTTGATGTACTAAAAGCCTCTTATCTTTCTTATCAGTGAGCCCATCAAAGAGATTACACATTTTGCTTACTCCCTTTGATAGTAATCGACTCTCTCCTTATTTCCCCAATAAATTCTGGGCATGTGCAGAGTGACCAACAAAGAGAAAAACACGGTAAGTTACAATCCTATTTTACTAGTTTAACTACGCAGTACAAGCAAGGGAAGACATTCACCTGTTTTCAGCATAGAAAAATAAATTACAGCTAGAAATAATTATATAAGTAAGCCCTTCTCACCTGATTATAGAACTGTATGAGATCTCCACGTTCCTCACCAACCTCGAAGCTGGAACCTGTGCCAACCAATCGGGTGGGTGTGGGTGGGTGACTGTTGGGGTGAGGTACAGGGAGGGTGCTTGAGGATCGTATTGGAACATTCTCAGACGTACCCCCAGTGTTACCAACACCCTCCGCACGACTGCCATCACTGCTGCCTGACGTGTTTCTGTGGCGACTGGTTAACAAGACACTGCGGTAGACCTGAAGGGGTTAATACACAAGGGTGGTAAAAGTGGGTAATTAAATGCTAGGTGAGTAGCAATATAACACGTTAGCTACAGAAGAATTGCTAATAACAGGTTAGCTACAGAAGAATTGCTAATAGATAAAAAGACAGTAAATAAAATTAAGCCTACGTAATCGGGTTCTCATTATGCAATAAGGGAGCAATGATATCCCTTTGCTGCTGATCTTAGTGACCAACCATTAAACCACTTAATGTGTGTGGGGGTGAGGGGTGTATACGAGAAAATCCAAATCTACTTACATGACTCTGAGCTTGTGGCTGAAGTCTGTAACATCTCATGATGTTCTGGAATTCCTGCGACTTGTCTGTCACCTGAGAAACAAAACATGTGCCAACTTATATAATAGTTAAACATTAATATCTCATATTACAATGATACTTATTTATTATGATTCATGCGGTTTTGCAAAAACATTAAATTCCTGTAAAAGTTTATAGCCCTTAAGCTACTTTATTTCTTATTATACCTAATATATTTTTGTTTGCCAACAACATACAAGACAATATCATGATTTTAATCAAAAAATGATGCGCTCTTTTGGCAAATGGAAACAATTTCTTGAATGGGTAAAAATGATAACTGACACATGACCATAAACCCAATCGGGGTGAAGGACTTAATGGGGAAAGGTCTTCCCGCTGACTGCTGTGCATCAGTGGTTCTACCCAGATATTTGTCTGGGGTCTTCCTCCACCAAAACAGCAGGACAATGCTACAATAAGTTGTCACTAGGATGTAAATTAAAACAAAACAAAATCTTAAAAAGGTTTAAGCAATATATAACTAATTACAGTTAACTACAAAATAATTATAGCAAGTTGCCCATACAAGAATTTTTCACCAAGGTCTAAAATTGCACAACTTGCTATTATTGTTTATAAAACATACTATTAACTTAAATCATTTTTAACTTAATCATTTGAGACTTAATACAGGTCTTTTTTTTCAAACAAACATGTGCAGCCGCAGTCATACACAAATGCACAATATTTTCCTTTACTTTTTGATAAAACTTCAAAACCAGCACAAAACATTGTTTTGTTTTCTGTTTTGTTACATCACACCGACACAATTACGGTCATATTGGTGACCTCCAGCTAATTATTGGCACAGGAAGACCCCAGACTTATGCATTCCAGGTTAGCTGGAAAACATTAAAGTTCTTGACTCGATCCCATGCAGTGAAATTATCTTTAGGAACCAAACAATCTGTAAATATAAGTCTAACCTTGGCAATGACATAAATAGAGCACATTATAATCTGGTCGAGATGTCTGTCCCGCAGTAACTCTGTTTGCTGTACAATCACATGCTCAATACACGTCCACATCTTTTTCTGTAACTCTTCATCTGTAATCTCGAGTCGGTCACAAAGGTCCCGCATCCGAACATGGGCCAGGTGGTATACCTGAAGTGATGTTGTGTACATACATATCTTGCTTAATTTGCAAACCACATGTGAGTAACCTCATTTAGGGATGGAAAACCAGACAGATATGATAGTGACTCCTACTTAAATAAGTATGTAGTCTTTACCTTTAAAAAAGCTGGTTACAAAGCAATTAATAAAAAAAAAATTCCCAAGTTAAGATTCCATCTTATTTTCAACTATGAAAAATAGCAAAATTAGTAAAAGCTATTTAATCAACATCCCTGAAAATAAAGAGATACACCCCATCCAGAATTTTTATTAAATGTAATCTTTAAGTAAGGAGTGTTATTTTTAGCTTTGATAAATTTTTTTAGGACTACTTAATCCATTGAGCAATTTTACCTTTCTGAAGAAGAGTGCAAGTGATCCACCTTTTAGAGGAGGTTTCTGTACAGTGGTGGAGTTATTGGCTTCAACACTGGCCTCGACCACAAGTTCTGATGACTCGGTCTGCGACTGAACCACAGGTGATTGGATGGGGACCAGTATCTGGTTTAAGGTTGAAAGCAAGTAGATTACAATTTAGCAGACATATACCAGTTGTCAAAAGTATAGGAATAGGTATTTGGCATTATTACATTAATGACAGTGACACAATTAAAGTTTTATAAGAATGCAAACTTGGTGAAAAAAGATAAAAAATGTTTGAAGAGCACAGATGCACTGCAGGTAAAATGGAAGACCGCCTTACAGTTCCCCCCCCCCCCCCCCCCCCTCCACCCTCAAACCTTTGCGAGTTTAAGGAGTTAGGCACCTGCACCTCTAAATGGCAGCACAAATTTTTAATTTTGAAGACAAATGTCAAATATCATTTAGTAACCAGTAAACAGTAAAACCAAAGATTCATTCCCTTAAATTAAAATGCATCTAGAGGCTGTTAACCAAGACTGCTATCATCTAAGTGTTAATATCCCATTAATACCAGTGTTCAGTACAGTGACTTATTATCCTTTTCTTTCCCCCATACACTGCTTTTTTGTTTGTAAAAGCATATGACTCGATATGAACAGCTACTGTCAAATAATGAAGTATTGGGAGAGGTGTATAAAAATTAGTCTGACAAAAGCAGGACAGTCCATAGATAATGGCCTACCTGTCGTCCATCCTGTGTGGTCACTTGCTGGAATGCCACGACTGATTGCATCTTACCCTGGGATGTTACAGTGATGGTTGGCCCTGCAGTAGTAGTGGTCACGGCTGTTGTGCTGGCCACTACAGTGTCACCTGCACCAGTGTTCAGCTGCCGCACTAAATTGGGCGTCTGATTGGGCGAGTTTGATGTCAGAGCGGAGAACAGCCGGCGCTTGGCACTGCCAGGTGAGGGGGAACTGAAGCGATCTGCTGCAGAGGGGCCCGTGGGAGACTGGAGGGGATCTGTGGAGGAGAAAGTAAGGTTTCATTAATTTAAACTTCTGACAAAAGTACAAAACTTGAGAAAATGTGGCAGCAATGTTAAAGCACAACACATCTTTTATGTAACAACCAAAAACATTTTTTTTTTATATTTCTCACAAAATAGGTAAAAAAAATAACAGAATGGTGACTACACACTCTCTCATCTCTCTACCCTCATTTTCTCAAGGCACAAATATTAAAATTCCTATCTGTCTTTTAGGGTAAGTAAATGATTCTGATAAGATTTCATGTATTTTACAAAACTATTTATTTTCGTTTCTATTAAAAATGACCCCCCCAAAAAATGATGGACAGGACCTTTTATTGTCAACTTTTATAAGAGCCTGCATTACGCAAGTGAAATATTGACATATTAAACAATATATTAATTTTATCTTTACCTTTTGGACCGGCATGCACTTGTCTGTCAAGGACTATCCTCCTTAATCGGACTTTTGGGTCTCTGTCTGTCTGTGCAGGCAAGGATACCTGCAGCAGAAAACAGTGTTTCAAACGAGTCTATCAGTAAAGCTATGACAAGCTACACCACTATGAAACAGTTTCTTTAGAACCTTAATGATGGTGACTTATCATCAGATTACAAAATTGACAAGCGATTAAAATAAATGTCACAACGTACTTGTGTAGACCATTTTATGCAACATGCACAACAGTGAAAAAGACTGCCTTATTTCTAGACTGTCAAAACTGAAAGGCAAGCAATGGAGGGATAACTCATAAACCTAAAAAACAGAAAGAACTGTGTTGATATTGACAAAGGACTGTTTACGAACACATTTCAAACAATGACAAAAGAAATGTAATGCAAATTTTATAATAATTTCATTAACTAGTATTTTACCTTTTTGCAGAACACAGCACAGTCAAATTTAAAAAAAAACAAAAAACTTTTTTTAGAAATCATTACAAAACCAAATAAGTTGGATTACTAACAAGAATATTAAGTCACAATTATTTTTATTGAGTAATATCATTTCTAAACAAGTTCTTCTGCTGATTTAATAATTAATACAATGTTAAGTCAAATCTGGTTGTTTAGTTACCTCTGCTGAGAGAGGAATCTCATTGTTCTGTGCCTTGATGGTGTCCCATAAGGGGGAGTCACTCTTCCAAGCCAAACTCTCTAGTATGTACTCCTCAATCTGAACAGGGAAGAAAAGTCTAAGTTTTTTAGTAGTACAAACATTCAGATAAATGAAATTTTACTTTTTAAAAACAAAATCCATTTCAGTGTCTCAAACTATAAGGTATCATTTAAAGGAATGTGGTTCCAGTTATGTAAGCAAAAGAATATGAATAAGATAGTGAAGCTGGAACTTCACTTGCTTTGGGACTTCACTAGCAGATAATTGATTATTATTGTTTATATTTTCAATAATTAATGTTTTGAAAATTTGGCTTGCATGACTATCAATGCAATATACACTCACATGATTAAGATGTTTAACAATATCCCTAGAGAATCCCTCCTCCTCTCGTACGATTATCTCGACCACCTTGTAAAAGTGGTACGGGCTGAGATCAAAGATGTCAACAATCCATGGAAACAATCTGCAAATCAATGATAATTGTGCTGTTGGTTTTGTGTGTGATTCTTTGCAATTATGTTAATTTTAGTGATGACCAGTTATAATTGGTGGAGGAAAATATCGTACTTTGACTTTGAGCTTTGACTCAAACCATTGACACACTGCAGGTGAGCTGGAAGATGTATCATTCTTGTGCATGAAAAGTTTACCCCTTGCTATTGTAGTTCAAACATACAAAAAAACAGCTTTAAAATATATAGAGGCATTAAGACTATTATACAAAAAGCTACACAAACTACACTTCAGGCAATATTTGTACTAGATACAACAATTATCATCTACACAAAAATAACAGCTTCACTGGTAAATAATCACTACTTTAAACTGAAACACGGGTTTTATTTACTGAGAAATTTTTTGACAAATGTTTAGCCTCAGTGCCTTACCTCTGAGAGTTGTAGGAGAATACAATAATCTCTAAACAGCAGGCAAACAGTGATCGATGGAATAGTTCATGTTCTACTAGGCCCTGTTGGGGGTAAAACAATCGATAAGTAGCAAATATAACTGCTGAAAAGTGTACACCAAGGATCCAGTAAACAAAAGCAATAAGCATCAACACATTTTACTAATTAAGTGCTAGACAGTGTTATGTACACGTGGTAAAACTTGCATCCAATTTTTTTTTTTACAAACATGATGATATCAGTAGGTATGCACACAAAGAGATGTGTTGACGCTTCATTAAAATCTATACACTGGTTTGAGATACAAGGGTGATAGAGCTGATGTTTGGAATTACTGTATTATTTATAAAAATGTTATGCTAAAAAATGCCAGTTCAAGGCAATTTCCACTCCAACAAAAATTAGCCTTTTTGTTTAGTATACTTTTCATGATTTTTCCTGTATATAAATTTATAAACATCTCAGATTATATTTTTTACATCATGACAAATTAAAATCATGTAAACCTTAAAAACATCTTTCATTTTTCCCCATCCACTACACCTTTTCAACAATAAGCTGAATGTTTTATAAAACAAACAAAAAATCAGGTTCATCAACCAGCTGAGAGGAATTAGGTTGTTATGGAAAAAATAACTTTACACTGGATATTGTAATCAATTACTGAAGAAAAATACACAACAATTACTGAAGAAAAATACACAACCCAAATGGAAGCAGCTGCTCAAACGCTTACTTCTTAAGTTTAAAAACAAATGGATGCTGGTCAGATTTTCCAAAGCTTACAAAAAAAGAACCTAGCTGCTAAAGCTGTAACCAAAAATAATAAAAACAATGGAATACTTACTGAAATATTACTTTTCTCTTTCCCATTTTCTGAAACCCGTCGTTTTTCCTTCATTAGAATACTTTCTAATGTCTTGTAATATAAACTCTCTCCTAGTTGAAGTCTTCGCTTCGCAAAATCTAGCTGACTGCCTGGATGGTTCTCTGAAGACTGGAAACACAAACATTGTATCACAATTTGAGCAGAGGAACACAATAAGGTGTTACAATAAATTCTTGACTTCTATAAGCTTACAAGCTTTCTTACAGAGGGGATTCTTAGTTGCAAACTACAGTTCTACATCTGCCTCTGGCACAGTCTATTAGGTTGTGTTCTATAGACATAAAATATATTTTAGCCACTATTCACATCAGACCCAAATTAGCTTACTCTATGTATTTGGCTCTTGTATATGCTTTTTTACTAAGTTTCTATCTTGTAATTATCGAGATATGGGATATCTTTTGCTAGTGAGCCTTATTTTTAAAGGGCAAATAAAGTCACTTTTTGACTGGTTTTTCTTATGAAACTGTCAATTGTCACAAGAACTGATTCTTTGAAAACAATTTGGGGAAATCAATCTTTTCATAATGAATTCTCAAAAGGAAAGGTCAAGTGAATGGACCAGACCCAGTTGTTCACTTAGAAAATATTAAAGATCAATATTTTGTTTTCATGGACATGTAAAAAATAACACGCTGTATCCTTACAAACTGAGCAGAAACTTTACGAAAGTCAAGATGTGGCAAATGATCTTCTAAATTTTATTTGTTTATTTTATTCAGGTAATTTGTTCCATCTCTTCAATATGGAACACTTATAAAAAAAATAGAATAACACAAAATCTCTGTACCTGGACATAATTATTGCAGAATATTTCGCCCATGTTTCGGATCCGCTCTGTAATTGTGTTCTTCAGTGATTCACCACCCAGCTCCCTGTTATTAAAAAAAAATCATAATCAAGTTTAAACACCAACAACTTCGGACATTTTTTCAAAACCAGACTAGTCAACCATTCTTTATCATCTTCCTACATGGACCAGCAAAGTTGCCAAGACATAATGCTCCAGTCTTGTTAGCATATATGAAAATCCTATTATTTGTACCAATTTGCATTGCTTAGCAGGCTAAGAGATAACATAAAACTATAAACTTAAAAACATCAATGCAACGAAATTGTTAAATGAGACCAATCCCAACCTGTTGTAAAAGTACTGTGACCATTTTTGAGTGAATAATGATGCAAAATATCAAAGATTATGATTCATGTGCAGCTACCTGGTAATGAAAAATTGTATTCAAGTCTCTAAAATATTAATAAATCATAGGGCAGTCAAATCTTTTTAGTCAAGTATTTATTAAATAAATTTTCTCTGAAAGGTTATTGGCAAATCTATCATGATAGGGAGCCAAGATGCAAAGATTTCAACCACGATGGCCATAGGCTGTCAAGTCTTGCAGTGAAGCTAGGCAGATGATAAACTACCTTAACACCAACAAACTGTATCAAGCTTTCTGATTAGATAATTGCAAAATTCTTTCCAACAGGATGGCTTCTAGGATGATTTCTAGAAAGTGAAGGATAAAATCAAACTTGGGACCCAATAGTAAATTACTTTACGTTGCTCTTCAGGGGTATGTGAGATAGAAATGACAAATAAAATGAAACAGAGCATCACAATATGTCACAATGTGTCAATCTGGTTGTAAATGGACAGATTTGTTGTTTTTTTAAATTGTGAAGGGTTTAGTCAAGATAGTGTCCAAGTCTGCAGCCAGTTGTAAACTGGGCAGTGTCCAGAATGTCTGAATGGAACCAATAGTGCATAGCACATCAATGCAATTAAGCAAAAATATGGCCTTTTGTCAAATAGATAACACAGTTACTTATGTTTGCTTTATTTCTCAATCATCCTTAATAACGTAATTAGTTATTTTGTTTTCATAGTAATGCATTTTTTGCTTATGACTACAATGCAAATGTTTCAAAATATGACGGAGATGCAGCAATTTGTGCAAATCTTGATCGGACAGCTCTCAGGCGGAACACTCAGCTGGATCTACACTACTTTTTGTTTTGTTTTTGACATACATTGCAGTGACCATTTATGATCATTAAAGCGACATACAGCTTTTTGGTTTTTGGGAAGACCCCAGACACATGTCTGGGTAGCAGACACATGTCTGGGTAGTACCACAGGTGAAAGTGGGCTGGAAGACCTCACATAAAGTCCTTTGCCCCAAATGGGACTCGAACCCATGCAGTGAGAGGCTAAACAGTTAGAGGAGTTACAAATTGGCGACTACCACTACGCCATGGGCACCCCTAAAAAAAAAAAAGTCCATTCAATTTGTGCTTAGTAGGGTAGGAGTTAAGTCTATTTATTCAACTAATGAACAGACTGACTACATGAAAAATTATTCAAACCAACAGACAGACTGACTACATGACAGACAAACAAACCACTTATATGTAGAAATATATAGAGTCAGACAGGTAGATTAGATAGATAAATATGATATTAGGAAGTCGCTAATGGACTGTTCCGCAATCTGCATGTAACTCCTTCCTTTATTGATTGTCAATTATATCTGTCAGGTTCTCACAAACATACAGCATATATTCTTTTGTATAAAGTTTGTCAAACATTTGCCATGTGGTTTACAAGTTCACTGATTAGATATACTTTTATAAACAGACTTGACAGTTAAAGAAACAATGAGCAGATAAGAGTAAATGGCAATATGCCCTAATAAGAGGCAGGGTTGTCACTAGAAATATTTTGAGCAGGCTCAATTAACTTTTGAGGAGGCTAGGCTATGCGAGTGCCGAAGGCGAGAAGCGCTGCTAGGGGGGTTCGGGGGGCATGCTCTTGACCGATTTTCCAATTTTTCCAAATTTGAGGCGGCCCGATTTCCATTTGAGACGGTCAAATCGGCCGCCAGCCGCCTCCTAATGACAACCCTGAAGAGGGGCATCCTGTTATTATTGCTGAAGGAATACCCAAGATGTCTGGGTAGAACAACTGGCATACAGCATGTCAGTTGGAAAATAGCCTGAATAAAAGTTCTTTTCCACATGAAGTTAAATTACCAAAAAAAAATCACTCATGCCGATTTGTAAAATTCCTCTAACAATTTTAACAGCAAGTTATTTTCTTTTCATAAGAAAGAGTGGTAGAAAGAAAATAAGAAAATCCAGCAGATAATGACTAGGTATGACCTGGTTTACATAGCCTTTGGGCTAAATATAGCAATAGAAAAGAAATATTACAAGTGTGAACTTGCTAGCAATTAAAAAGCAACTGTTCTTAAACAATTCACTTGTTAAGCACCGATTGATCAAACTTGGGCAAGTAATGTGGATCAATGCAAACTGTCTAATTAGGATCGGCACTATTTGCAGAAGAGTATCTAGCAATATGACTTGCCTTTGCATACAGTTTAAAGGGAATCTGACAGTTCGTCCCATTTATTTTGCAATCAAATAACCAAATAATTAATTGTTGATGAAAAATTCCAGCAAAAAGCTTTCAATTGATTTGTTTCCTTTTGGTTTTTGGAAGTGCATCGGAGCAACCAAATATGATCAATTTAGCGACCCGGGGCTATTTTGGTTTTACAAATGTCTAGCTAGCACCACCTGCGCACCACATGCCAGATGTAAGACCTTACTACATTAAGTCCTTTGCCTTGAACAGGACTCAAACCCAGAGGCTAAGCAGTCAGAGGAGTTACCGGTCGGCGACTCTACCACACTATTTATTGATGCCCAACATCTATGTGAACAATATAAAGTCCACTCATTACAAACATGTATGTCCTATCTCAGCCAGGATGCACAGTAGTCTATTTTTTAAACAAAGACAACAGCATAATCACTTTTTTGGTCATGTCATATCATCGTTCAGGTTATCTGCTCTGATGTCAATATCTATTTTTACCAAAAATCACCAATGGGCTCATTTATGTTTTTTAAATCAACATTTAGAGTGATTTACTTCGCAACTTGCACATACAATTGAAGTATTGTTTAAAATCATTGTAAAGAGTTTTTATAGAAATTATACCTCAGTTCCCCAAAACAAAGATAAGATACTGTTACACGTATTTGATATAGAAAAAATGTTGAGCACCACCTTTGAAGTACAAAAAAAGTAACTTATTATAGGTGATAAACAATGCAGAAAGCGAGAATTAAATTCTAAAACAAAAGTTATCTAAGAGAACAAAACTGCAGTTTTGGTTGAACTTATGAAACAAAAATATATTTGATATAATTATCTATGGACCTTCTTCTTACAATTCAAATCTATAAAAAGTGTGCTAAATGTATTAAGTTGACATATACAACAAAGAGCTTTTCATGTTTTATTAAGGACTGGGGTCAGAGTTCTGTGTGTTTATTCAACCCTTTAACTGAACTTAGCCTTGACAGTAGAAAATAAAATAACATTTTCAACATAAGAAATATATGATAAGGTTAAAATCTTGGATAAAATGCTTTATGCAGGAATACAAAACTGTCTTTCTCACATATAATCACTACATTGATTTTAATAAAATTAATGTTCACAAACGTTTTTATCCTATACAAAGGTATTGTTATAGGGTGTGTATGGTAAGGCAGAACAAGGAACAGTACTGGTATTGAAGACACACTTCACACATGCTACAGCTGTCAAAGCCTATATACACGATTCAATAAAAAGCTGTCAATGTGGACATTTAAATTTTAAATACCCAGCAAGTAACCCTGTAAGTCAAGTGGTAAAATGTCTGCTGCACATGTTTAGGCTTGCCTTGTCTGTTTGAGTGTATATAAAAAAGTATCAAGGTGATGAGAATGTTTTTGTTTTAACCCTTTCACTCATGGTTTGGCGATGTTTGGCGTTGTGCGTCAGGCTAATAGTTTGGCGATCTTTGGTGTTGTGCGTCAGGCTCATGCATACGCGATTTTACGCTATGCTGTCATTTCCATAGTTTGGCGAAATTACGCCCTCAAAGTTAAGTGCAAAATCATAAGTGAATACTTCATGTAAAGTCTTTCTTTTATCTTTATTCAGTAAGATTAAGCCTTTATTTATACATTTAGTAAATAAAAAAGGGGGTTTGTTCTGAAAAAAATGTGACAATTTGCTAAGTTTGTAGAGCACCCTAATGGAATTTTCCATTGTTTACACTCGCTGGCAAATCTTACCATTTCTAAACCGCAACAACTCTCACATGGTCAGCTTTACAGTAAAAACCGAGTATGCCGATGTAATAAACATCCGCTTCCTTCACAATAAATGGAAGTGAAGTATTTGATGTTGAAAAATTTTGCCGACTTACCGGAACCCCCTGTTGCTTCGGGGCAGCATTGGATCATAAAACCCACTGACTAATGAAAGGGGCAAAATGTTTTATTGCTCTGTGGATCAACTTGGAAGGTATTTAAGCTTCAATTGATTGCCTCGTTCATTAGCATTCTAATCGCTGCATCATAAACACCTATTGAAAAAGATCTTGTACACAAATTGTTTGATAATATTTTTTCATAGTCTCACTTTATCTTGCTTCAGAAGTATGCCTGATGCTTATGATATTTTGTTTGGTAGTGACACTGAGTCAGAATTTTCTGTTTTGGGGAATCAGATTGAAATGTTGTTATTTAAATAAAAAACAATAGCAATTAATGAATATTTCAAACATAAAATAAAGAAATTGCCTATGACATATTTCTTTTGTTTTATTCAAACCTTTCTTCTAACAATTTATATAACCTCAAATGCATGAAAAGTATATCATCAGAAAGAAAAATTATTTCTGAATAAACTTTTTAATTACATAAATATGATTAAATAACTCATTCTAGCTTAAAAAATAGCTTAAACATAACTACTGTCAGCTTCCCACACAAAACCAATAATGCTCTATGAACCTGAGGTACCTTTGTCACCAGTTTACCTATGCATGCCAGGTGGCTTGATAAGCCATCTGGTTATGCATTAGGCATATGGTTATTTAGGAGAACTGTATGAGTGAAAGGGTTAAGTCACAAAGACCAAATATGATCATTATATCACTGTCCAGCTATTTTGCTTTAGGAAAACCCTAGACAACTAGGTAGATCCAAGGACAAACTGCTAGCCATATGGAAAAATTTCCCAAATTTAATCCTGCTCCCAGAATGGAAGTTGAACCCACATGGTTGGGAGGCTGAGGAGTCATAAAATTACAAGTCAGTGACCCTACCACTACGCCACGTATTTTTGCCAATACTGTGCACCGACATTTCTATTATTATAGCACAGGAGCACTTATGAGGTGCCCAAGGACTGAACCCGGACGGTCCCTTATACTGACACTGACGAGTCGGGTATAATGCTGTCCCCTTAACCGAGGGTTAGAAGGGACGCCACTATTACCAACATTAAAGTCTTTGGTTTGACCTAGCCAGTGTTGAACCTGCGACCTCGCAAGCTGATGCTCTACCAATTGAGCTACTGCGGCAAGTTATTTTATGCTGTGAAACAGGTCTATGTACACAAAAAAAAGATAATAAGACAGGACGAAAGAAAAAAATTCTCCAGTCTATTTATAAACTTTGTTAAGCTAAAAAAAAAGGTTGTAGATTAAATATTCAATACTGCATGACTCAATTTAGATTGTTTGATAATTAGGCTGCCCATCAAAGACTTAAATTACTTGCGTCACTAGTGATGTGAAACACAGTAATTGATCACTAATTGGCTAAAGAGAACCTCTTCTAGTAACATTCACATGAAAAGGCTGCTACACTGAATTAGCTGGATAGACTTTCTAGCTTTTATTTGAGTAAAAGTTTAAACATGCTGCCTTTAAAAAGATCAACCCTTTGTTTCAGCTTGGTATTAAGTGGTTTTATCTTTTGTACGAGGCCAGCTTCTAAAAGGACAAAAAAATGCGAAATGGGAGTTGGCAGATCTGCATACCTACTTTTTGCCAGAACCTGATAAATACTTGATAAGCAGGTCAATTAATTTTCATCCATAATCTTCTACAGTGAGGTGACACTCAAAGTTTTGCTAGCTTTTACTGAATTTACTTTATACTTTACTTTGGTTTGTTTTTTGGTGTTTTTTTTTTTTTTAAAATACATCACAGAAACCAATTAGGATCATTTTAGCAATGTCCAGCTATTTGGTGGAGGATAACCCCACACAAATGTCTGGGTAGAACCACTCATGACTGGTGCACTGCAAAGTCAGCTGGAATGCCTTTCCACATCAAGTCCTTCTCCCCAACCTGGAGCCAAACCCACTCGGTGAGAGGGTAAGCAAAGGAGTTACAAATCGAAGATTCTACAAATAAGCAACGGGCGCACCATGGCTTTTGGGTTTTATGGCTGAATGACACTTGATAGTTCATACAGTGCCGCAGAATATGATAAGGTTTAATGTACTTAAAGTATAACTAGGTTAAAATATGTTTGTAGAAATATAATAATGTATAAGGTTAGCTATTAATGGTGAAATGTGATAACTGAAGAATTTCAGCTTATCGAGATGTTATAAAACTATACAGGGTTAAGCTGACGAACATAAATTTGACATTTGTGTAGTAATCTATCACTTAATTCTCTACCAAACTGTTCATCAATGGGATCCACCATAAAATGTCACATTTAAATGATTTTAATGTCAGAAATACTCTTCTTCTCTGGCTCTAGATACAGAGGGTCTGAGACAAGCCGACATTTAATACAAACAATTATTAAACGAGTTTTGGAAAAGTGATAGTAACCGAGCCTATAGCTGTTTTTCCTGGATGAGTTTTATAAATGTCTATATAGTGCTAGCAAGTGTCAGATTCTTTTTTATAACATCATTTTTATTGCCAATATACAATTTAACAAAATTTTAACATCTATACAAGGTGAAATAGAGGTATGAGATGAGCTGCACAAAGATGATGATGATGTCATAATCAATCAAAAAGCTGTATTACACTAGTGCAATATAACAAAATATGTTATGGATCTATTGAACGGAAAACAACAGGAATCATGAGATAAAAGTGATGTATCAGAAAATTTGACGGTTTGCAAAAACAAAACTTTTAAGTTTTCAACCCAATCCAATACTTCCAATGTAAATTTGAATCCTGTAAAGTCTTAAGGCAGTGATATTAAAGAACTTTACCCTCAACATAGGGCAGTAGAATTAATTAATGGAACCTGCAACATATGGCAAATAAATAAAGGGATAGCACCCACAAGATAATGCAGCAAAGTTAAGAAAAGATGCCCACAACATAGGGCAGTAGGATTAAGGAATGGTGCCTGCAACATAGGGCAGAATATTTTATTAAGGTTTGGTACTCAGAACATGGGGCAGAAGAATTGTTATGGTACCCACAAACTAGGACATGAGAAAATTACACATTGTGCACCAAGACATGAAAATAAGGAAATGTTAACAATTAACTTACACAAGCAGTTCCTTGAGTAGGTCACTGGGCACCGTCTTGCGACCTGACAACAAATGCTGGAGTCGACTGACAGACTGCGTTGCTGTAGATACGGGTGTGATAGATGGATCCTTCTCCTTCAGATAGCGTCGCCCAGTCAACGGAGTGGAGGGGGCCAGAGTTCTCACCTGAAAAAGAAAAATGTAAACTTGAAATTTGTTGTTTGATTAACAAGTACTGTACTCTCATATAAAAGTTAAGAATTATATAAAAAATAGGACAAAGGCGACACAGTGCCCCAAAGAGCATCATTAAAGGGGACAATGGCCGCAAGTTGCCAAAAAAAGCATCATAAAAGGGACCAGGATTCAGGAGTAAGTTACTTCATTATGCTATTGTCCGTGAGAATGAACTTGAGACTAATAAATATGCTTTTTATATTATCTATCTATATATAGAAACATGCATCGGTTTGTACTTTTGACTTCAAGTACAAATGGCTTTATTACACAACAACACTAAAGCGCATAATAACAAAGTGATGGCTTTATTACACAACAACACTAAAGCGCATAATAACAAAGTGATGGCTTTATTACACAACAACACTAAAGCGCATAATAACAAAGTGTATTTGGTCTATTGGTAACGATGCTCAACTGTCAAGCAGGTGGTTGTGGGCTTGAACCTAGATCGTGTAAGAAATTCTTGTATGTTATTTTCTTTGTTTAATGCATGCATGAAAGCATGGGTGATGATTCCACAAATTCTGCAGATGGAAGCTCAACAGACACAGCGACACCAGCTAATCAAACAAATCGATGATCTGTATTGCCTTTCAAAATAACAAAAACTGAGTAAGTGGGGACTCCAACCAGCGACCTTCGGCTCTTCTAGAACGGAGGCTCTTACCACTGTACCAACTTACCTTCCCCTAATTCGTTCATCAAACAATTATTTTTTACTTTAAATGATTCAAGGAAGTTACCAAATTCTTATGAAATTGTTTCGATATTATATGGAAAGTGATGAGTCTTAAGTTAATTCTAACAGATAATACAACACTAACCTGGTCAACAAATAGCAACGGATAGCAAGGACTGTCAGTATATGGCCACATAGGCCGCTGCTCACACAGGCAGCGGGCTCGAATCTTAGTCGGGCATCTCAGTCTCTGACAATTGTTGCATTGTTCATTTTCATTGACACAATCCTCTTTTGCCTGTATCTTGCACTTGCAACTTGGAAAGCAGCACTGACAGAGACTTATTTGTGCTTGTTTATTGCAAACACAACTTTGATTCTCACAGCGACAATTACTTTTTGTTGCATCTGTTACATTTCCCCCACAGCCACATGCACATTGTGTTTGGATTTTATTGTCATTGTCAAAACTGTTCTGAACACCACACTGACAGGAATTGGGGATCATAATTGTTGCATCTAATGAGTCCTTTCTGTTAAACACACCATTACAACATACCTTATTTTGGAATATCGTATACAGCATCATTTTTTTATCCACCCTCTATCACCCAATTCAATATACCAACATTGGATTATAAATATTTATTTCAAAAATCAGTTACAAAAGTTCCATTGAAGCAAAAAGTTTTTTTATTATTTAAAATAACTAAAACATCAAGGCACAGGATTAATTCCTTTGTGTTAATGTCATGAAAATTCAGATAAAACTGTCATTTACATGTTAACTTTTATTTTCAGAAATTTGAGTATTTTTTCAATAATTTAAATTATGATTATATCCTTCACCACAACCATCTTAACAAATAAGCATCACATTACAATCATGACAATTCCAGAACTTCATTCAAAAGTATCAGCTACATGTCAATGCATGTCTGCCCGCTTTTTACTCTTGCTCTTTCTATTTCCTTCCCTTAATAACAGATCTTTCCCTATGTGGGCAATTATCCAATAATACTCAATGATCAGTTAATTTCCAACAAATCTCCATCTGGATACCTCTCCATATCTGCATCCCACCTTCCACTGACAATGATTATGACCTGCTACAACATGTCAAATCCACAACTCTTCCCTGTATATTCACCAGAGACTGTAATCTTCAAATCTCCCACCTAGCATATCTTTGTCTTTTCCTACCTATCATTCTACCTACAGAACCCTCTCAATCACTTATCTATGTAAAAAATCCATACTTTGTCCTGCATCACATGTATATAATCTCTATTTCTGACAATTATTCAACATCCCTACCCCTGCCTGCTGACTGTCGTATATACAAAAACCTCAGATCAGCTGATTTCAAGTTAAAACCCAACAGACCTGCATAGGTTTTCATTGTGTTTCACCTCACTAGTCATTGCCTTTGTTCCTACCTACCTAGGTAAGAGGGAAACACTGATACAAGACATGTCCTGGCATGTTGATTATGTACAGGTAAGGCAACAATACTTTAACTATTGGGTTGTTCTCAGTGAAAAAATTCTCCATGCCCATTATATAAAATATTTATTGTGGATTTCATGGTTATTAACCAATATTTAATTGTGGATTTCATGGTTATTAACCAATACTAATCAAGTTATTTGCTAACAACTAAGTGCAAGAGTGACTAGACACATTGATGGAGATTGATGGAGTTCTGCTGTGAACAGTGCATATCCTGATCAGACAGCACCTAGTGGTATCTGGTTAATTTTGATCTATATGATTGGCAGATTGCTAATCATGGTTCAGTAGGAGAAGTGTTAAAGATGAGGCTTTGCAAAATTAACTTCTGGGATATCATAGCAAACCTTCATTTATTTTATTAACAGTTTTAACTTGATTTTTCTATGATATTTAACTACTAAAGTTAATTCTTTGATTTACAAATGAGTTGTTTAACTGGACATTAAACTATGTCCATGACTCTTATCTTGAATTGTTGTCTCAAAAAGTCATTTCAATAAGGCAAGGTTTTACTTTTTCAACCATATCAACACTATATTTCCTTTCAAGATTTATTTTTTAACAATATGCTAAATATGTCTGCTTAGTTTTAGCCTAGGCCCCACATGCAGAAACTTTTCTTGATGGAGATTTTGCTCATGGTTAGCTTAAATCTATTTATTTTACTTCCAGAGTACTTCTATTATAACAATTCCTAATTGTTTGTTAATTGGATTGATTGTCCCACCAACAGTATTTCAGTTATCTGGGGATGGTGTCCAATTGAAGCAGATATAGTGCTGCCTTGAGTATAGCATGCCGTGAACAGCTGGCATAATACCCCACCCAGTCACATTACCCTGACACCGGTCCAACCAGTCATGGAACTACCGTTATATTTGCTTGAGCCTTAGCAAGGGAGCAGTACAACTACCATTTTTTATGACTTTGGTATGTCAATGCGCGGGATCAAACCCAGGACCTCCCGTTTCTGGAGCTGTGCTCTACCAATTGCGCTACCAGGTCTGGTTCATTCCTAATTGCAATAAACCATTATCTTTAAAAAGATTGTGGAATCTAACCACTTCAAGCACTGAGGTAGTCACATAGGAAAAATCGTCGAGCATTATGAGACAAAGAAAACCATACATAGTCTTTGTGTTAGATATACTGTCTCTTCTTCAACTTTACATTTTCATGTTCAACGTAGTGACATGTGATTAGCAGAAGGGTAATGGTCAAGGACTGAGACTAGGAGAGATGATCTCTATTGCACTGTGCTGGTTTCATAGCGCATACCATGTTTCACAGGATTCTGTATCTTTACTCTAAAGATGGTCAACATTTCATTTAAAAACATTTGATGATTTTGTCCTATGATTTCATCTATGGGACTCACTCGTTTCAGTACCTATAATGGAAATTCCTGTATGCTAGGAATAGATGAACTCTGTTAGGTCACATGCTTTTCACTGAATGGAAACATTCCAGTCACTGCTGATGCAAATGCAGTGAATACAATTAAGTGATTACAATTAAGTGATAGACTGTAATGAGTAAAATACTGAGCAGTCAAAAATAAAGCTTTGTTACAGCTTTGCAAAATCTCAAATAAAAAGTTGTCCACGGAGCAGGTATTTTCATTGAGTAATAAAAATGAAAGACATTTTTGATAATCAACTATGTTCACTATGGCTAGGCATTTTTATTTCTACTGAAATATACTGAATTGTCTGATAGCATTGTTTTAAACCTTTATCATATGTCTGTCAATAACCCATACAAGTTCTTTATAAATATCTACATATTTCTAGATAGCTGGCACCAAAAAGTGCAGATCCTGATCAGACATCTCCCATCATGTGCTGGCTGGACTGGTTTTACACGATTTGCCTTGGCCTAATCAATTCAGGCAGAGGGTTAACCCCTGAGACTAACTCAGGTCATAAATCCAATAACTACATTGGTATGGCCTCTGTCAACTTTATTCTTCAGCACACAGAAAAGCGCGGCAAATTTAACAATGGATTTGGCAACAATACTTTTACTGCCCCAACCCCAACCTTCTCTTCCTTTAAATCTATAATTTAAAGGGCAACATGAAAACACCTGGTAGAGAATTTTTCAACATTGGGAAAAATTAAATTATGCTAAGTGTTTTTTATGTTGCTGTTTTTATTAAAAAGCACCTATTTGTTATGTTGATGTTTTTATTAAATAACACTTATTCGTTATGTTGATTTTTTTTTTAAAATGGCACTTATTTGTTATGTTGCTGTTTTATTAAATAACACTTAATTGTTATGTTGCTGTTTTATTAAATAACACTTAATTGTTATGTTGCTGTTGATTTTTTAAATAGCACTTATTTGTTATGTTGCTGTTGTTGTTTTTAAAATAGCACTTATTTGTTATGTTGCTGTTTTTATTAAATAACACTTATTTGTTATGTTGCTGTTTTTATTGAATAGCACTTATTTGTTATGTTGCTGTTTTATTAAATAACACTTATTTGTTATGTTGCTGTTTTTATTGAATAGCACTTATTTGTTATGTTGCTGTTTTATTAAATAACACTTATTTGTTATGTTGCTGTTTTTATTGAATAACACTTATTTGTTATGTTGCTGTTTTATTAAATAACACTTATTTGTTATGTTGCTGTTGTTGTTTTTAAAATAGCACTTATTTGTTATGTTGCTGTTTTTATTGAATAGTACTTATTTGTTATGTTGCTGTTTTTATTGAATAACAATTGTTATGTTGCTGTTTTATTAAATAACACTTATTTGTTATGTTGCTGTTGTTGTTTTTAAAATAGCACTTATTTGTTATGTTGCTGTTTTTATTGAATAGTACTTATTTGTTATGTTGCTGTTTTTATTGAATAGTACTTATTTGTTATGTTGCTGTTTTTTTAAATAGCACTTATTTGTTATGTTGCTGTTTTTTTAAATAGCACTTATTTGTTATGTTGCTGTTTTTATTAGATAACACTTATTTGTTATGTTGCTGTTTTTTTAAATAGCACTTATTTGTTATGTTGCTGTTTTTTTTTAAATAGCACTTATTTGTTATGTTGCTGTTGTTGTTTTTTAAAGAGCACTTATTTGTTATGTTGCTGTTTTTTATTAAATAGCACTTATTTGTTATGTTGCTGTTTTTTTTTTAGATAACACTTATTTATTATGTTTTTGTTTTTATTAAATAGCACTTATTTGTTATGTTGCTGTTTTTTTTTTTAGATAACACTTATTTATTATGTTTTTGTTTTTATTAAATAGCACTTATTTGTTATGTTGCTGTTTTTATTGAATAACACTTATTTGTTATGTTGCTGTTTTTATTGAATAACACTTATTTGTTATGTTGCTGGGTTTTTTAAACTGCACTTAGGCCTAAATTAAAATTAAGTTTGTTTGCCCTTTACCGACCGACCCGAAAAAATCCCGCCGACCCAAAAAATTTTATTGGAAAAAAACATGTGTGTTTTTTTTATTCGATCCGACACGTTCTTCGTCACTCGAAACTCCTCGGGTAATTCCGTCAACGTTATCACATCGGAAATAATGCTGTTGCCGCCATATTGACGAACTACATCCAAAATGGCAATCGTACCTACTCGGCGATCTCCGGCAAGCTTCGGATATAAACATCACCGAAGCATGATCCGAGTGCATGCAGGGTAATAACTGGTATATTACACTTTTACCAAATCCTGTCGGTAATATACATACAGTATCAACTAAGTTAAAAGTATTCTTCAACGAAGCAGTCTTCTCTTCTTTCAAGGAGTGTTGAATCTCCATCATATCTAAAGCGTACTGCATGCACTTTGAAAAGTCAGCCATATTTGTTTACATAATGCAATGAGAAGTTATTCGCCGGGGCAAATCACCAACTGGTGTATTCCTACAATTGTCGGAGATCGCCGAGTAGGTACGATTGGTTCTTCGTATTGCTATCCGTTAGTTTCTTTTCGGTATATATTTTTCTTTCCGTTTCAATTCTTTTCGCGCTTTGAATATAATCGGATTTTTCGGTCTTTAGCGTTACCGGCTTCTTTCAAAATGGCAGCGTCCATTGACAATAATGTGACATTCTCGGTGACGATAAATCTACTAGATATTAATGGCAATAGTTCAAAAACGTTAATTAAAAATGCTATCAGGAAATATAAAACCAATTACAAGTGGTTTGATGTATTTGATGAATTCGAAAACTTGCAATTGCCAGAAGAAATCTACGAAAATTTTGAAAAACATGCCAGAATAGTAGTCAGTTCTAAATCTACAGCATGCGAAAACTTTGATGCAGACCCTTTAATACGACTCAATCAGTGTGTTTACCGATTTCGACACGACATTAAAATTTGTGACTATTAGTGTCAAAGGAATTGATCATTCTACTATAAATGAAGAAGGTAGCGAGTCTGCAGGGAAGAATGTATTTTAAGTTAGAGTTAAAGCACTGTAGAGTTTTTTGGATTAAATAATACAGAATGTCATTCTTGATCTGGATTTCTAAATTCTGTATAAACAAGTGCTGATAAAATTTCCTGTGTCATTTTATTTGAACTACACAAGTAATGGTTACAGATTGTATTAGTAACTTTATAAGGTTTAGAATTCCAGATCAAGTATCAACTTCCTATAATTGAACAAAAGCAAAAGAAAAGCAACATCATTTTGTTTAAAACATTTATTTTGCACAAAGGAAATGCCTCCCTCCCCCTTTACACAGATTTGGGACTTTCTTGCACTCTCCTTGCATGTGGATTATGTTACACTGAGAATAAGTGTGAATGAAAACCAACAGCCAAATGTGATTGGTAAGCTTTCTACATTGACACACATTTTAATAACTACTTTGATCTACAAGCATGCAAGAATTAGCACAAGGTTGGGTTAAGGCAGTGGCTGAATACATGTGTAGAAGAGTGAACATAAAGAAATGAATAGCTATATGATGAAAGGAAACACTGTCGGAAAGATGATACACAGTACAATATAAAAGAACAAATATAATATAACATACTACATTCTGTATATATACAGGATTAAATGAATATATAATGTGTATAAACAAGCTATTTTTCCGGGTATACCATATTAAGAGAGATGCTTGGAAAAAAATAAAATATTTTTCCTACCTACCGACCCACTTCTAAAATTTAGGGTCGGTAAAGGGCAAACAAAGTATTTTTTAATTAAGGCCTTATTTGTTATGTTGCTGTTTTTATTAAATAGCACTTATTTGTTATGTTGCTGTTTTTATTAGATAACACTTATTTGTTATGTTGCTGTTTTTTCAAATAGCACTTATTTGTTATGTTGCTGGGTTTTTTAAATAGCACTTATTAGTTATGTTGCTGTTTTTATTAGTTAACACTTATTTGTTATGTTGCTGTTTTTTTAAATAGCACTTATTTGTTATGTTGCTGGGTTTTTTAAATACAGTCAACTCTCGTTATCTCAAAATCGGTTATCTCAAATTTCCGGTTATGTCAAACTGTTTTCTACGGTCCCGTTTTTTTTCCTATAGTGTCTATATAGTTCGACTCCGCTTAACTCAAATTCGGATGTGTCAAATTATCGGATATCTCAAACTAAATTCTATGTCCCCACACGTACAAAACTGTTGAAATCAGTTGGTCTATCTCAAACTTTAAATTGCTATAAGATGCAAAACGGCAACAATAGTGATTTTCATACGTACCGTGAAACTCGCGAAGATTTGGGCCCGAGTTTTATCGCCAATTATCGGCAATCTGGATGTCACGTAATTTAGAAAAGAGGTTAATCGATTATTCTTTAATTAGCTTATTTAATGAACAACAATTTCATTTAATCAATTAACGCTGATTAAAGTGTTTCAGTTAGTACTTGTTGTTGTAACAGTTTTTGAGAACTTGTTGACACGGTCTTCTCAACTTGAAATAAAATGAGAGGTCGCGTTAGTGATTTTATCATTATTCCACTACCTACCCACAATACACGTACTGATTATTGAATAAAAAATAAGATTGGTTATGGCAACAGACCTAATCTAATAACACTTTAAACATGCAAAACCACACAAACTTGCAGAAACTTAGTTTACAGTGGCAGATATAACAAGGAATTTCAGTCATTACCAGTCATCGTGTAGCAGGTAAGATTTTTTAAGATTTACAAAACTATCCTTAAATTCGGATATCTCAAACTTCGGATATCTCAAACTATTTTCTACGGTCCCTTGAAATTTGAGATAACGAGAGTTGACTGTAGCACTTATTAGTTATGTTGCTGTTTTTATTAGTTAACACTTATTTGTTATGTTGCTGTTTTTTAAATAGCACTTATTTGTTATGTTGCTGTTTTTATTGAATAACATTTATTTGTTATGTTGTTGTTTTTATTAAATAACACTTATTTGTTATGTTGTTGCTCTTATTGAATAACACTTATTTGTAATGTTGCTGTTTTTATTGAATAGCACTTTTTTGTTATGTTGCTGTTTTTAGTAAATAACTGGTATTTGCAATAATGCAACAATTCAAATAGGAAACAATATGAGTGTATCATATAAAACAATGTACATTTTTATATATGCTAATTTTTTGTATTAATTGTTCACTCTGCATGGGCTTGCCTTTACCCAAAACAGAGTTTGTGTTTGTTTTTTCTTTTAAATACATACCAGCAACACCATTGCTGGTGACTCCAGTTACGTCCAGCTTTTTTTAGGAAAACCCCAGACAAATGGGTGAAACAGGCCAGCTGGAACACCTTCCCATATTAGGTCATTCATCACAATAAGAACCTTACACCATGCATTGAGAGTCTGAGCAGACCATGTAATTGTAAGTCGGCAACTACCACTCCCATAGGTATTGTATATCTTACACTGTGCTAACACACTGTGAACATCTGACTTGAACGGTCATGGACAGGATAAACTGATGCAAGGGCAAGCTTTTGTGGAACCTCCCTTATAAGCTTAAGACAAGCAAGAAAATTTGTTCATGTTTGTTTGGTAGGCCCTACCTAGGTAGTGAACCAGACGCCCACTCAATCTGGGTTCAACACTGCATGACCCTACGCATCTACATGACCAGCAAGTACACATGTATTTCAGAAAATGCCATACATGGGGGTGATACACCAATGGTTGGCTGACTTGAGCTTTGGACCCATGGTTGTAGGATGTGAATCTCATTGCTCATAATAATGCAAGCAACCAAAATCATAAAACCATGAGACTTCATTTAAAAACTATGTTCAGTTAATAAGTTATTTTTTTAAGGTTTGGTGAGGGCTTCATCAAAGGGTTTATTGTTGTTAGACTTTTTTAAATATCTCAAATATATTTTGGACCATCATAAATTTGTCATGTAAAGGTTGATTTTTAAATATAATGCAGCAACACAATTGTGTCATTATATCAACAACCTGCTTATTTTCAAGAAGGAAGATTCAAGACTAATGTCTAGGTAGAACCACCACCTTACATGTGATCAGCTGAAGACCTCCCAATAAGAAGTCCTTCAACCGAACAGGATTCAAGCTGATGTCGTGAAAGGAGATGGATCCGGGACAGGTCTATGCAACTCAACCACAGGTGCCTCCTTTGCCTGAGAACTAATCTATCATATATAACATATATCTATGGACCTAGGCCCTAGTGATAAAAATGCTGCATCTTTTAATAACCTTTGCTTACTCTGTTATGTTTTTTGAATATCATTCCAAAGTAAGAAATAACCATATTTCTCTACGGCAGATGGTGCTGATGTTCATCAGGTAGGTCCTTGAGGGATCTGGCTTAGGTATTATAGCTAGAAAATCTCCCCACATGAAAGATCTTGCCCTGACCAAACCCATGTAGTGAGGAGCTGAGGAGTTGGTGACTCGGCCACGGTCGCACTTTCCTTGAATGTATCTCCTTTTAACTAGACCCCATGCCAGAAATATAATAAACATTCTTAACTCTAAACCTGCTTACCAAAAAATGAATTAATCACTTTAAGGCAAATAATGTAGATCCAAATCAGCCAATTTTGCTGGGAGCCATTTGATCACGATCTACACTTTTTGCTGCATAATTTCTAGCAATATGGTTTGTAGTTCTTACATGCAGTTGTTAGCTGAAACATGCAAAGCATGTTATTTTCCCATCCGAGCCATGCTGCAAGCAGCTATTTTTAAACTAAGGAAACAAGGTGACCACATTAAAGAACATATTTCACCATCATGGTAAACCACTTTGTCCATGGTAAACCACTCTGTCATCGGTATCTTATTTTTTACAGACATCCCTATGGTGCTTATTTACAGATTTGGAAAGAATGTACAATATATACTGCATAATTTGTAATTGTCTAACAATCGAGGTAAAGTTTATGCAGCAATTATGCACAAATTCCGCATGACAAGGCTAAGGGATTTGCCGGCATATTTGCCGATACTGTGCAGTGACATTTCTATCATTATAGCACATGGGGCACTTATGAGGTGCCCAGGGACTGAACCCGGCCGGTCCATTTTACTGACACCGACGAGTCAGGCGTAATGCTGTCCCCTTAGCACAGAGCGTTGGGAGGAAAGCCACTGCTACCAAATTCAAAGTCTTTGGTTTGACCCGGCCGGGGTTTGAACCCATGACCTCCCGATTCGCAAGCCGACACTTTACCATCCGAGCTATTGCGGCCGGTTGACAAGGCTAACATGTTGTTACATGTATCAGATATAGGCAAACTGTATGATACAACTTTTGAAAGCTAATCATAAAACTAATGTACACCACTGTGCCTTTGGCATTTGTGATCACAATTTAAATCATTTAGCAAATCCTTGCACTCCCTAACCCATCAAAATGTCCATGAAGACTAAGCTTCTGAAAAAAAATCTAAAAATTAAGTCCAGAAAAAAACAATAAAAAAATCATGCAGACAAACAATCTACCCAAATCTGGTGAAGATTGGATCAAAACTGTAGCCCCTAGAGTGTTCACAAGCAAATTGCTTACAAGGCACGACAGGTGAAGGGGTATCAGAAAAGCTCACCTTGATCACATTTTGCTCAGATGAGCTTAAAATAAGAGAAGTGAGTTTTACCTGGTCGCAGTGTTGTTGGAGTGATGTCTTCATCTGTATTTTCTCAGACAGCTCTCCAGTATCAGCTCGGGACTTTGCTGGCGTTCCTATCTCCTCTTCAGCATCATCATCAAGAAATATCCGCTCGTCAAAATCCCCCACGCTCAGGACATATTCCTCATATGCATTATTTATGGTTTTTCTGTAACAAGAGGTGAAAAAAAGGTAATAACTATTGTAACACAACAGAAGCGGTACAGTTTTTGTTTTACACTGCGAAAATATTCTTTCGTTTAGGAAAAATGGTCAGAATTGATTATTTGGCAATACAAAAAGCATTTCCTATTTCAGCGAACTTGATGACAAAGCAATGTAATTTTTATAATAGTAGTTAAAAGTATAAATATGACCAAAAAATGTGCAGTAAAAAGAAACTGCAGCCTTAATCTAGTTTATAGTGACTGATTGACACAGAATATGATATTTATACTGATTAAAAGGACCCAAACAGTAAAAACATTTTGATGGATTTATTATTTGCCTACACACATTTCAAAATTTTTAACCAAAAAGGCTTAACACCAGACTTAATACCATCATATACAGTACCTCCGCAAGAGAATCTCATTGCTAAAAGCGTTCAATACAAACTGAAGCAACATTGTTTTATGTAGGGATTATTCCAGCTTGGAATAGAAAGGCGCACCCCCCCCCCACACACACAGACATAAATTAAAAAAGAACAAAGTATTTATTTTATTTATTGACAAGTATTGTCTTCATAAATGAATAAAATACTGTAATAAGGACAAGAAATACTAATGAATAAGCCTTTTATATGATAATAAACTTATAAACTTGGAAAGCACCCTGCCCTTTTTTGTGCCACCCTGCCCCATTTTTGTTTGCCCCATTTTTGAGCCACCCTGCTCTTTTTTGTGCCACGCTGCCCCATTTTTGTGCCACCCTGCCCTTTTTCGTGCCACCCTGCCCCATTTTTGAGGTCAAGAATAATCCCTGTGTATGTCAACTTTAATTTTATGTTAAACAAATTTTGAAGAGACTGTGTGAAGAAAAAATAAATAAAATGTGGAGGTAATAAATTGCATGAAAACATGTGCAATGGTGAAAAGTGCTAAAACTTGACAATAAATGTGACTTAACAACCTTTTTTTTTCTTCTTTTTTTCAAATCATAAAATGTCTTCAAATGCATAGTGAATTAATTTAGATTAATATGAATCAAAATTATAACAAAGTGTAACAAAGTGGCCAATACAAAACAGAAAGCAACTGTTAAGAGGAAGCACCCCTTTAAAAGTCTTGAAAGGTCCCCCAATAGCTGTTGTTTGTTTTTTTTGTTACTACGCCAACACTGATTTGTCAGTATTTCCTAGCAACTACAAAATAGTACAGTTTACTAGGTTTTCCTTGAAATCATAAAAAAATACCAAATTATTTTTCAAACAGACATGGTAAAGTTGAATAATGAGGCCAAGTCAAGCTAAAATTAACAAAATAAACAAGGACAAGGAAAAAAAAATTAACTGGTTCTTAACTTTAATCTGTTACTAATGATACCTACAGTTCCATCCAAAGAAAACACAATCTCTAACTCATAGTTTCTCTTGGTAAGGAATACATTTATTTGCAATATACATCATTGTGGGTTGTTACACATGTAAAGATTAACAAGCATTTGCACTTTTTAAGACTCAACAAAATAGTTCCAAAATTCTTTAACAGCGATATTAACAATTTTTGTGTGTCGTAGTATGGCAAAGTGTGTAGAATTTTATTCATAATATTAGCAATAAATATACAAGTCTAACATTTGCTGATCAGCTTCTTCTCAATAACATTCAATGCATTTTTTGTGTGTTTAGTGGTTAATGATCTATCGAAGAGAAATTAAAATAGGAGCAAGGTTAACTTTCTCTCAAATCAGAAATAAGTTGTGTGTTGTTGTTTTTTTTCAAAATGTGTACCATAAATTGATAATTGTTTTAATTCTCTTACAAGTAAAAATACAATGGGACAAGCTTCACCCACCCCTCACCACTCATCAAACACACAGAGCTTAAAAAGGGGTGCTTCAGTTGTTTCAACAAAACATCAAGATCAACAAAAACAAGAAATATAACATGAACGGAAAAAATGAAACTACAAATCAAAATCACAGATAGTGGTAGATGATTGGTTCTCCAATAAATTGGAGCCACGATGAATCTGAAAATAAATGAGGGATGAATGAATGGATGAAAATATTTCATTAAAGTTGTCAGGGTCAACTTCGGCCCCCCTCGTCTTACTGTGTCATTTTTTAAAGTCACAGAAAGGCATTTGAAAGCAGAACAGGAACTAATGAAATATCTAAAAAAAAACATCTTTTAATTTTACTTTGATATGAACTAAAGTGAGCATGTATCAAAATTCAATTAATTATTTTTTAAAAGAATAAGTTTGTTTGAACATTTACTTGAGTTCTAAAAACTAAATACTAAAAACTGTTTAAAAACAATGACAGAAAGAGCATGTTTGAAATTTATTATCAACTTTCAATAAATTTACATTCAAACTTTCATCATTCTTGTGTAATTTCACAACGTAAGCCCTCATTAAAAACTGGTATTGTAGTTCAACATTATATTTGTAGCACAATTTGAAGCTGAATGATTTTTGTGCACTTCAAATGCCTTCACTTATCTGTGATTTTGCTTACCACCTCTGTCACTCAACACAATAGCATCTAAACCTTTCACATTAAATCACATGATTTATGCTAAGTAATATTTGATCCTTCACATCAAATCAAAAGATTTATGTTCAGTAACATCTAAACCTTTCACATTTATGCTCAGTAGCATTTTGACCTTTCACATTAAATCACATAATTCATTCCCAATAGCATACTTTTCAAGTTATTTTTCTTTCAATAAATGGTTAGTAAAGCCTCTAAATACAGACAAAGACAACTTTCATTATGGTAATATTTTTGCTTTCTGTCGAAAATAAAACTTTAATTATGGTAAACTTTTTGCTTTCTATCTTAAACAAAACTTTCATTACTGTAATCTTTTTGATTTGTTTTCATTTTTTATTACTGACTCTTGTTAGTAACAATTGCAAACTAACAATTGATTTGTTACAGATTTTAATTCTTTCAAATTCTCAGTATTTAGGACCACAGTGAAAAAAATGTCCTAGTGGAATGACAGATTTCCTAGTCTCAAGTTTGCCCTAATAGACTAAGATCGGAATGTTATCTGTATACAGATGCCTGTATTTTTAATAGATGTCAGCCTCTAATAGCCGCCACTGACAGTACCAACTGAATGCTGAACTTGTGTATATTTTTCACACTTACAGGTTTTCAAAAGGTAAAATACATGTAGCACTTGTTTTACTACACATCCATTTTATTTTACCATTAATCCTTACGTATTTAAATGGCAATATCATCATTTTGACAGTAATATAATTAACAGATCAGGCAAAGTTGTTGTGCACATTCATTGTTGTGGTGTCTTGAATCCTATTAAAGCTTTTTACGCCATCATGAGATCTTATTTTAGATTTGTCACTGGCATTATCATTAAAAATGAACAGGTACTTCTACCAGTTCAGAAAAAAACCTTTGCATTTTATTAATGGAGATACTTTAACACCATTTTTCTACTTTCACTTCTAAACTAATGTTAGAACAAATGTTACAAGCTTATAACAGAGTAATAGTCAACAACAACAACAGCACCAACAGTGCAGATGCTGAGCGACAGAGATGGTAGTTTTGGTTGCTATGACAACAAGACAAGGCTGGCCAACTGACCTGCTATGTGCAAGGGGAAATTCCTCATATGCTGCATTAATTGACTGGCTGAAAACATAACAGAACATGAAACATGATATATGCCACTTGCCAGTGCAGGAAAAAGCATCTCATCTCATCAAGTGTAAAATTTATGTTTGCTGTATTGTTGCAAGTATATTCTTTTTGAAACATTTTCCTACTCCATGACATCAAAACAACATTTTTATTTTAATAAATTGTTAATGTAACTTAGAACAAATTAATATTTTATTTTATTTGACAAATACTTCTAGCCAGTTTTCATTTGCCATTTCTCTATAGCTAGTACTTAATGTGATTAGTGACCAAGATTCATACAATCCATTAGCCATAAAATTCCATGAAAATCATGATTTTCCTGTGGCTCTGAAGAATGAAGAAAATCTGAAGTGAATATGACAGTGACGCTGATTGGGTATGATGAGGAACTTTTTAATGAGGACATTTCTTACAAGAGCTCCAGAACACCTTTGTTACTGTGGTAATTTATCTTTGAAATTTGCCATATATATATTGTTCGTTTGGCATTTTCATTGGTATAAGAGAAAGGAAGCGACAAGTTCCCATGGCAATATTCAATTAATAACCCTGTTGTATCTAATGTCAGCTGGATGACCTCCCCATGTGAGGTCCTCTGGCCTGATTGACACACAGAACCAATGACTGTAATGAGGACAGACTCCAAACCGCTCAACCATGGCAACCCTCTCAATTTTTGGTGAATTGAAGTTGTGGCTATGAGATACTGCAGAACGTTACCTGGTTCCTATGGTAGCAGATTCTTTAAAATGTGTAATAGACTCTGGACCTAGAGCTTGGTAAGGATAAATATAGAGCTTCCAAATTATACTTTCTAGAACTGATAAATACAAAATAAAGACATGTTGTGAAAGACGCCACAAGCATAAGGGAAAATGAAGAAAGAATGATGCAATGTGAAAAAGAACACTATTAACAGTAACTTTAAAACATTAAAACTGAGACCAAGCAAAAGAAAGGGCTTTAAACCAAGAACTGTAGACAGCACAAGGTATGAAGACAGTGTATAACACATCCATTTAATCTTGGTGAGGACACATTCGTTCATTACCTATACTTAAATCTTATTTATTTTTATTGCCTAACAATTGTATACTGCCATAACCTCAAAGCTGCCCCATTTATTATCTACTTTCTTTCTATATATTGTATGAGTCAAATTTTAAACTCTAAACCCTTTACCCTCTTCTGTTCTATCTAACCCATAGTTTGTTTATTTGGGTTTATCGTTCCACCAACAGTATTTCAGTTATCTGGAGATGGTGTCCACTTGAAGCAGATATAGTGCTGCCTTGACTGTGTATAGCATGCTGTGAACACCTGGCACGACACCACAAAAAGTCATATTATCCTGACACCAAGCCAGCCAGTCGCAGAACTACCCTTATATTAGCTTGAGTGTTAGCAAGGTAGCTACACCACTAACATTTCTAACCACTTTGGAATGTCACGGCCTGGGTTCGAACCCGGTGCCTCCTATACCTACAGCCAAAGCTCTACTGATTGCACTACCAGGTCTCATTTAACCCATTATTTTTCATTAAGGCACCAAGTCCTTTTTGCTGAACACTTCCAGCAGGAACTGGCTAATCTGGATATTAACTATTTGCCAAAGCCTGCTCAATGTTTCCCTAATAGATAAAGCATTAATCTGTAGTGTTTTCTGTTACTCGTTTTATAAAAAAATATCAGCTATATTATATTCTTTAATACATAAAGATTTCTTTAAAATTAGTTTTTTCGTGAAAAATAAAAATATATCAAATATCACAAATATAGGTCATCTTGGAAATTTGTGAAAAAGATAAGTTCTTTGCTTTTAAACAATCAGGCAACAAAGAGTTAATGGATGGTTATATAATGTTCCTTAAATACCTTGCATTTATAAGCTAGCATAAACACAAAAAGTGGTGACTTACTTATTGGCATCAAAGTTGCCGATTTCTAGCACTGCAGTCAGCGTGTCTGGCTTCCCTTTCAAAACCTGAAATAGACAATATTTATATAACATTTTGAAACAAGTAACAAGTGTATGTCTTTTAATTTAAATTGTGTTTTTTTACCAAAACAGTGAAATGCTTAACCTTGATACATTGCTTTGTTAACAGCAAATACAAGTTTATTTTGAAACCAACAGGGATTAATTCCAATTTCTTTGGGGGAATGCCATGAAAGCTATTCTTTAAATATTGAAGTAACATAATGAAAAAAAAAAGTTACCTAAATAAGAGAATACATATAAAACATAGCAAAATGATACACCTCCAAAATTTAAGATTGTAATAACACTTGACACAACTCTGAAACCATAATTAACTATAAATGTGTCCATAAAACACTGACACCACTGCCTTTAGGTTTAAAATATCCCATGGGTCGTAGCTCCACCAACATTAAGTTTTTGAGACACCAAAATTGAACTCGACCAGCATTTTGATATCCAATACTTACAAATAAGTAGAATTAATTTTCTTGAGCTTTACTATAGGAATAAAGAAATTTAAAAAAAAACTGACAAAAACTATAACTATCACTAAAGGTGATTAATAGCCTATAGTAGTGTCAACAACCCATGTGAGGGTTTTAATCTCCTTTAGTGATAGTAAGTGACCTTGACATTGACATCACCAGCCCCAAAGTCAAATGTGACCTGTATCTTATGTTACACCTGTTCACTAAAAACTAGTCAACCTTTTAGGAGTTATCGTCCAGAAACCATGAGAACTGACCGACCGACTCAGCTCACTCCTATATACTACCTCAAACGTTGTGGGGATGTAACTAATGTGATAAAAAAGGTCCACAACTCTGATAACAACAAATCTATTAAAGTTATTCACAAGTAACTGGTAGGAAACAAAATTAACTTTATGCTAAAATCAAAATCAAACTTGACCTGTATTGTAATAACAAAGTTAAATTCTAAATATTTAAAAATATGAATAAAATACGCAGTGCTCTTTAAAAGTTATTGACCAGAAATTGAAACTCCATGGAGGTACAAAGGAAATGATATGCCTGAAAACTGATGGGTCAGAAAAACCAACACGATTTTCAAATGTTCCAAAAATATTTCACATGACAAATTGCATTATTGTTTTTCAAGGTAAGATTAAGAAGTTAATAATTCTTATGACTGTTACACAAACACAGCTTACCAAATATCCTCAACAAAATGAAAATGTCAATTGAGGTGAAAGAACAGCAAATCAAGGAACATTTCAAGTAACCATAACTTTGCCAATATTGCAGTAGCACAGCTATGGACATAATAACAATGTCTAGCTATCATTGCTTAATGAAGACCCTAGACTAACTTCTGGACAAATTTTTTAACAAAACCACCAGTGCTCGGCAGGGTAGAGCCTTTTTTAGACAATGGTTTCACCCAACAGACACTTGTGTGAATGGGGCTGTTTAGGTATAAGACAGCACTTAAGCAAATCAGCCATGGGCCTTTTCACCAATATCACTAAAAAGAAATCTCTTAACTAAAACCCACCTTTTTTTCAAATAGCTTCCTCAGGTGTGTTTTCCACCAATGTTCTTTTATCACTTTAGCCTCAATCTCGAGCCCCTCATGCTTATCACATAAATGCTTTACTATACAAGGAGGTTCCGTCGGCGGTTTCCAGTCCTTGGAATGGAAACCCTCTGGTAAACCTGCAGAAAACAAAAACAAAAATATATATAAATACATATCTAGCCATCTATAAAAATGTGCTTTTTTGTTCCTAACTCAGAGTTTTCAGGAAAGCGTGAATCTGCTTATTTGTATGCATTTTTTTTATCTGATGTACACATATTAAAGTAGTCCAGGAGTCTTCGTAGGCTTTGTTTTTTTCCGCTAACGCATTTACAAAAATGTACATAAAAATTATTAGACTGCATTTTGTGGCATAGCTCTTGCATTGTAATCAAAATGAATGCCCTAGAATAGATCACGACCAATCTTTATGCATTCCTTGTGTACACTGGTTGACACACTAATGATGTGGTATGCCTACCACCGCAAAAAGGCAGTATCACAAAGATAAGTCCCTTGATTGACAAGTTAAACACTCCCATTTAATGAATGATTTCTCTCTGAGAAAATTATGTTGAATGTGGCGTATAGCAAGGGACCGTGTTTTTATGCAAACAACCTAAAGTTATTACTCATTACCAAGTTCTATTGGCAATTGGTAGTCCCGAAAGCGAGTGGAAATTCTGAATTCAAATGCATCTGAAAAATCCAACTGTTTTCAATATTATTCACTAAAACACAACATCATTTAAGTGATTGTCATTAAAATGTAAGTAACGCTTAACCAGTGCTCCAGCTAGGCACTTTCATTTGGACTCTCTGCCCAGCCCTCTTTTCAAAGTGCCCTGTCCTCTTTTATAAGTGCCCTGACCTTCTTTACAAAGAAATATTTGTCCAAGAATCAATTTTCTGCACTAACTGATCATAGAATACTAAGCATCTATGCTCGGAAAATCCCCCAAGCTTCAGCTGAGCTGCATGCTGAGTTGTCACTGATGTATTAGCTTGGTGGGTACCCACCCATCGATTACATAAGGCAGTAGGCAAGTGGAACCAGTTGAATCAAAATGAGGCAGTGAAAATAATTAAAACAGGTGACTTTTTTTTTTTCACACAGCAGAGAAAACAGCACAACTGGAAAGTATTGGGTGATGCCTTTCATGTGAGGGGACAATTTGCGTTTCCGCTGCCAGTTTAAATCACTTGATCAAATGGTATTTCTGTACACAGACTATTTTGGTTTTATTTATTGATATAACCAACTATAACTTGTCCAGCTTTAGACCTACTTCTCAGCCACATCTGAGTCCAGCTTTAGACCGACTACTCAGCCACATCTGAGTCCTACTCAGTCACATCTGAGTCCAGCTTAAGACCTACTACTCAGCCACATCTGAGTCCAGCTTAAGACCTACTCAGCCACATCCGAGTCCAGCTTTAGACCTACTACTCAGCCACATCTGAGTCCAGCTTAAGACCTACTACTCAGCCACATCCGAGTCCAGCTTAAGACCTACTCAGCCACATCCAAGTCCAGCTTTAGACCTACTACTCAGCCACATCCGAGTCCAGCTTTAGACCTACTACTCAGCCACATCCGAGTCCAGCTTTAGACCTACTACTCAGCCACATCTGAGTCCAGCTTTAGACCTACTACTCAGCCACATCTGAGTCCAGCTTAAGACCTACTACTCAGCCACATCTGAGTCCAGCTTAAGACCTACTACTCAGCCACATCTGAGTCCAGCTTAAGACCTTCTACTCAGCCAAATCCGAGTTCAGCTTTAGACCTACTACTCAGCCACATCCGAGTCCAGCTTAAGACCTACTACTCAGCCACATCTGAGTCCAGCTTTAGACCTACTACTCAGCCACATCTGATTCCAGTTCTAGGATCACTTCATAACAACCACATCTGAGTCCCGCTTTAGAACTACTACTCAGCCACATCTGAGTCCAGCTTTAGACCTACTACTCAGCCACAGCTGAATCCAGCTTTAGACCTACTACTCAGCCAAATCTGATTCCAGTTCTAGGCCCACTACTTAACAACCAGATCTGAGTCCAGCTTTAGACCTACTACTCAGCCACATCTGAGTCCAGTACTAGGTCCACTTCTTAACAACCAGATTTCAGTCCAGCTCAAAGTTCTTTACAAGTGGAGGAATGCCTGATGATTATTTATTACATTTTCTTGCTGCAGTTTTGTTACATCTCTGCCTACCTGAAAAATCTGGATTGAGAAGATCCTTCCTCCCTCCCATCAGTGCGTTGGTGTAGAGCCAATCAATATTGCATAACAGGAGGTGGTAGGAGTTCACGAGATCATCACTTATTGCTGGGAAGTTACCTAAATATAACACATACAGTTACTTCAGAAAAATATCTGAGCATGACCAATTAAATATTAATTAATACTTTAGTCACATCTCTCAACATTTGCTTTGTATGTGAAATACCATAAAGTTTTATTGATAAGACAGTTTTTTGCCCCAAATTTTGATAAAAAAAGTTGGTGATGCGTCTTATCCATGCAATGTAGTTTTCCTCTTTTTTGGCAGACAAAAATTGACCCTTAGCCTAATTCGACCACGGAGACTATCGCCGATAGTATCGGCCACAGACAACTGTATTGTGCTATTTTAAGGAAAAAATTACATTGTTTTTACCTAAAATTTGACATTTAAACTCGTTTCTGAATATAAAAAAAAAACATGCAATAATATAAATATTTTTGCATAAATATCACTTTATTTTAACAAAATCAGCTAAGTTTCATAATCTGGAAACGGTTATTGAGTTTTAGTGAAACGGGCATATTCAATGACGACACTTATTATTATCGTCTTAGTATATGGCATTATTTAATTGATCAATATTTTCATTTAGAATTTGTTTTATTTTGAATGTTAACTACGAATAAGTTTTTAAGTTGAAATTAAAAACCCACTAAACAACAATAAAATGTGCATTGGCTAATTGTACAGACGTTTTTTTTACACCTCTTTTGATGTTAATAGATCGTCCATCATCGCAAGTAATTACACAGGTGCATAGAACTAACTGTTTGTAAACGGTCACTTTAGTTGTCATTTTAATTGTCATTTGTGTGTTTGCCACATGTGTCGAGAACTTAATTATAGTCAGAGAATTTCATTGTTTTTATGACATGCTGCCGCGTGAAACAGGATGTTCTCTCATCTCTCAATTGTGTAGAGCTGGGATAGCCACGAGAATATCCTATCTAGCGTGTAAACGATATACTGGGGTAGAGTGTCATTACGTAACACAATACACATGGTCTTACTAGACAAACAGTCGCGACATATTTTTCAAGACACTTAGAGAGAATAATAAGCACTCGGCGCAAACACCGATTTACAGAACAATTGGAACATGTTTCCTCGAGTCAAAACAAGCGATGCGGGGACGCGGGAATTGCTTAATGGCGACCAGATGGATATGTGAATAGGGGACATATCTTGTCTTTGAGAATTTGCTTTTTTCCTTGACTCTAGACCTCCAAGAGGGGGTGAGTCTTATCTTTGTGTGAGTCTTATCAATAAAACTTTAAGGTACATTGCAACAGCACTTTTATTTTAAATGATAAAAAAAAGAAATTAAATATTTGATCCATTTTAAAGTGATTACAGTTTTTTATGTAGTGCTCTTTTTTTATAAGAATCTTTATAAAAAAAAAGAAGAAAATTTTATAAAAAAAAAGAAAAAGAATTTTTATAAAAAAAAGAAAAGAATAATGAAGTCACAAACAAATCTTACCTTTAACTTGCACAAACATTGTCCAGCAGAAATTAAACACGTCATGCAAGGAACATGGCAACTTTCTGAAAAAAAGAAAACTTAATTTATGAAAAAAAATCACTTTTGTATTACATAAACAATGCATTTTATTATACTGTGGTCATGCAATAACAAAAATGGTGTATACCGGACATAGAAGTGTAGTAAATGAAGCATATGGGATTAAACGGACTCAAATCTAGACTGCAGAATACTAAAGTTGTAATCAATAATGTCACATATCATCCTTTATTATGCACAAGCAAATATAAGGGTAGTTCCAAAATTTTCAGCCCAGTGTCAGAATACTATGGCTTGTGGTATCATGCCGGGTGTTTATGGCCCCTTTCTCACACTTAAGGCAGCACTATATCTGCTTCAAGTGAACATTGTGTCAGGATAACAGAAAGATTGTAGATGGGACATAAACTTAACAGTAGATGTACAAGCTTCATATATTACTGATCTGTGATTGTCATCTGTGATGGTCATGTTTGAGTTGTCTGGTTGTTTTATCTTATGAAAAATGTGTCTACACTGTAAAGTGTACACTACACTGAGACATCATTGAAACTTTCCCTTTGAAGCAGAAGAAAATCAGAGTTTGTGCTTGTCAACTAGAAGGATAATCTTATTTGTGTCAAGGAAAAAAGTTCAGCATTTACTCAGATTACTTTTACTAATAGCCAATACTTTCTCCATCACAAAACTGCAGTGCTCCTGCTATGCCCTTTCAGTATTTTTGGCCACAGTTCCTTAAATAACAAACTGCGTTCCCTTTTCAAAAGGTCCAGTGCTTATTGGCCCAACAACACTGAAGCGCATTTAGTTGTCTTTTCAAGTGTGTTTCAAAACTGGGAATTCAACCAAGCTTTTCCAGATATCAGTAAATCTAATCATTCAATCTTCCTTTCACCTTGAAAAAAAATAGAAAGAGGGCCATGATGGCCTTTAATTGCTCACCTGAGGACACAGACTTTTAGTAAGTTTGTACCTTATATCAAGTAATTTAAGACTCATTTACTTTAGAAATCTTTAGTGATGATTGGGCCATGCATGTTGAACCTTAGTGGGCTTCCAAGGTGTTTCTAAAATTTGACCTAGTGACCTATTTTCTGACCCCACGTGACCCAGTTACGAACACACCCGAGATTTCTTGCAGGCAAATGTTCTGGCCAAAGTTAGTGAAGATTGGGCCATAAATTTGGTCTCTAGTGTGTCCACAAGGGTTTTCTTTGATTTGACCTAATGACCTACTTTTTTACCACACAAGGAACAATGATGAAATCAGTCAAGATTTTACTCAGTGGCCAACTTTTTGATCCCACATGATCCAATGACAAATAATTCCAAGATTTCATGCAGGCAAACATTCTGACCAAGTTTGGTGTAGATTTGTTGCAAATGAAGCCTCTACTGTGCTCATAAGCTTGACCCCATGTAGCTCAATAGAAACCCATCCAATATTTCTTGCAGACATACATTCTGGCCAAGTTTGGTGAAGTTTGGACCATAAATGTTGTCTCTTGTGTATTCACGTGGGATTTTTCATGATTTGACCTTTTGCCCTAGTTTTTGACCCCAAGTGACCAAATAAGAACTCCTTCAAGATTTCTTGAAGACAAACTGACCAAGTATGATGAAGATTGGATACAAACTGTATCCTCTAGCGTATTTAAAAGAAAATTTTTGATGCCTCATGATGGATGCCAAACAGAGGGGTATCAGAAAGCTCACTTTGAGCACGTGCTCAGGTGAGCTATAGAAAATATATTAAACTCACCCACTGGAAATACCAGTCAGAAGAAGTCCATCAACAGAAGGTCACATTTTCAGATATTTTAAGGTGATCAATAGGACCCATTACTTGCTACAGAACTTCATCAGATCTTGGGATATAATTTAACGATAAGCAGCGAAAAAAGGCCATATTTTCAAAAAATTTCCCTGACATTTAGACTGGCTTGCCTATGTAATCAGGCAATCAGCTGCATGGGCTGACAAATTTGGGTGTATGGTTTGTGTACATCTTGAACTCATGGTCTCATGTTGAAAAATCAAGCTCTTATCTGCAAGGCAGATGTTTTGGCTTGGCACCTAGAGGTGTGAAGCTCCAACATTCCACCAATACTTGAGACTGAACTCAGTACAACTGACCTCTGTTTTCGCCCCCTATGGGCTCTAGGAGCCTCATCTGCTGGACTTTTGAAAATGTCAAGGAAGATAGGCTCAAATTTCTTGAATATCACAGTTGAGACGGCAAAATTCCGGTTCAGACGATCCACCTTATCACGGAATTCTTGTTTCAAGTTGGCCATATCTGACCATTTCTTCATCTTGTTGAAGAATTGTATCAAACTGAAACAGAGGAAAAGACCAAAAATTACATGAAAAACTATCAACTATAGCAATAAAACAATTAGTGTTGACCTTGAGATATCACCAGACTATTATTCTATAGTATGTATGCTAGATTAGCTTGTCAATGAAATGCATAAAGAAGGGAACCAGATTGCAAGTGGTGAAAGAAAATATATCCCTCAACATAACAGCAATCTAGATCATGGAGTAACTATGTCAACAAGCTTTTTGCATTTCTCTGCTCATAATCTACAAACATAACCCACCAAGATTGGCAAATCATTTCAACTTAAAATTTCACAGGTGGACAAAATCACTTCCATATATATTTACATGGAAGGACAAAATCTTTAAACTTCTTAAAATCCCCCATTATTAGCAAAGAGGGACAAAATGACACACAATTTTTTTCACATGTATGGCTGGACATTAAAAGTTGATGCAAACAATCTGTCAGAAAGCAAATTATATAAGGTCGAGGTTGGCCAACTGATATTATGGAGTGGAAACCCATCAATGTTTTTGTGATAATTTGTAAAAGGATACACATATGCACATTAAAACCATATTTGAAGACTTACACTCATTCTTCCTACCAAAAGCTCACATAATGAACAACCTTTTCATAAGGAATGTCCAAGTATTATATGAAATCCTTTTTTTTTAAGAAATCTGATTTGCTATTGAATATTATTTATTAACAAATGACAACATTAATGACACAAAACATTAATGTTCATTTGTTTGATTGAATATCTTAAAAATTATTTTATAAACTGTTACATTTCCCAATCAATGATATTACAATTTTTCTGTTAAGGAATTTGGATTTAAAAACTCACTATTCTTTTCAATTTTAGAAAAATTGATTTGTTTAAAAATTCATCAAGTTTCTATTCTAAGTAATTTAGCTGATCTTGCCAATAGAAATAGTGTCCAAAAAATCTAACAAATGTGATATTGTTTTCTGAATTCCTATCAAGGCTTTTGAATTGTTTTATTATTTAATTGTAGTCATAAAAGTAAAGAAATTGATCCAGTGACAGTTTCTACCATTGAGCATGCTACTTCAATGTATTCGCACCATAAAAAGTGCAGGTCTTATTTATCGTGTTCCATCGCTCTGACACATTTCTTGCTAATAATTCAGTCTTCAACAACACCAGGTGGACCGTGGCCCTAGTCCACCAAAATCTATGCCGGTCCATTTAATCGTATAAGTTAAATTGACTGATGGGCCAACAGAATTTTCAGCCACATCATTATTTAATAAACCCAAACATTTGCAACACTTTGGTTGACTTACCAACCTTTTGTGTTAAAATGCTCAAATCATACTGGTCCGGTAAAATATTGTCCAATCGTGCAGATATTGCCAGCTGGGTGGACCGAAGGTCCAGTGTTTTGAGATTTCTTTCATGAAGACTGATAATTTGTGGGTGAAGACCCCTAAATGGGTAGAACTGACACACCACAGGTAAGCTGGAAAACATGGAAATTCTCAACCTTACAAGACTCAATACGATCAATATGTATCATGTAAATATGAGACCAAAATGATGGGTATGGGGAGGAGGGGCATCTGACAACAATACTAAAAGTGAGCTGTCACAATAATATGCAGGAAGTTACTGTTGTTGTCTGTGCATCTGTTTATGATATGTGGGTAGAAGGCATATTTACATGAAACAGAATGTGGAATTTTACTCACCTAAACTTAGATGACCGTAGCAGTCTAGTGAGGGACACCCCGTTTCCTTCGACGGTCCCTTTCCCCACCGTGGGGACTACACTACGGCGACATGCTTCGTACAGTGCACACGACAGCCAATGTATCTGGTCACCCTGTCAAAAAAAAAAAAAGAAAGAAATTATTCATTTGGCTTTTATGCCTAAAATTTATGTTAAACCTTGCAAACAGTCTCAAACTAATCGCGAAAATTCAACACAAACACGAACCCGTAATGGAGTTTTAGAACGAAAATACGCACCTCCAGTGTGTAATTTTCCTTTATTTTTAGGTAATTTTTCCATGCTTCCTCCTTTGTTTTCTTATCCATATTTAGATCCAAACATAATTCTTCATATCTTTGTTCCACACTTTCCTCAGCATCGTCTGAGAGCCCCATATTTGTTTACAAAACAGTGACCCCCTTCAGAACATCGAGCCTCTTTTCGAACAATGGCCGAATTTGATAGATTTACACTCGCACGCGCTTTGTGGCGGGAAATTTTAGACCCAATAACGCCAGTTTCTGTCTAATATTGTGCGCAGCGGGAAATAGTTCCGATACGGTTTTGCAATTTATTGTATAATTCTTGTTGTTTCTGCATAAATTTGATAAAATTTAATTAATATTTCACGTTAAATTCACGCAGCATTATGATGGTTAGCGATGTCTGTCAAAATCATCTAGCGTAATTAATGTTGTCAAAACATTCAGGTTCCCGATCGAGTTTGCTTTCGTGCGGAGGAGTACTGGTCATTTTGTTGACAAGATATCAGCTGATAGAGCTCAGTCTTAGCGAATAATTAATCTAATATTAATAAATTGGTAATAAAAATGTTGCATCAAGAGGTCGTTTATATACCTTACATATTACATTCCTACTATTATCCTAACACGCGGTAAATTATTTGCAATTTTAGGTCATTGTTTTCCCTTTCCGGTTTGACCTAAATAAGATATGCGGGCTATTTTTAGCGTACTTAAACTTAAAGAAAAGCATTAAAGCGTCTAGGTTACACTTGTTAAATTTTGCATTTTTTGTAACATTTTGAGAAACTTCGATGAACCACATTGAATACAACAATAGCTCTCTTTAAAATTTTATCCGATAGTTTTGAAAAAAAAAAATCCACAAACAACAAAAATGGTTTTACCTTCATCATTCAATATATACTTGAATCAAAGAAAACAAACACAAATAATAAATTTACTATTTATAATTGTAGTAGCAATTGGGCAAGCAACTGAAGTATATGTTAGAACAACATATTTAAACAATCCATCTTACAAACCACTTTCAATACCTACAATGCAATTTGTATGAAACAGTACGCATTATGCATAAAACAAGAAACCTGCAGTTTTTATATTAAATATTAAATAAACTCTCGTTTAAAACATACCCTTAACATCAATAAAACTTAAACTAAAAATTAACAGTCTATCACTGTCGGCTGCCCAAAGCTGAATAACTTATCTACTAGAAAAACCGCACGAAGTGCACGTGCGTTACAGCGACACCTACCGTATATATATCTCACGACAAGGGAAATTATTTATCTTCTTATTCGTTTCAACCAAACGCGGAAAAATACATTTCCCTTTATCATTCAATATATACTTGAATCAAAGAAAACAAACACAAATAATATAATGACTATTTGTAATTATAGAAGCACTTGGGCAACCAACTAAAAATTAACTGGGTATCACTGTCGGCTGCCCAAAGCTGAATGACATATCTACTAGAAAAACCGCATGAAAGCAAGTGCGTTACAGCGACACCTACCGTATATATCTCACGACAAGGGAAATTATTTATCTGCTTATTCGTTTCAGTCAAACGCAGAAATATACATGTTACCGGAACAGATTCCGCGAAATGCTGGTGTACTAAATATCGATGTGAAAAGTAAAGTATGAAACCACAATCGTTGCAACAAACATGCCTTTTCTATCTGATCTACGCTGTATAGCTAAGAACTAAGTAAACCACATGACCACTTATACTTATGTTCAGAACACGTAACATCACTATCCGGGTAATCGCTCCGACGTCAATACGTCTAATTTTAGCAGAAATTCCAATCGTCCATATATATAGATATGGAAATCCTATTTAGCAGTAGTGAAGGCAGCACTATATATTCTTCAAGTGAACACCGTCTCCAGATAACTGAAATACTTTTGGCGGGACGATAAACCCAATAAACAAACGAACAAACAAATGTGCACTTTGCTAATTGACATCATGGTCATGTAGGCCTAATACGCGCAAATGATTGTCATATTTCATCGAAAAAGGGCTTGGCTGAGAATGACACCCTGAACAGATTCAATTACAATACATTTTTGCGATAATTTTAAAAGATAACTTTGGAAAGAAGAATATGTGTACTACTTTGCTAAAAAACATTTATAAGCTTCTGACTGTCAACACAGATATCAGAAAAAGACACGACCGAACGTTCACTGTAATGGCAACAATCACATTAACTTCTTTACTTTCAAAAAAAGAATGAACTATAAAGTTAGAAGATAATGCTTGAACAGGACATATATGGTATATCAAAATGGTCTTTTCAGGGGATGTTGGCCCTAAGCTACGACATGTGACTGCATGTAAGCAGTAAGAAGGATTCTTATTAAGCAGTAAAAAGGAATATCTTATTTGGCAAGCATTCATAAATAAAAATGAGTTATTTGTATGTCTCGTTTTAGAGCCGAAGCAAAACATCAATCAATATGAAAATAATAAATTCGTAAAATGGATTGCAGTATTTTAAACATCATATATGGACTTGAACAAATATACACGCCAGCGTGTCAAAACCATTGTTTATAATGTACACCATGCACATGTTCTTTCTTAGTGTCAATCACAATCCCAACAATTGTAATTCTTTGCGCTGATTTTCCAGTGGAAGAAGGTACCGACTGTTTGGACTTTTTTTTCCTCTAATGAAACTAAATAAATTCTCGTTAACTGACAAGATCCAGAAAAATGGTGTTTATTGGTGTCCTAAATCAGCGTGAAAGGAACTGAAACCCACTTGTCATTACAATTAAAACTGTATTTCCTATCCGAGCCACACTGCACAGTATAACTATTTTAGACAACCACTTACTTTTGAAATAACGTTACGTTATTATCGGGATAATGAGCTCAGGCGTCATTATTTTGGCTAAAATTACCCAACGTGCTTATTCATAGATTTGGAATTAAAAGACATTTAAAGTTATATATTTCACGATTAGTATTGTCTAACAATTGATCTAATGTTATAAACAACTTTTAATTGCACTAAAGTATATGAAAAAGCAGAAATTAGGCGCAGATTCTCTGGAATAGATTAAGATATTAGTACATGTATGAGATATAGGAAAACTGTCAGTCATCACCTTTAAAGGTGGTTTTCGAAAGTTTGAACACAACAGTTTTTCTTAAATAACCAAATGGGTCTTTGTTACCTGAAATGGTCCTGAAAAATGCCGCTCATTTATGCCCTAGATCTGTGTAAACAGTCAAGCATGAAACATCACAGGTGTTTTCTATCCGAGCCGCTGCAGAGATAGCTATTGTTAAACTTAGAAAACCAGGTGACCATTTACATTTGTGATTACACCATATAGTCATCATGGTTGTCCGCTCTGACGTCGACGGCTCTCGAGCTTTTTAAAGAGTTGAAAAGAATGAAAATTGAGAGTGATTTGTTCGCAATTAGTACTGTCTAACAGTTTGTGTTCAAAATCGTCTTTATTAAGACTAAAATATGGGTTAATGCAAAAATTCCCCATTATTTAAGTTAGATATTGTGACATGTATTTGATGTAGGCAAACTTTCGGATACCCCCTTTAAAATCGGATTAGATCTGCTAAAAGTTGACTCATGTTGTAATAATTGTTTATTTTTCATGTTAGTAATTTTCTAACTAATACATTCTTCTTGTAATTACTTCCGATGAAAAAGCAAAGCGTTGTTAGCACTTGGCGATATGTTGATGGGGATGTTAAGGGTTAGTAGGAGTCGCGTGTCTTTTAGAACACAATTGTTCCTTCCCATCCCACTCCCACCCCGTTCCCTACACACACACCCACCCGTGTAATTAGGGCATAGATAGTTTCCACATCAGTGAAGATCCCTTATCTTGGCAGCCATCTTTGATGGCAACTTCAAGGGATTTTCAGATGAATTGTATAAAAGTGTACATTTTATTTTCTTGTAATTTCTTCATTTGTGCTCCTAAAATTGAAAGATATACACCATTGAAAAGTTCTTGAAATTCATATTTTTAGAATGCAATATTTTGATAAATGCACAAAGAAATAACACACATAAATTAATATAATTATTGGCTCATCCTTAAACAAAATGAACAGTGTAACTTTCTTGATTTTTTTACCTTTAAAACTATCAAAATATAGTTTTGATTTTTAAAATACTTCATAAAAGCTGTTAAATCTTATAAAAAAAAACAGTAAAATAGACCGAAAAATAAAAGCACAGTGGAGAGTTTAATACAGCACAAATTTCCAGATTTCGGCCTGCATTAGCTTCTGCCTTTAAAGATGGCTGCCTTTAATTCTCTTATCAGTGCCTATGTCATCGTAAGGAAACTATCGATTATAGTATTTTTTCATGGATAAAGTCGGAGGAATCCTTAAATTTTGATAATACATTACTTTACTGTTTTATTACATTTAAGTCATGCAGCCCCGTAGACATTATTTAATGTCTATGTGAAGAATATTGTTATTGACAACGAGACCGATTTACAACAGCATGTGTGAGTAGCGTCTTTTACACAAAATTGAGCCTGCCTTATGTAGTCAGTATTGACTTTTGGCAGTATAAAGTTGAAATTGAAATTTTACAGCACATTACGTACTTTGATTTAATATAGCGGTGTCAGAGTAAAATCATGCCAGGAAAAATGTCTTCACGTGTGTCTTGTGGGAGAGACTTTCACTGTGCTCCTGATATAAACACAGCCCTTGATACGGCGTGTAAAGCTGGGTAAGTAATATCAGTATATGTATCCTTCATTTTCATATTTTTATTAATATGGTTGAACTCTTCCAACAACCCTTTTGATTCATCACATGCACAGCGTGTTTTCGGGATTCTGTTCGATTTTGTTATAAATAGCAATATCTAATCAAATATTCATAACAATCGATATGGCAATAATCAGATGAATATTTGCTGAACAATTATGGGTAAGACGTTAAAATCAAAACCAAAATATGTTAAATAAAAAAATTGTTTCACCCCTTTCAGTTTCGTACTTTTTTTTTAAATATCCATTAACAGTCTAATGTAAAAATGCCACATTGAGGATAATTAATTCTCAATGTCTTCAAGAAAAGAACACGTATTATCAGTGGATTTGATATGACTTATATAGATTTTAAAAAAAGTTAACAGGGATTTTTCTGGCTATTTGTAGGACCCGAATAGCATCCTCATATCCAATCAGAAAAAGGTAATATTTTTCTCAATGGCAAAAATTCACTTCTGGAGATCAACACATTAAGGTTAGAGGATTTCAAAAACAGTGAAAATGTGACTACTTTTTTTTGTTCAAGATTTAGTAAATCTTGCGCATTAATGAAGTCTCATGAATCCTCAGCCCAAAGGTGGTTACTAGTTAGCTGGTTATTGGATGGTGAAAAAAACTCATTAAGATTGAAAATGACTGTATTAAATGTTTAATATGTGATGCTTTTTTCATAGCTATAAAAAAAAAATGACATCACTATAATTGGTGCAGAATAATTCAAAACCAGAAATGTATGGCACAGAAAACTGTTATGAAAAAGATAAAACAAAAGAGTTCCTGACAGTGGTGTTAAGGCTATTACTATGTGATTGTTGAAACGGTGTTGGTGAACATAAAATAAACTGTGCGATTTCTTGATGGGTCACAGGGTGGTCCTTAGGCAACTTAGGTCATCAACACTCAACAATACTGAGTACAAAGCCATTTTGGAACAGCATGAATTTACTTGCCTTATAAGTCCAATCAAGCAATAGCTCAATTGGTAGAACGTAGGCTTGCGGATCGAGAGGTCGCGGGTTCAAAACCTGGCAGGGTCAAACCAAAGACTTTAAAGTTGGTAGTAGTGGCTTCCCTCCTAACGTTCGGGGCTAAGGGGACAGCATTAAACCTGACTCGCCAGTGTCAGTATAATGGACCGGCCAGGTTCAGTCCCTGGGCACCTCATACGTGCCTCTGTGCTATAATGATAGAAATCTCGCTGCACAGTGTAGACAAAATCACCGGAAAATCCCTCTCAAACATTCTTTTGAAATACCCTTAATCAGAGTATAAACCATCAAAAACAGGACAGTTTTTGTCACTTCATAAGATATATAATACTCGGTATCAACGCCATGATGGATCAGTAGGTTGGTTATTTGCTGGATTTATTGCTCCACCAACAGTATTTCAGTTATCTGGAGAAGGTGTCCTCTTGAAACAGATATAGTACTGCCTTCCTTCTGTATAGAATGCTGTGAATACCTGGCATGATACCATACCCAGTCACAATTTCCTGACACTGGGCCAGCCAATCATGCAACTACCTTTACATTTGCTTGAGTGTTAGCAAGGGAGCTACACCACTACCAATTTTAACAACTGGTATGTTGCGGCCCAGGATTGAACCCTAGGCCTTGTGGATGAGGGTGTTGGATATGAGTGAAACATAGTAACATTTTGTATTTGAAAAAAAGAATAAATTAGTTTATTCACATTTTTGTTAGAACTTTTCTATTACACAATTTTAAAACAAAAATGTGTTCAAAATTGAAACTAAAGAATAGTTTTACTTACGCATAGTTATGCTGTTTCTATTTGTATCTGACTATAGAGAAATATAGACTTGACTTGCAATCAAACTGGTGTTATTGTTTTCCTTCTAAATGCCATATATGTTTGATATGATTTCTCCTCATATTATGCATTGGTGTTTACAGTGTATTACACTATCCTCAAAATATTTGAACACCTATTGTGTTGTTTAGCGTGGTTTGCTTACACGTTTAAAGTCAACATCAAGAATATTACATGACTCGGGGTTCATTGATTTACATTATGTAGCATGTTGAAAAAGAATAACACAATCATCTGTTTGCTTTGTTTCAGGTTTGACTTTGTGTGTATGCCCATAGTTAACCCTCGCTTCAAGAGAGAATGTATCCAGGGTCCTGCCAAACATCGCTCTGGACCAATGACCCGGTCAGATCTCTGTTTGACCAGCTCAGGTTATTGTTTTTAATTTTATATTTATGTAGCCTGGTGAAAGGGAGAGAATATGTGTGTGGGCTGGATAGATCATTCGGTAAAGAATTCATCCTCTTAGCAAAGGGTTACTGGTTCGATTCCTGGCCTGGTTTGACATTGTTCTCCCTATTTTAAAATGGTGTCCAATGTAAAAGACCCAGTATTGTTATATACTTGAGAAGTGCACGTGAGTTGCATGTAGAACATATGATCGAGAAATTCAAGGATGAATTTCAAGTTGCCCGGTTTGTTTGTAGCTTGTTGATGGGGAGTGAATGTGTAAGCAGTGCAGTTAGCTCAACTAGTAGAGCATTTGCCCTGTTACTGAAGGGTCTGGGGTTCGAGTCACAGGCTGGCTGAATATTTTACTCCCTATTGTACATTGGTACCCAGCGTAAATAACCCACTTTCATTATGGTACAAGTGTTTGAGAAGTGCTTGTAAGTTTCATGTAGAGCATATGGTCTCCGGAAATTTCGAAGAGAATTTCAGTTTGCTTAGGGTGTTTGCAGTTGGACATGGAGAAATGGCTAGATTAAATCACTGTTACATCGTCACATAGTTTTGTTTACCCTTTCACCTTTATAAGAACACTGGTAAACAGCAGGGCCAAAGTTTATAAATCTTAAAGCTGGAATCAAGGACCACTCTCAAGAATCAGATTGGTTGGAATTTTAATTTATAAATACTACTCAAAATGCAGCCAATCAGATGCTAGAGAATGTCTCAAACTCATTCTCATGTTTTTTAACCTCAGTCCCAGGTTTGCCCAAGGTATCGTCATATAAAGGATATCTGGCATGCTAGGCCCCAAACCCAAGCAGTGGCAAATTGGTTTCAGGTCTTCATATCTGTTCAGATAAGGTGAATATCATTTCTTAAGAGCGAAGGTAAAATCTAAAACAAATGGCTCACTATACTTATTTGAAGGTGGTATCCGACATTTTGCCTATACCTAGTATCTGTAACGATATCTGACCTCTGTTTGGGCTATTTGTACATAATTTTTGTAAAAAGACATCATATTAGTCTAATTTTGATGATTTTCATCAGTATGTCAATTTTGGGGCAGTAAAACTCGTTAATCAACACTTAAAATGTTCATTCTTTTTAAATCTATAAATAAGAACAATTGGGATTGCTGCTAAAAATAGACGTCTTAGCGGATGACTTAACTGGGCTAAAACATTAATGGTCACTTGGTTGTCTTAGTTAAGAAAAAGCTAACTGCAGCGTGGCTCACTAATGAAATACATGTTTGTAATGACGATTGTGGTGTTATAGTACACTTTTCAGAAAGATGTAGGACATCAATAAACAGCCTATTGCTAGATCTGTTCATGTTACAATAGTTTATCAAGTTTTTAATGAAAATATTTTTGGTCCAAACTGTCGGATACCACCTTTAAGGTGTTACACAAGTTAGGGTCAACAATCCTGTCTCATACTGAAATGCTCCATTAAGAATTAATGGACATAAATGTATTTGATAATTTACTAAAAATATGTGTCTGTTTCATATATTTCAGATTGGTCCAGTTTAATTGTCGGTAAAATCTCACCGTGGCTACAGCTTGACTCTGACGTTGACCATATTCGCAAAAACTCTGAACATGTAGGTGCTTGACTGCTTCTGTCTGTTGTTATTTAAAATCTTTTTTTTTAAGGTATTCGGTTTTCTTTCTTTAAGTCAAAAACCAATTGTTAGATGAAATTGACAATAAATTTTTAGCTCATATTTAGATCAACTTTTCTATGAAGAAGATGGGTTATTCCAATCAGTTGTGTGTCTGCCAAACTGTTATGCTTAGAACTAAGTTTTGATGTTTGGTACTCTCAACCTTAATTCACAGCAGCGATTTTAACTGATATTTTCCCAGCTGGATTTCGTGAGAAATAAGTTTCTGGTTTGGCTTAAAAAAAACTTGGGTCTTAAAAAAACTTAGGTGTAAATTCATGCCAGTTAAAGGTTTGCATATAAGACCTGCACTATCATGCCTCATTTATACTGCCAAGCACTTGAATAGTAGAGCATGCTGTTTTCTGTGAAAATGAAATTCTTTGCTATTTTTCCTTGGTATATAGCTGATTATGGCTTTTGGTAGTCAAATAGTTATTAAAACATGATTCTCACCAGTGCACTATATATCAGATAGGACAACATAGGTTATTTCGCCACAGTCTATGATCATAAGTATGATGTCACAATTCCGCAAATATCTGTTCACATCTGAGCCTCCATGTCCATCAACGGATAAATCATTGATTTTGAATTGACATAAATACAGTTCTGGACAGTGTAGATCCTGACTCCTAGCAAAACATGAATTGCAAAAGCCTTACACCTATTTCACAAATCTGTTAAAACTATTTCTAGATGGAATGTCCCAAAATTTATACCTAACTGCACCCAACTTGTTATTTTGACTCTCACTCTCATGTTCTTTTGTATAAAGTAGACCAACCATTCTTCACATGCTTTACATTTCTGGCACGTATTTCACTTTCATTTATTACAGTTCAAGTAACATTTTTCTAATACCAATGATTTTTATTTTCATGAGGCATTAATGCCAAACCACATTTTTATTTCTTTTTAAAACACAACATTTTGCTTGGGTTTTACATCAACTTGCCAAATGATAAAAAATGACATAAGATCATTTATGTTACATTTTATTGTTTTACTTGCTTGTTCTGTTGACAATAACAAGGTGTGTTGCTGTTTTAAATGAACATAAATAAATAAAATTTACAAAAAGGAAAAACTTGAAATATGTAGTTGCTGTAAATGTAGTTTTTGTATGCATACTATGAGTTAGAATCCAAGCTATATACCTGGAAAAGACATGGATCGAAAAAGCATAAGTGTGTAAAGTGTTTCCGCATGTGGCTATATTCCTAAATGCCAGGATAAATAATTCATACATAAATTTGTTGGTCAAGTTAGAATTAAACTTATTTTTAGTTGCCCAAAGGTTGTTGACTGCAATCTTCATGATTAAATTTTGTGCATCTTAACTCCCACGTAAGTCAACAACCCATGGACAATTAAAAGTTAATTTATAATGATCCCCTCCTTTATCTACTTTTTCTACAATGTTCCAGGCGCTACGTGAAGAACTTAACTTCGCGAGTCACCTGAATCTCCCTGCGGTACTGATACCACTCAATGATCGAAGGATCATGAACCTTGCACGCTGTCTAAATGATCACATGCTTACAGGCTACTTCCAACAGGTAAGATACACTTTAAATTTTAATGTCATGATAAAAAGTATGTTCAGTTATTTTAACAGCAAAAGCTCTATAATTTCTATTATTGGTTAGTACAGTTTTGTAACATTATTTGTATACAAAAGATAAAAGGTGCCATACAAAAGGAATCATAATTTTATATGCATTACTTCTTGATCACTTTCCTTTGTTGGTTTTTTGTTACTTTGCACACAATTATGGTGATATTGGCAATGTCCAGCTAAATATTGGTGGAGGCAGACATCAGACATCTGTCTGGGTAGAAACACCTGTACACAGCAAGGTAGGGGAAGACCTCCCCTCACCATAGTATTTGCTGCAACCCAGACTTTCACACAGGTGGTGAAGGGTGAAGGAGTTACAAAGTCAGCTACTCTGACTGCTCAGCCATAGAAGCCCCAACTGGGCGCCCGTGGCGTAGTGGTAGAGTCGCCGATTTGTAACTTCTCTGCTTAGTCTCTCACCATGTGGGTTTGAGTCCCATTCGGGGCAAGGACTTAATGTTAGAAGGTCTTCCAGCGGACTTGCAGTGCACCGGTGGTTCTACCCAGACATGCGTCTGGGATTTTCCTTCACCAAAAAGCTGGATGTTGCAGTAATGATCATAAAATGTCGCTGCAATGTTTTTCAAAAACAAAAAACGAAGCCCCCAGTATATGAGAATATCATTGAGAATAGTGTATGTGAAACAAAGTTTATTAATCTTGTCATGGTTCTACTATTTACAGCAATTCTGGGTACATGTTCCACTGACGTCCGCTACAGAACGCCTGGATGAGATTATTGAGGGGGTGGAGCCAGTTGATCATGGGCAGAGAGAGGACACCTGGGAATGGTAGGTTACAATGGCAACCAGGTTTACTATAAGGCCAGCAATGCTTCAGGTTCACTTCTATGAGCAATGTGAATTTAAAAAAAAAAAAACAGAACAAAAAGATGGCATGTATATTTACGCTTTGTTGAATAAAAAAAAAAAAAAATGTACCTATACATTTGTTAGGGGTCTATCTCCACTACAAAATAGCTGGACGTCGCTATAATGATCATAATTGGTCACTGCAATGTATTTCAAAAGCGAAACAAAACTAAAAAATTTAAAATGACGGAAAAAATTACAAAATATTGATTCTTTAAAGTTGTCTACAGTGTAAATGGTATAAAAATAAAAAATGTATAAAAAAAATATTGACCATTTATTTGTTTAATACTTGATTAAAAAATTATTGATAGAAACTTACTTAAAGCTGAAATTTAATTGAGGATAACTATGAAAAGGCATGTTAGTAGGTGTCCATTACATTGCAAAATATACTTAAAGGGAAATAATGTGTATAAAACAAAAGCATGTCACATTGGAGTAATAATTTTACATCATTTCTTGAAGAGAAAGATACATTTGCATGAATACAATTATCATCTGTAGCTTGACTTTATGTATGAAAATTTATTTCCCTGATATAACTTTCACCAACATTAAGTTATAAATTATTAACATCATTAAAATTTAACAGACACACACCTCACAGGGTAAATAAGTACCCTGATTGATACATACACTTGGTTTTTTTTACCCCCAGCCTTCCACCTTACCATACATGGCAAGCATAAGGTCCATATCATTGTTACTCAAAATAGATTTTCATTGGAAAACCCCACGATGATACTAAATATTAATACTCTGAATAGAAAAAATCAATCTCGAAATTCTCTTCAATGTTTATTCCAAAATGAGCTAACTATGCAGATCCTTGTTGAATTTATTGAAAGTGATGTACATGGCTAAATCCTTAAAGTTGATTTTTTCTACAGATTATCAGAATTTTAAACATTGATAAAATTGTAATTAAGAGTTTTTTTCTTCCTACCAGGTGGAACACTTTCCGCACTATGTGTGATCTGAACAAGCGTCTGAATGTGGCCCTAGAGATAACGGCAGACCTGCCCTCAGATTCTGTGTTACAGCGCTGGCTGGCAGAACCAATCAAGTCTGTCATCCTGTCAACTAGCCTCTTTCTCACTAACAAGAAGGGCTACCCAGTCTTGTCCAAGGCTCATCAAGGCTTTCTCAGGAGTCTTTTCAAGGTTCTGGAAATCTTTCTTCTATTTATATTTTACAGTAATAACTTTTGGTTTGTTGATTGCAATTTTAACCCATTAGTTTTCCTAAAAAAGCTGTTAAATTAGGAGACACATCATCAGAATCAATACGTGTTGTTCACTTTGCATGAAGATAGAAGCAAATTATAAATAATTTTGTTGGTAATAATGGTGGATTTACCAACTTGATCTTCCAGCTGACCTGCTGTGTGACCAGTAGGTCTTACCAGACTTTTGTATTGGGTCTTTCTCCACCAAATGAAACCATTGCAATGGTTTTCAAAAAAACAAAACAAAAAAAACTAACATTAGAGAATTTTAACTTGTAAAGAATTCTGTATACACTTCTATAAAAGTAGTTTTGATGTGCTGTTTACAAAAATTATTAAAAATTGTAAAGTATAATAATTAAGTGTGAAAACATTAGTGAACTCTGAATCATTTGTTGATATAATAACTCATAGTTATTCTTAGACTTCACAAGTTGACTAAATGCAAGTAAAATAGGTAATCTTATATACTGACAAAGCAGCAAGCAGTGTAAATCCTGATCAGACAGCCTGTAGTTATATAAGTTTTTTATCATTTTCAGTTGGACGTGCAGCTGATCCTGACGGGCATAGATCGCCATAGCGACAAGGGCATCCATTCGTACCAACAGTACCTGGACCATCTGTGGCAGGTTTGTAAATTTTTGGTTTTATGTATACAGACCTGTTTATTTCAGCACTTTGTCCAAAGTTTTTAAGAGGAGAGGAATTTACTAAAAACATGTTTTCCAATCCAGCAACTATTTTAATGTGCTTATTTTGTTATTCACATTGCTGTACATTATCGAATAAATAAACTTTAAACCAAAGTTTCTAAGTTATTGACACTTAAACTACACACTAATGATAAACAGCTCAATTTCAAGATGCAATGATCATTAGTAGTTAAAAATGTAAAGATTGTGCCAAGTTTGCAACCCCATTACAGCATTTATGTACCTTCACCCAAAGGATGTTGTTTTGTTAAGGCCTATTTCTTAAAAACTGTCAGACATTTCAACTTCAAACTTTTTATACTTTTTCATTATCAGAAGTGAAATCCATTTCAAAAAGTGAGGAAACCCAAATGGAGAATTTTTATTATACAGGTCAGCACTGAGAAAAGTGAAGCATGCTGTCTATAGACAGCTCTTATTTAGAAATGAAAACTAGTGTCAGAGACCTCAAAACTACAGACAGATCTTACTTTTGCCACAAAATGGTGTCAGTAAAAATAAGTTACAAAGACACTGTTGTGTTTATAGACCAACGTCAATCATTAAAGCTGGACCTGGTAGCACATTCGGCAGAGCGTCGAAGTCTTGCCTCCAGGTACAGGAGGCCCTGGGTTCGAACCTGGGCTGCGACATACCAAAGTCGTAAAAGATGGTAGTGGTATAGCTCCCTTGCTAAAGCTCAAGCAAATATAAGGGTAGTTCCATGACTGGTTGGCCTGGTTTGAGGATAATGTGACTGGGTTTGGTTTCATGCCAGGTGTTCATAGATGCTATACACAGTGAAAGCAGCACTTTATCTTCTTCAAGTGGACACCATCTCCAGATTACTGAAATACTAGTCGGAAGGACGATAAACCCAGCAAACAAACAATCAATAAATCTATTTTTTATCAGTAGCAAGATCTTTTAAGAAGAAAACAATAATGTTTAAATAACCCAGGTGGATGGGCAGGAAGGACGATAAACCCAGCAAACAAACAATCATAAAATCTATTTTTTATCAGTAGCAAGATCTTTTAAGAAGAAAACAATAATGTTTAAATAACCCAGGTGGATGGGCAGGCACCCAAGTGATATTAAACTTTTGCATTCATGTTTCAGGAAATAAATTAACAACATTGTACCTTAATTATTGATTCACTTCGTACTTGGAAAATCTGAGTGATTGCTATGTTCATTCTTATAAAACTCTATAATTGTAAACTTTTATGAGTAAAATTGAGCTTCAAATAAACTGCCTCACTAGTAGAACTGTTGAACTTTTTAATCTCTTCAAACCTTTGTAATTGCCTTGTAGACCCTGCCAGCCCCTGACACAGTGAGTCAGTTTGCCCGTGGCTATGAAGACTACCTACAGAGTCCTCTTCAACCACTTATGGACAATCTGGAATCTCAGACATACGAGATCTTCGAGAAGGACCCCATCAAATATTCACAGTATCAGAAGGTACTTACATGAATGAAGACATAGCTGTGCTTGCTTATGCATGACATTGTATCTAGCATCACTTTCCTCAGTAAACAGCCTGAGGTGTTGACAGATGTGGTGAAGAAAATAATGAGATGATTTTGGAGTCATTTAGCACAGTGTTAAAATGGACTTTGCGCTATAGAGGACCGCACTGTTCAGGAGCTTTTGTTTATATTATTGTCCTTGAAGCAATAAGTCATAACCTGCTACCATAATAAGTCATAACCTGCTACTATAAGTCATAACCTGCTACCATAATAAGTCATAACCTGCTACCATAATAAGTCATAACCTGCTACCATAATAAGTCATAACCTGCTACCATAATAAGTCATAACCTGCTACCATAATAAGTCATAACCTGCTACCATAATAAGTCATAACCTGCTACCATAATAGTCATAACCTGCTACCATAATAAGTCATAACCTGATACCATAATAAGTCATAACCTGCTATAATAATAATCATAACCTGCTACCATAATAAGTCATAACCTGATACCATAAAAGTCATAACCTGCTAATAATAAGTCATAACCTGATACCATAAAAGTCATAACCTGCTACTATAATAAATCATAACCTGCTACTATAAGTCATAACCTGCTACCATAATAAGTCATAACCTGCTACTATAATAAATCATAACCTGCTACCATAATAAGTCATAACCTGCTACCATAATAAGTCATAACCTGCTACCATAATAAGTCATAACCTGCTACCTAATAATAATAACCTGCTACCATAATAAGTCATAACCTGATACCATAATAATCATAACCTGCTACTAATAAGTCATAACCTGCTACCATAATAAGTCATAACCTGCTACCATAATAAGTCATAACCTGCTACCATAATAAGTCATAACCTGCTACTATAAGTCATAACCTGCTACCATAATAAGTCATAACCTGCTACTATAATAAATCATAACCTGCTACCATAATAAGTCATAACCTGCTACCATAATAAGTCATAACCTGCTACCATAATAAGTCATAACCTGCTACCATAATAAGTCATAACCTGCTACCATAATAAGTCATAACCTGCTACCATAATAAGTCATAACCTGCTACCATAATAAGTCATAACCTGCTACCATAAATCATAACCTGCTACCATAATAAGTCATAACCTGCTACCATAATAAGTCATAACCTGCTACCATAATAAGTCATAACCTGCTACCATAATAATCATAACCTGCTACCATAATAAGTCATAACCTGCTACCATAATAAGTCATAACCTGCTACCATAATAAGTCATAACCTGCTACCATAATAAGTCATAACCTGCTACCATAATAAATCAAACCGAAAATAATAAATCATAACCTGCTACCATAATAAGTCATAACCTGCTACCATAATAAGTCATAACCTGCTACCATAATAAATCATAACCTGCTACCATAATAAGTCATAACCTGCTACCATAATAAATCATAACCTGCTACCATAATAAGTCATAACCTGCTACCATAATAAGTCATAACCTGCTACCACAATAAGTCATAACCTGCTACTATAATAAGTCATAACCTGATACTATAATAAGTCATAACCTGCTACCATAATAAGTCATAACCTGCTACCATAATAAGTCATAACCTGCTACCATAATAAGTCATAACCTGCTACCATAATAAATCATAACCTGCTACTATAAGTCATAACCTGCTACCATAATAAGTCATAACCTGCTACCATAATAAGTCATAACCTGCTACTATAATAAGTCATAACCTGCTACCATAATAAATCATAACCTGCTACCACAATAAGTCATAACCTGGTACCATAATAAGTCATAACCTGCTACTATAATAAGTCATAACCTGCTACTATAATAAGTCATAACCTGCTACCATAATAAGTCATAACCTGCTACCATAATAAGTCATAAACCTGCTACCATAATAAGTCATAAACTGCTACCATAATAAGTCATAACCTGCTACCATAATAAGTCATAACCTGCTACCATAATAAGTCATAACCTTGCTACTATAATAAGTCATAACCTGCTACCATAATAAGTCATAACCTGCTACCATATAAGTCATAACCTGCTACCATAATAAATCATAACCTGCTACCATAATACTGTCATAACCTGCTACCATAATAAGTCATAACCTGCTACCATAATAAGTCATAACCTGCTACCATAATAAGTCATAACCTGCTACCATAATAAGTCATAACCTGCTACCATAATAAGTCATAACCTGCTACCATAATAAGTCATAACCTGCTACCATAATAAGTCATAACCTGATACCATAATAAGTCATAACCTGCTACCATAATAAAGTCATAACCTGCTACCATAATAAGTCATAACCTGCTACCATATAAAGTCATAACCTGCTACCATAATAAATCATAACTGCTACCATAATAAATCATAACCTGCTACCATAATAGAGTCATAACCTGATACCATAATAAGTCATATACCTGCTACCATAATAAGTCATAACCTGCTACCTATAAGAAGTCATAACCTGCTACCTATGATAAGTCATAACCTGCTACCATAGATAAGTCATAACCTGCTACCATAATAAATCATAACCTGCTACCATAAATAAGTCATAACCTGCTACCATAAATAATCATAACCTGATACCATAATAAGTCATAACCTGCTACCATAATAAAGTCCATAACCTGCTACCATAATAAAGTCATAACCTGATACCATAATAAGTCATAACCTGCTACCATAATAAGTCATAACCTGCTACCATAATAAATCATAACCTGCTACCATAATAAGTCATAACCTGCTACCATAATAAGTCATAACCTGCTACTATAAGTCATAACCTGCTACCATAATAAGTCATAACCTGCTACCATAATAAGTCATAACCTGCTACCATAATAAGTCATAACCTGCTACCATAATAAGTCATAACCTGCTACCATAATAAGTCATAACCTGCTACCATAATAAATCATAACCTGATACCATAATAAGTCATAACCTGCTACTATAATAAGTCATAACCTGCTACCATAATAAGTCATAACCTACTACCATAATAAGTCATAACCTACTACCATAATAAGTCATAACCTGCTACCATAATAAGTCATAACCTGCTACCATAATAAGTCATAACCTACTACCATAATAAGTCATAACCTACTACCATAATAAGTCATAACCTGCTACCATGATAAGTCATAACCTGCTACCATAATAAGTCATAACCTGCTACCATAATAAGTCATAACCTGCTACCATAATAAATCATAACCTGATACCATAATAAGTCATAACCTGCTACCATAATAAATCATAACCTGCTACCACAATAAGTCATAACCTGCTACCACAATAAGTCATAACCTGCTACCATAATAAGTCATAACCTGCTACCATAATAAATCATAACCTGATACCATAATAAGTCATAACCTGCTACCATAATAAGTCATAACCTGCTACCATAATAAGTCACAACCTGCTACCATAATAAGTCATAACCTGCTACCATAATAAATCATAACCTGATACCATAATAAGTCATAACCTGCTACCATAATAAGTCATAACCTGCTACCATAATAAGTTTTAACCTGCTACCATAATAAGTCATAACCTGCTACCATAATAAGTCATAACCTGCTACCATAATAAGTCATAACCTGCTACCATAATAAGTCATAACCTGATACCATAATAAGTCATAACCTGCTACCATAATAAATCATAACCTGATACCATAATAAGTCATAACCTGCTACCATAATAAGTCATAACCTGCTACCATAATAAGTCACAACCTGCTACCATAATAAGTCATAACCTGCTACCATAATAAGTCATAACCTGCTACCATAATAAGTCATAACCTGCTACTATAATAAATCATAAACTGATACCATAATAAGTCATAACCTGCTACTATAATAAGTCATAACCTGCTACCATAATAAGTCATAACCTGCTACCATAATAAGTCATAACCTGCTACCATAATAAGTCATAACCTGATACCATAATAAGTCATAACCTGCTACTATAATAAGTCATAACCTGCTACCATAATAAGTCATAACCTACTACCATAATAAGTCATAACCTGCTACCATAATAAGTCATAACCTGCTACCATAATAAGTCATAACCTGCTACCATAATAAGTCATAACCTGATACCATAATAAGTCATAACCTGCTACCATAATAAGTCATAACCTGATACCATAATAAGTCATAACCTGATACCATAATAAGTCATAACCTGCTACCATAATAAGTCATAACCTGCTACCATAATAAGTCATAACCTGATACCATAATAAGTCATAACCTGCTACCATAATAAGTCATAACCTGCTACCATAATAAGTCATAACCTGCTACCATAATAAGTCATAACCTGATACCATAATAAGTCATAACCTGCTACCATAATAAGTCATAACCTGATACCATAATAAGTCATAACCTGCTACCATAATAAATCATAACCTGCTACCATAATAAGTCATAACCTGCTACCATAATAAGTCATAACCTACTACCATAATAAGTCATTACCTGCTACCATAACCTGCTACCATAATAAGTCATAACCTGATACCATAATAAGTCATAACCTGCTACCATTATAAGTCATAACCTGATACCATAATAAGTCATAACCTGCTACCATAATAAGTCATAACCTGCTACCATAATAAGTCACAACCTGCTACCATAATAAGTCATAACCTGATACCATAATAAGTCACAACCTGCTACCATAATAAGTCATAACCTGATACCATAATAAGTCATAACCTGCTACCATAATAAATCATAACCTGCTACCATAATAAGTCATAACCTGCTACCATAATAAGTCATAACCTGCTACCATAATAAGTCATAACCTGCTACCATAATAAGTCATAACCTGCTACCATAATAAGTCATAACCTGCTACCATAATAAATCATAACCTGCTACCATAATAAGTCATAACCTGCTACCATAATAAGTCATAACCTGATACCATAATAAGTCATAACCTGCTACCATAATAAATCATAACCTGCTACCATAATAAGTCATAACCTGCTACCATAATAAGTCATAACCTGCTACCATAATAAGTCATAACCTGCTACCATAATAAGTCATAACCTGCTACCATTATAAGTCATAACCTGATACCATAATAAGTCATAACCTGCTACCATAATAAGTCATAACCTGCTACCATAATAAATCATAACCTGCTACCATAATAAGTCATAACCTGCTACCATAATAAATCATAACCTGCTACCATAATAAGTCATAACCTGCTACCATAATAAATCATAACCTGCTACCATAATAAGTCATAACCTGCTACTATAATAAATCATAACCTGCTACCATAATAAGTCATAACCTGCTACCATAATAAGTCATAACCTGCTACCATAATAAATCATAACCTGCTACCATAATAAGTCATAACCTGCTACCATAATAAATCATAACCTGCTACCATAATAAGTCATAACCTGCTACCATAATAAATCATAACCTGCTACCATAATAAGTCATAACCTGCTACCATAATAAATCATAACCTGCTACCATAATAAGTCATAACCTGCTACCATAATAAGTCATAACCTGCTACCATAATAAGTCATAACCTGCTACCATAATAAATCATAAACTGCTACCATAATAAGTCATAACCTGCTACCATAATAAATCATAACCTGCTACCATAATAAGTCATAACCTGCTACCATAATAAATCATAACCTGCTACCATAATAAGTCATAACCTGCTGCCATAATAAGTCATAACCTGATACCATAATAAGTCATAACCTGCTACCATAATAAGTCATAACCTGCTACCATAATAAGTCATAACCTGCTACCATAATAAGTCATAACCTGCTACCATAATAAGTCATAACCTGCTACCATAATAAGTCATAACCTGCTACCATAATAAGTCATAACCTGCTACCATAATAAGTCATAACCTGCTACCATAATAAGTCATAACCTGATACCATAATAAGTCATAACCTGCTACCATAATAAGTCATAACCTGATACCATAATAAGTCATAACCTGCTACCATAATAAGTCATAACCTGCTACCATAATAAGTCATAACCTGATACCATAATAAGTCATAACCTGATACCATAATAAGTCATAACCTGATACCATAATAAGTCATAACCTGATACCATAATAAGTCATAACCTGCTACCATAATAAGTCATAACCTGCTACCATAATAAGTCATAACCTGATACCATAATAAGTCATAACCTGCTACCATAATAAATCATAACCTGCTACCATAATAAGTCATAACCTGCTACCATAATAAGTCATAACCTGCTACCATAATAAGTCATAACCTGATACCATAATAAGTCATAACCTGCTACCATAATAAGTCATAACCTGCTACCATAATAAATCATAACCTGCTACCATAATAAGTCATAACCTGCTACCATAATAAATCATAACCTGCTACCATAATAAGTCATAACCTGCTACCATAATAAGTCATAACCTGCTGCCATAATAAGTCATAACCTGATACCATAATAAGTCATAACCTGCTACCATAATAAGTCATAACCTGCTACCATAATAAGTCATAACCTGCTACCATAATAAGTCATAACCTGATACCACAACTTGATCAGGCTAAGGTAAAAAGTGGGGATACATATCAGCCATCACCTGCAGTATGCTGCAGAGTTGCTAGTCTCGAGTAGTAAGAATAGATACCTTAAGAAACTTTCTATTACTATATTATATGTATTTATACTCAGCCTTAGCATTATTTTTGAGAGTAATACATGGAAGGTGACTTTCTTGTCTCATTCCTATCTTGGATCAACACTTACAAAGAGAGATAAGTGTTCTATACTTTAAAGGAAAATTTAATCTTGAAATTACATTTTATGTAAATTTTGAGGTTTAGCATAATCCAAGAAGGCGACCTTTTTATAATCTTAAACATTTTTATCTTGAGATTGACTGGTGTGACTTATTAAAATTTGTTGGAAGATCAAGTTGGTAAATCCACCATTAATCCAAACAACATTTGTTGCATGTTCACCAGGTTTTTTTGTTTAGATAAGTGGTTTCTGTTTAATATCTCAATCAGAATTGAGATATTAGTACCAAATATGGTTGTTAGGAATGTTACGGGAAGTAGTAGAACTTATGGGGTCTGTCTGGTTAAATATGCTGTATCTTAAAATAGATTTTTTATGTAGATGTAAGACCTTAAATAAGGATTGAGATGTTACTAAATGTTGTTTGTAGGTACTTTATGGGAAGAGGTAGTCTCTGACTGCTTAATGGGTCACTTGGGTTAAGGTCGCTGTTACTAAAAGCAACATATATAGTTTCTTTTAGTCAGGATAAGGATATAATTGCTAATTTTACATAGATACTTTATTGGAAGAGAAGTTCTGGAATAGTAAATGGGTAAATTGGGTCAAGTTACCTAAAAAAGGCCATTTTTGGAATTCTGCATAATTGAGTATACTTTCAGCGACTCGACATTTTTTTCTAGTCCTTTAGAGGGTTGTTTGTTTTATGAGATAACATTTTGTATATATGTTTACAATTTAACCCCTGTTTCAGGCAGTCTACTATGCGCTACTAGACATGATTAAACCTGAGGAGAAGGATACTAAGTCTGTGTAAGTGAATTCTGTGAATGGCCAATGCTTTTGTCCCTTGCTTTTTTTCTTGTGAAATTTTAAATTTTAATATTTAACAATTTTTTAGGAAAACAAACATCTCGCATAGGGCTGTCACAATACATTTGAAGTGTATAGTAATATATTGACAGATATTAAGATTGAGATACACACAGCAATAAATTACCATTTTCCATATTTGGTTTTACTATAAATGTTTTCAAACAAAAATTTGATTTAACAATGAATGCCCATTAAAATATAATTGCATTATAATATGGAATTGTGAAACAAAAGGTAAGGTAGTAACAGGTACAAACAATCAAATCATTAATTCATTTTATAAAAAAATCAACCTGCATGGCCTATTGTTTAAAAGTTAAAATATGTGAATTATATAGATATGAATGGCACATTCTACATTGAACTGTGTCTTAACAATGGGGCTATTACTTTTTTGTCCAACAGGGAATGTTTATAAGTATAATAGAAATCACTTGTAAATGATAAAAACTTAACAAAAAAATGATGACAATGTCTTTTAAGAAAATATTTAATAATGTCTAGAATAAATTTATGACCTTGTTTTTCAGCATCCTTATGGTGGTTGGTGCTGGTAGAGGTCCATTGGTTCGGGCCTCCCTTGCAGCTGCCAAACAAGCTGACCGCAAGATACGAAAACTATATGCAGTTGAAAAAAATCCAAATGCTGTTGTTACGTAAGTTTTGATTACCATTTTTTTCTTTTGAGTACAAGGTTAAAGGTATAAATTTCTTTAGAGACACAGTCAGCAAATAATTTACTCTTAGCCTATAATATACATAATGACCAGTCTTGGGTAAAAGGTGATGTTCCAGATCGGCAAACGCTTGCTGGGAGCTGTCTGATTAGGATATGCACAATTTCCTGCTAAGTCGCCAGCGATCTTTGGAGACATTTGTTTGCAGATATAAGCTAATGACTGAGAATTGGTTAATGGTTTTAATTAATGCAGCATTTTAAGGGTCATGTTTCTAATGGAAAATTATTTCTAATTTACACTTCATCTCAAATCCATTTCCATAGGGCCAATTGCCTTTTGTCAAATTGATGCTACTGAGTTGTGATATGTTAAATGTTCACAGCGTGCTCTCCTATTGAATGAAGATCTGTTTTTCCAGATTCCTTGAAGATAATTAGTAGAATCCTAACTTTTAACTAAATACTTGCAACTTTATGTTGTGTATTAATTCTAGTGACAAAGGTATGTGTCTCCTCAAATGTATATCTCAACAAAATTGTAACATTTCAACTGATAGAATTTTATTAATTAATAAAATGAATTCATTTTCAAAAAACACTTTGGTGAACAGTTGCTAGGAGATGGGGAGAAATCAGATAGAGCTAATATCCAGTATTATTCTGAATTCTGAAAAATCATTTACCATGGCTGAAAAAAACATGTGCAGAAAAAATGCTGCTTGCAAAATGTTGTTGCCTTGATCCCAAATAAAGACATAAATCTTTGTCTTTTCTATATTTAGATTGGAGAACCTTCGTGAGGAGATGTGGGGTAGCCAGGTGGAGGTTGTGTCATGTGACATGCGGATGTGGGAGGCCCCAGAGAAGGCTGACATCCTTGTTAGTGAACTGCTCGGATCATTTGGAGATAACGAGCTCTCACCGGAGTGTCTAGATGGGGCACAGAGGTTCCTCAGTGGTAATATTATATATGCTGATTATGTGTTTGTTTTCCGTTTTAAATACAACAACTTCAACAAAGTGTACTGGAATCAGGTTTTGTCTGTCCAGCCGTCTGTCCGTCTATCTGTTTTTGACACAATTTTATGCAGACTTCTTCTCCTACAGTTTTGCTTCAATTGTAAAGAGACTTAACTGTTATCTTTAGTACCATATGAATGCATGCAGTTACATTGTTGGTAACAATCTGACGAAAATTGCACAAGTTGTTGCCCCTAGTAACACTTATAAACATTGATGTAAAATTGAGTTTTATAAACAGGGGGTTTCTTTAGCCTTTGGCTTACAGCTCTAGTATTTTAATCTGTTGTAACACTTTATCTAGCACTTTATGTGGCAAGGAAGACACAGATTGCATTTGTGATCAACCTGATCTAGGAAAATGTTAATTTAAAAGATTATTTTTCCCTGTAAATAAGTTTTTCCAGTGTGGTATATCATAATCAATTTTTTTTAAAGATTACATCTCATTGAACTTGAAAGACAGATTTTCCCTTTGAGGTCATTCAGGTCAATATCACTGTTTCTAAAAACAAATAAATTGTGACTGTTAGTTATCTTTTTATGCGCTTTATATCAAAATATGATATGAGCCAATTCTTCATGATTCAGATTGAAAATACTATGTACTGCATTGTTGGAAATACTGTAGAGTATGTGATTGTAATATTTTCATTTTAGATGTTTGTCATGTACCTTCATGTATTATTATTTTCCCACAGAGAATGGCATCAGTATCCCCACTGACTACACATCATATCTGGCACCGCTGCAATCTTCAAAACTCTACAATGAGGTCCGAGCTTCCAAGGAGAAGGATAAACCTATAGAGGTAGATGTATGTGTGGTTTGGTTGGGATTTAACAATTGCTAGAACTTGATTGATTAAATGGAACAATATACTCATCATCTAATTATGTATCAATTATTCAATTGATATATTATTAAATTGATTTTTGAAACTTGTTGACCTTAATCTGCAGAACAACAAGATGCTGATTTCTAGGGATTGGCACTAGCTAGCCATACCCTTAACATCTTTCTTTTAGGTATATAAAATATTTTTTATCACAGACATATTAAGCATATATATATAAAGTTTATTTCTTGATTCCTAGAGTCACTCTAAAAATAATTGCAAGATAAGTAACTACATATCGCGTTGTCAGATGCAATGATAGATTAGCAATAATCTTGACACTGTCAGCAATACAAGTACAACAAGCACATTAATTGGATCCTGGAATTCATAACCAATTAACCCACCAGGCAAAAGGTTAGTCATTGCTTGTCCTTTTAGTGTTTTTTATAAGTTTAAAAAAAATGTTTATAAGTAAAGAATCATTCTAGTTGTTGTGTAACTTCATGTAGCTCACAATCTTTCTCTTTCAAGGACAGTTATTCTATTTCTTCATTATATTTCTATTTATTTCTACAGATGAATTTTGAGATGCCATATGTTGTCCGTCTACATAACTGTCAAATATTAGCAGAGCCCCAACCTGTTTTTACGTTTGTCCACCCAAACAAAGGTTAGTTATTACTCTCGTCTTTAATTGTGGGTGACATGACATAATGAGGGTCATAATGGCGACATTAGAACCACAATAGCTCAGGTAGTAGAGCGTCGGCTTTCGAAACAGGAGGTCGTGGGTTCAAACCCCGGCCGGGTCAAATCAAAGACTTTAAAGTTGGTAGGAGTGGCTTCCCTTCTAATGCTCGAGGCTAAGGGGACAGCATTACCCCTGACTCGTAGATGTCGGTATAATGGACCAGCCGGGTTCAGTCCCTGGGCACCTCATATGTGCCCCTGTGCTATAATGATAGAAATGTCACTGGATAGTATCAGCAAAAATGCTGGCTAATCCCATCCCAGATAAAAGCCAGGATAAAACCACCATTACACTTAAGCCTTTTAATTTCATGAAATTGTTATATTTGATACAAGCAAATACTACATTTTTTCACTGCAAATCACATTTTATATACAGAATAAAATGAGCTCATTACAGTAGCAAAAGAAAACCAAACATTTCTTTCAATAGATTTATAGGCCCCATTGGTCTTATTCAGCATTGTGAGGCAATGAAAAACAAACATGTAGAAGTAGGAGGATCATAGGGAGTCTGTTTACAATTTGAAGCAACATAGTTAAAATTTTCAGTTGAGCATTTTAGCAACTCATTTTGTCCTGTTGTTACTATGGTGAGCTATTTAAATAACACACAATCATTACAGTACAAGTCCATTGAAGAAAGCTTGTGTTGCTTGTAGAACAGGTGGTTAATTGTGGTAGTTTCTGGAAGAATTTCAAGTTGTCATGGCCATATGTAGCCGTAAAGGTGGTATCTCACTGATTATACCTTGTACAAGTTACAACATCATACACTTGTTCTTGGGGATTTGTGCATAATTCTTGCATAAACATACAGTTATTGTAAGTTAAGGCTGTTTGTAACTTACATCCATTGTTACGCGGTACAATCAGGGAATACATTGTTTTAAATGTCCACTTATTCTAAATCAATAAATTAGCCCAAGCAGGATTTCAGCTAACAATAGATATCAACGTCAGAGCTGATTGCATGGATGTTCATGTAACTTAAAGTAAGTGGTCACATGGTTTTCCTAGTTTAAATATAGTTAACTGTTCAGTGTGGCTCAGAGAGGGAACACAGTTTTGCAATAAACAGTTTTTCATGGGATCTTTTGAGGTAGTAATAAATTCTTTGGGTGCATAATAGAGAAAAAAATGGCCCAAACTGCTGGATACATTTAAGAAACTGAGAGAAGATACTGTCTAGGCTGTCAGGTTAACTTGGAGGTGCATTTGCCCCAACAGTGAAGTGTTCAGGGCTCCATCAGCAGGCTGGCTAAATGTTTTTCTCCCTATGTCATAGAAATTAGCTTTCAATTTTCCTTCTGCAGATCCTGTGATTGACAATAGCAGGTTTAAAACCCTGGAGTTTGATATAGAGAAAACAGCTGTACTGCATGGGTTTGCTGGGTATTTCGACTCCAGACTCTACAAAGATGTATACCTAAGTAAGTATTGTCATATTAAAAGACATGAAAATAATTATAAAGAGAATACCATTACTTAGGATCACCTTCACATTTTTAAGATTATATTGTTTTGATTAACTTGTGTTTGAAATCTGAAAAAAGGACAATTGAAACAGTGTCCAGCTGAAGCTCAAAGTTTTATGATTTCGTTTCAATTTTTTATCTATTATTACATTTTTAGCTCCATTTTTTTTAAGAAAAAAGAGGGAGGTATTGTCATAAATCTTTTTTAGTCATTGGTTAACCTTTTTGTAAAGATCCATTTTCTGAAATCTTTCAGTAATATTTACTTAAAACTTGGAATATTTGTCCACTGTCAAAAGCAGGACCTATTTCAAATGGACAGGCAACTCTAAAGTACCTTTAGCAGAGTAATCCCTCTTTTTGACTATGGTAAATTGATTCTATCAAAGAATGAGGAAGAATGGAGTGTGCTGTTTGGACTGCTCTTGTTTGTTGTATTGGGTGCATTTAGAATAATGGCAATTTATTATTCTCATTTTCCTGCTCAAACTTGAAAAGGATAGATTGAAATAATTTGGTTGATAACTTCTCCTACAGTTCTTGTTAAAAATAATCAGTTGAATAATTTCATGTTTATATTGGATATGATTTTGTGCTGTGTTACAGGTATAGTGCCCGAGACCCATTCTCCAGGGATGTTCAGTTGGTTCCCTATCCTCTTCCCAATAAAGGTAAGATTCCTTGCAGATGTGTTAGGAGAAATTTATTAAGGCTGCCATGGCATCAATGATATAACCTACCAAACTGTAATGAACCCTCTAGTGGTATATGATTAATTGTACATAATAATAAAATATATTCAAGAAACTTTAATCTTAATGTATATATACCACATTGAGTTATTTTATGCTTCCCTGTAAGTGCTGAAAGAGTTTATAATCACAAAAGAAACATGTTTTGTGGGCAGTAGCTACATGTTTTAATAAAATTTAATTTTGTTTAAAGGTAAATCAACAGCTTGGTGTCCTTTAGCAACATCAGCTTTTGAATGTGTACATAACTTGCTTTCACATGAAATTGCGAGGCAGTCATGTTCAATAGATATTAGAACTCTTAGAAAATACAGCAATTAGAGTTTGTGTGCTGTCTCGTATGAGAATCAAATGCTATGATTTGTAGAATAATCTCCAAAATGTTCCATTATGATGTGTCAAAGTTCTATATTTGCTGCATACACTTGGCTTGTTAAATAATCTTTCCTTAGAATAACCTTTTGTATAAGTAGGAAACTCCTAGCCCTGTATTCAGCAATTGAAGTGTTTTGCAAATGTTTTTTGTTTTAGATGCCAATCTACCTCCAGAAGGGTTGTCGTGTATCAGTGGATTTCTGGCGCCTGGTCAGCAGCAAAAACGTCTGGTACGAGTGGTGCGTGCGCGAACCCCAGGTCACCCCAATCCACAACCCTAAGGGCAGGTCCTACACCATTGGGTTATAAAGCATGTTTATGTCCGGCTCTATGTCAATGCTGATAACTGTCAAATAAATTAGCACAGTTGGTTTTGTTGGAGTTAATTATAAACAAACATGTGTTATAAGGTGGGGTTTTGTAGGAAATATTAAGCTTATTTCTTACTAACGAAAAGTCTGTACATGTTATTGACACTTAAATTCTTGTGTAATTTATGTAACAGATGCACACAAAAAATAACCCCAAAGGCAACAAGGTATTTAATGTCTCTATAAGGGCAGAAATAGACTTGAAAAGAGTGTTAAATGCTTCTTGAAACTGTTAGTTGTGTTTCATTTTAAAAAAGCTTACCAGTAAGTTAAATTGTACGTGAATTTTGTTCTGCATTTCTTTTCTTTTATAATCTTGGCAGATCTGATTTAGGGTATATTGCTCTCACTACAACTAGAAGACAAGTTAAAACCTATGGCTGTATTTCGAAGTAACTACCTACACATATTTTTATGATTTCACCCTTTATTTTCTGTTCAATATGTAGAAGAAAAACCTCATAAAGATGCAAAAAGAACAAACTTACAACACAAACTACTCAGATGCAATCAATGCTGTTTTCCAAACCTTTTTGTAACCATAATCTAAAATAGGATTGTCAGAACTGGGAACTTTTTAAATTGTGTTGATATTTCATTGAAAATGGTTACATGACTTCAATGCTTATCCAGTAGACTGAATCTTTATCTGTTCTCACAATCCTATGAAACTTATCTTTTATCTATGGACACAAAGGACTGTCACTGTAAGTGAAAACATACCTTATATCGTTGATCTATGCTTTATGTGTTCATAAATCAGTTTCTTGTATTTTTTTGTTATTTTATACAAGAATGATATTACATGACTTTGTTTTCAGTTGTGTATGCTTTATCAGAAATAAAATTAATAGTTATTGATACAGTCTGGGTTTTTTTATTATGATCATGACCAAATGAACCAAAAAGCTAGACTTTAAATGCAATGGATCAAATAAAGTTGTTGAATCTTCCTTTAATATTCTTGTTGTAACCGTATTGGTAAACATAAATTACGATGATGGTCTTTCAAAGATTTTTCTGTTGCTAATAATTACAGGACTTGTAATGAACAGAATTCAAAGCAGAAACAAAACAGAATTAGAAAAAAAACCCACACAATTTGAAACATTTTATAAAAAAAAAAATATTTTTAAAAAATCTTTAAAACATTTTTTAGATTTTATATTTTTGCTGCATGACTTTAAAAAAGTATTTTCTTTCAAAATTGAGAATTGACTAGTATTATACCATATTCTTCCATTGTTTTTAATTTGTATTTTGCAATTATTATCATGTACATTACAGTTGCATTTATGTGATGAGTGCTTTATATAAAATACAACTAGAACTCTGCGAGGCGGATGTGTTGCCTGATGAAAATTTTGTTAGTCGACATAAAAAATGTTATTAGTTTTTTGTTGTACAGATATTAGCAATGTATTTGCACAAAGTTCACATATAAAATAACCTTTTAATTGTCTCATTGCAAAAAACATGCACAACAAGTTATGCCTTTTGCAAGAAATGCACTAAATATCAATCAAAGGAGATTAATTAAAAAACGGAACAAGGTAGAGTTACCGTTCTTGTGCACTGCACTTTGAGTCATTTCCAGAAACATGCATACCAAGTTTGGAGTCATTTGGACCTATGGTGACAAAGTTAGGCTCCGGACAAAGAAATCCGGACAATGCCGCCGCAAACAAAGTAATCCCTATAAGTCGCCTAATCAGGCAACAAAAAGGGTCAAGAGAATGTCAAAATATAGAAACAGCTTTTTTGCTCATTTTTAGTAACATCTTCTCTTCATCTTCTAAAAAAATTTAGCTAAACAAAGGCAATTTTTGGACTACCATCAGCAAAGAGGCCTAGAAATTGTTAATACAATAAGCGCTAGTGGTGAAATTGAACAATTTCCCACTTTGATGCACTGTGTAGGTATTAGTTTAATAAACAAATTTATTGATAAGTTTAAAATCAATTTATTGATAATTACAATAAAACAGTATTTATAGTTTGAAACACGATATATGACATTTATGCTCTGTTGGCAGTATATAGAAACAGCCATTGTGATTAATTGCATACAAATTGTACAGACTAACAATATGTCAGCGAATCAGCTAAATTTGGTAATGTTACAATGTGGAATACTAATACATAAAAAATGAACAAAATATAGCATGAGGTACACTGCACAACCCCAAATCCATCACTAATCTATCTTCATTAAATAAGTAAATCCAGCATAAATAGTCAGTTCTTTAGTGTTAGAACAGATATTCCATATCTAATTTTACATTCTGAGGTACAATATTATATTAATAGTATACAAATATTTGTCTATTTCTAATCATGAATATTTCAAGTTGACAGAAACTGAATATTAAATAACCCTATACAATGTATAAAAGGTTTTATACAAAAGTTCATAATTATGCTTTATTGATTTAAGAAGTGCATGCATAGTGTAAAGGATGTGCATACCAGTATTTAATACTTTGTATTATGTTAATTATGATTCCAATAAAACAACTTATGTTACTTTAACATTTTTTGAAAAGAAAAAATGGCATTTTACAAAATACAATCTTTTTTTCTCTACTTATTTTTGGCAATGCTTTACAATAAAAGTCTAAGCTATTTATTATAAAAATATGTTATACTGCAAGATTATAAGTAGTTCAGCAGTGTTAATTTTTTTTAGCATTTGCCAATGTTTTTCATCCAATTAGATGCATTTTTTTCTTTCGTTTTTTTTTTTTTTTTTTTTTTTTGCTCTCTGTTTTCTACAGATTGTACTCTTCACAAAGAGAAGATGCCAATTCTTTAAGCAGGCAAAAATACTAGCATCTGATTGAGAGAAACAGTAGGGCAAACACTTAAACAGAGTCTAATTCCTGTTCTCTTTAGCAACAGGAAGTCACACTTGGTCGACACGCTACAGCCTCTAGTAGTTAAGCTGACATGAATCAAAGTACTCCTGACTAAAAACATTTACCTAAAGCCATAATACCACAGGCAGCAGACAATTTGTGTTACATTATCCAAAACAGTTTTTTTTCAATGGTTTGTGGTAAGAAATTGACGCAAAAAACAAAAATGTTGATAAAATTTAGGAGCTAAAAATGAGAAAAAAATATGATTGTTTTCTTGTAAGATCTGGACCTGGGACCTCAAGGGTGGCAGTCAAGTGCTTAACTGACTGCACCACTAAGCCTTAGTAAAGTGACTGGAGCAATCTTTACTTTCAAATTTCAGCATAACCTGTTAAAGGGTTTCAACCTATGCTTATCAGTTACTTTGGATTAAAATCAAACCCAATCAGGTGTCAATCACTAATGTTTTGGACAGTATTCTGTGCTATATACTTCTGATTTTTACAAACTTTGTACCAAATACATTGTTTTGTTGTTTCTGTTGATATTATGGCTTTAATTTGTGTGCAGAGTATTTTGAAAATATTTTGAAGACCACTAAACCAATTTCATAACAAACAACTATAAACACTTCCATATTAAACTGTATCAATAACACTCATAAACAAACAGTGATAATACAATAAGTGTACAGTAAAACTTCGTACAAAAACATAAAGAAACAATCTCAATTATGGGGTTTGAATACATCAAATTGGGATTTTTTTATACCACAGGTGTATATAAGTATCTTGTGTATGTTGAGCCTAACACAGCTGTTTACAACTGTTTAGTTTCATTTTGCTACAGGTAAAGTTCCCTAATATTCAATGATATTTATATGGACAGTATGATATAATATCAGCCAGGTTATGAGTATTGTTACTGACAACAACCATTGGCTACACCCAGTCTATTATTAACACACTCTGGACGGGTGTTTAATCCCCTCAAAATATCGTAAATTACAGAGAATAATGGTGCAAAATGAAAAATAAAAAAAATAATTTTAATTTGTAGTTAAAGGGTAGTCTTTCTTTAAAGTAATACGAAGGTGTTAAAAATGTAAACCCTTGGACTTTATCACCTATTCCTTTGGATGGTGGGCCATTACTTACAATGACATTTTAGTACTGCATAAATTAGAGTTCTAAATTTATGAAAGTACTTAAAAAAAAAAATTGTGTAAACAAGGAAAATGTGATTCTGTCCATTGATAATTGTTGTTCTGAGTATGACAATACATGCAGAAAAGACAACATGCACTATTGAGTACTACCATAAAAACTGAGTTATCCAAATAAAAGGACCTACTTGCATTTTGAGACGAAGGGAAGACTATCTACTCTCACTTTGGGTAGATGAGGGACAAACTGTTGGGATTTGACAGTCTCATGCCCCATTTCTTCGATACAACTGCACAAACACAATGCAGAGTATAGATACATATGCATGGGTGAAAGTTTTCCAGATTATTCATGCTCTAGAATTTCGAACTCACCAGACATCATTTTCATGTAACTCCATCGATATTTTCAAAGGGGAGTGGGGGGCTGGGGTGTTGTTGTTTTCAAGGTTGTAAAATTCATTATATGTTGGATTATGCTTTAAAGATATCTAATGACTTTCTACAGCAATCAACTAAACATATAAAGAATTAATTAGTGAAATTAGGCTCTTATGTAATTTTTTTAGAGCAGTCAATTATCTTACTATTGGACAAAAAGTAGCATGCAGTACACACTTTTATAATCAGAAATAAGCATTTCTAGCCGCTTGGTTCTGCAACAATTCAGGAGCTACAGAAGGCCTTTTACTGGCCCCCAGCCATTTTTCAGCATTTCCAAAATTTCCAACTTTCACCCATGCAAATGTCTTGAGCAAAAACAGCTGGAAGACACTATTAACCAGCACTTTTCTGATTGTCATTATTGATGTTAAATCATTCAGCTCCAAAAAAATGTTAAATTTTGTAGTAATTTCCAAAATCTAAAATTCTTCATGTACTTCCGTACTTCACAGTGTCTCAAGTATCTGCTACAGAACTGAACACATCAATGTTTATTGATAAAGTGATAATGTAAGGTCAAGACAAACATCAGCCTTCAAGCCAGGCAATAGTAAACTAGTATGGAATTTCTTGTGTATTATATATAATAAACACTACTTTTTTAATTTTGCAATAGAAATCCTAATATTTCTAATAATTTAAGACCTTGATGTAAATGAATGTAAATTCAGACCGTAAAATTGTAACTGATCATAAGCTGATTACTGAAGATACTTTGAAAAATATGAAACATTATAAAATTTGAAGTGATCCCATGCAGTACCATTGAAACAAAAGTTGTAAAAAAAATATCTATATACCGGTATGAAAAAAATCTTCCAATATTATATGGCTGCAAATAATTGAGCCCATTGCTCTTAAATACAGGAATTTGCTAGAAAAAAAGAACATATTAAAAAATTAACTAATTTATTTAAAATGCATATTACACCAATTATTTACTTTTTTTATCATTTCAATTTCACCAAAAATGTTTTTTAATCCCAAAAAGAACCAACAACTAAAGTTCAGGATGATATATCTGTTCTAGCCTTGAAATGATTAAATAATAAATTATTTAATAGCCTGTTAAGTCATTATAAATTCAAAATTTAAGTTTTGATAATAATATGACAGTTCTTCTAATCATATATCATTAATACAACAAAAAGGCATAGAAATACATGTCAATATATGCCATTCATTTTGGGTGAACAATATAATATTTACAAACCATAAAACAAGCAAGAATACCGGCTAAAAAAACAGCACAAAATAAGTATTACACTCATAGTAGTGTTTGTTAAAAAATATAAGCCACACCAAGCAAGTTTGGTCCTTGTGTAACAAAATATGAAACCAGAAATGACGTTATTGTTACATAATGTGTAAAATTTCCCAAACAGTTGGAAAGGTTATTGTTTAAAGTTGACAGAAAGGTTTTAAAAGAGGTTCAACTCTTAAACATAGATAATTTATTGCAGATAAAACATATTTCATGCTTGGAAAACTTTAAAAAAATATTATTTGTGAATGAAGTCAATTTGTTTTCATAATAATTCAAGAAATATTGTAAAGACAAGATTTGACAATTCACTTCTTCCAAAAAAATGTGAAACCTAGAACCAAAATTGCTTGATGTTGCTCATATAGATTTATTAGATGCACTTAAATGCAAAATATAATATGGTGAAATGATTATCAAACAAGATGCATGTAAAAAATGGCCATATCAATATCATAGTCAACATGTTCAAATCAAGTGATCAAAGCTATTGGAATGGTTCAACTTTATCTGTCTTGTACAGATTCACTGATTTTCAAACAAAGCTACCTTAACAAAACAAAAACTGTCCATCAACAGCAGGCATATACATTATGACAAATTACCCCAAAAGACAGATATTTTTAAAAATCATTTAAGTAACAGGGTTTTCAACAAACGAGACATTTTGCATTCTATATAAATAGATCATACTCTGAATAAAGTATTCTGATTCTTTCATTACTCCTTACACTATTCTGGAATGAATACTGGAAAGATCAAAGAAATACATGGATTTGATATAGAAATATGTGTACAATAAGAACTTTAATAAAAAGCCCACATCATTTCCCATATATTTAACTTTGATGTCTACACTATGTATAAGAAATGTGCAAACATATTTTCCCAGACACTACTTAACCATTTCTGATGCATTTATATCCTTATCTTTGATATTTCAACTAATAAGTATGGCATGATTGATTACAATGGCTTTGGGACATTACTTTTTAGACAATAGAAGGAATTGTTAAAGTCACAAAATAATTTAAATAATTTTTACATCTTACAAACATTTAAGCAACTCTCTGAGAAAAATTGATCACATTCCAAATTGTTCAGTTTAATTCATAAAATATTTTGGTCCTATTTGCAGAAACTGTAATCAAACTTGTCCTCCCGCACCTGCAGCCAAAGCTCTACTGTTTGCACTACAAGATTCTTTGTATTTTGTTCCTAATAAAAATGTGAAATGAGATGCCTTCATTGAGGGCCCTGTTTACAGTGTGGTCAAAACTTATATACTACAGTGAAGTGGTCAATTTTCTGTAAAGTAAAATATTTGGAATTCAAAACATGAGCTTGAAGAAAATTTCAAGAGACAAATCTTCCTACAACAAAGGCCCTTGGTAAAATGTATAATGAACACATACATTACTTTTCCTAAATCTCAGAGATCAGTTTCATTTATTGTTTTCTATAAAAGCATCCACTTAAAAAAAAAGACATGGCACATAGGCCCCTAAAACTGCAATCACCTTATGAGATTTGACACTAGGATTGCACTTACAAATGGTATGCATGGCACGACAAACCTTCAGATTGTTGACTTAATCTTTGCACTTGTACATGTTTTGTGTGTGACACATCTTCAAGTGTTTATCTGTATTGTGGTAAACAGGCAAAGCTTCAAATAACACTTGGCCGATTTATTTTGGTCACAAACAGATTGAATAAAAAACATAACAAACAAAAATACATTTCTACACACTCATCTACAGCACCACTTTGCTCAATTTCCTCATTCACAGATTCCAGATTTTCTGCAGGCTAAAGAAAAATTTATATTTTTCACAAACATATTGAGTAAAATTTCAACTGAGAAAGGGTTCAACAAGTGGGGATTTAGGCAAATTAGTATTTAAATTATGTAACACAAAGTCTCACAGAAGTTTATTTACTCTCATCATTCTCGATGTTGACATATCTGACACAAAAATTTGGAGAAATATTTTGCCCTAGTGTATCGAAGTTGTGAAATATTCTTGCAATTATCTTACAGCATCTGCACTTTGCTCTGATCTTTCTTAGTGTTGAAAGTAGGCCAGCCATCACTTCGTCTTAGGCTCATCATGCCCCTGAAATTGAAAGAACATGTGTTAATACTTAACACAAAACACAATTTACAGGCAATACAAAATTTTTGTTAATTACTAACACCTGAATGCATGTTAAGAAGATGTATTGCTAGAGACTCAACAATAAGTAATTCATATCCTGATCAGTCAACTCACTGTTGGGTGATCTGGATCTACACTGTTTGTCTTACCATGATCAATGGGTGATGCAGGCCAAAAGTTTATAGATTAACTTAAACCAAGCTGTTAATATAATATAACTTCAGATATACCGGTAACTGTAAAAGACCAAGTAAACAGTAAACATATGTGTAATACCAGAAAGTGAACAATTTTGGATACTTACACATTTTGCCAAAGGGTAACATTATTTACTAGCTAAACAGAATATTTGCCTACAAAATATTTGTTCTACTTACAAACATCTGTAATAAATATGTGTATAACAAGACAACTGCTACATTAATTTTCATCCAGCAGTTTGTAAATGTTAAAGACCAGACTTGTTACAGTACCACAAGGCATACGATTATTTCCATCAAAAATATGAAGCAAAGTTTGTTATTTTAAATTCCAGTATGCCTCTTTATGAAATACATTAGGGTATCTCATAAATTCTGTCTGTGGTACAGGAAGTGATGGGTTCATAAAATATGGGATGAATGCATGTTTTAATGAGTGGAAGGACTGGAGCAATGCTGAACAACCTAATTCTGGGTACAACCAAGCAAAGTAATGAGCTTAAGTTTGTAAAATATAAAACTGAGCATCTGATTGGTCAGATAAATGTTTTATCCTTAAATACAACCAGTCAGGGTCCAAGTTGAAGATAAGATACAAGAATATTTTGAACCAGTCAAAATTTGCCAATCAAAATCCAAATTAATTTGCAAGCATCTGATTTGTTAGAATTTTTTAAATTGACCAATCACTGTTAAAGACCAGTTTTTATCCGATTGGTCAGAGTCTGGTAAATATTTAAATACAACCAATCAGATTCTTGAACACTGTTACTCAGGCTTAGGTGAGCTCTTAACTATGAAACAAAGGCTAATTGTAATTTACAATAAGAAAAATGTATATTCTATTTACAAATATATTAACTGCAAAAATTAAATAAAACTAGATAGCCTTTACAACAATATCTTATACAACACAGAGTTGGGATTGCTATTCTGTATATAAGTACTAAATTTTTTGAAAAATACAATTATCTAAGACATTCTAAAAAAACAAGCTGAAAATAACAACAATAAGTTTTGCATATAATACTAATATAATATTTATATACATTGTATTTTTTGTTGTTTAAAAGAATAAATACACAAATGTTATTATTGAGCACAGTTACATGCATATTAATTAGACAAAGGATTTGTGTTTCAAGCATACAGTTAACATTTAAATTTGTGTAGTTTTCAGAAGCTATTCTTTATATCTTTAAATTTATACAAAATGTATTTGATTTTTTTTAAGAAGAAAAGCTGTGCTTTTGCATTTAAGACAATGTGCTTTATAGCTTGGGTTACAGTGACAATATCTGTAAAATTATTTTAAGGTTAAAATGTCACAATATAAGAAGCTAAAACAATCATTTTATTGGCATAAGTCGTAAAATGTTGATAGAAGACTGGCATTGTTTATTAGTTTAAATATTCTCAAGAGAGCACATCATCCACATTTTTTACCGTACGGTTGAAAGGTTTTTTTTTTTTTTTATAAACTTCAAAATATAATGGAAGTGTATGAAGTTGACACATAATGAAAACATAAGATGGCTACAAGTCTTATCAGTAATACTTATTTTCAAGAAATCACAACTTCTTAACTATATTTTTAATAAAAAGGTTTTATCTAGTTAAATTAAAAAAAATATGTATATATATAAATAATGTGCAAAATATAACTAGACTTTTACATTTATAGACAACAGAACAAGAACGAAAAGTATTGAAATAATTCATGACAATCCAAAAAATACAACAACACACTGCAACGAAACAGAACAGGTTTAAATTTTAAAAAACTAAGTAAAGCTATCTCCATACAAGAAAATTCAGGGGAGATAACTTAATAACCCGTATCCTGCTACATCTGTTAAACCCAAATTAGAGTATTAGCTATTTGACCAGAATTTGTATACAAAGTTTGTACAGAAATTCTCATCAAAGAGACTTGCTGGCAAATAGTGCAGATCCTGGTCAAATAATTACTAATAGGAAGCTGGCTGATCTGGATCTACACTATTTGCTGAATCCGGTCCAATTCATTCTTAGCAGGTTAAGAGTTAAAACATTTAAAACTCAAGGGCAATAATCCTCTGCTCACTTAGGATCTCCTGTATAAGATCTTCTATGGGTTGGCCGTCTGAATAGAAACAAGAGAGAACATACCAATGATCATGAAACTTATTTCTAATAAAAATCTCATTTTCAGCAATTTGTTGGAATAATTGTCACTATAAAGATTAGGAAATATTCAAGCTTTAATATACAGAGCTCCCAACAGTGGCCAAGCAAGAAATCGCCTACTTGTAACCTCTCAGCTTCTTACTGTGGGTGTGTGTCCTTGTCCAGGCAAGAACTTTCATGTGGATGACATATGATAGTATAGTATAGGCAAGAAAATGTAAGGTGTTTTATTATAATATGAGGTTAAAACGTGTTTCAGTTCGCTACAGATTTTTTTTCATAGATTTTTTACCTTCTCATGTAAAATATAAATAACCTAGTTCAACTAGTTTTCTGTTGACCCACTGGTATGAACTTTTTGCAATATAATGCTAGTGAAATGCAAAAATAGCACCAGAAAACTGTTAAAGTTCTGTTACAAAATTGTTCAAGTTCTTTACAAAAATTTGAAAAAGTTGAGCAGGACACAATGATGGTGTAGAAATTATTTTTGTAACACAATTATTTTAAGCTTATATTATTAGAACCCCCTGTGCATTGCACATCACTTAAAGATATCGTCCCACTAAAGATTCAACTCCTCTGTGCCTCATAGCCATGGAGCAGTGGCTGGTAGCAATCTTAGTTTATATCCTCTGTTGAAGGATGGGTGTGTGTGTTATACAATTTAGAGGGGGAAAATTTAGTTTTATTTTAAGGCCTCAACTGGCAAATTTAAACTCGTATAGAGACAAAGTTACCACTGATGGCAAGAATTACCACCTCTACAGCCTTCAATAAAAGGTGGTCAACAATGGTAAGAGCCACAAAAAATTAAATTAGTGAAAAAGTTAAATGGACAAATTCAATAATTTGCTAGTTCAATGGATCAACAGACCTAGTGTTTAATTGTTCATTGGTTAAGACTGCCATTATAATTCTGTCAGGTGTTCTATTTTAACTGCAAAAAGTAACTTTTTTTTTTTGTATCTGAGATGCAACTCTACTTGTTTTGACTTGTTATGTTGCCAGGATTCATCCAACAACACTTCATAATGATATGTTCCAGTCTTAAACAATTAAGTTCAATTAGATTTTGCAAACCAATTTGGAAATTAATGATATGGGTTGTTATTGTTTAATTGTCATGTAACATGATAATTTTTTTGCTTATTCTATCCTTTCAAATGTAAGTAGGGTAGTCAACATAAGTGAGAAAACATGAGAAAATCCAAACAGTTTATTTCACTCTTTTATTTTTAAAGGCTTGTTTTACAGACCTGTATCAAAACGATGAATTTTTCATGGCAAACATCAAATTAAATGTTTTCCCAGACCTAAGTGAATCAAGATAATGAAGCTGCATTTATTCAAAAATACATTTATTAATAAGATTTATACTTTCGTTTATTTTGTTTCTGGCATGTTCTTTCCTGATGAGTCAAAAAATGTTCCTAAGCTATCAGTCAGTATCTGATATGTGGAGCACATGATATATGGTTGGTCATCTTATCAATAAAACTTAACCTAGTTATGAATAGAAACAGTCAAACAATTAATGGGGAAGGGGGGTGGGGGTGAGAGGTAAAGTACATACAAACAACCTAACTGCCATTTATATTATGTTAGAAATTCCGACTTGAGGAATTATGTGGGTCTCTATAACCTAATGGAATCTTGACAATTAACATTAATTTTATAAGGTCTACTCCTAAACAATTTTCACTGTACATGTAATTGTGTTCTTTTATAATGGTTAAAATAGAATGAAACTTCGTAACAATTTGAACAAATGCAGTTGTTCCAAGTTATTTTATTCTTCTGGTCATTTGTAAATGCAAATAAACACATTTCCATTGTGGCATTGAACCATTTCAAGCAGCAGAAAAATAAATTTCTGTTGGTTAAAGAGGATAGCTCCAAGTGACTGTAAAAAGAATATTATAAAGAATTACAAAGGCAGATAAAACATATAACTTCTCAACCAGAGAGGAAAGTAGAAAGGAAGAATGGCAAATCATCAGTTTGGAACATTTTGTTATTTCATTCTACAGAGAATGAGCATCATAAACCCTAATGCTAATGTGTTGTTTTTTCCCTACATGTAAAAAAACAACAACAAATTTGAAATTTAAAAAATATTATAAATGGAGATAAAAAAAGAAGTGCTGTTTTTTTTTATAAAAAGACTTAAAAATAACTTCAGTATATATGTATCAGATAGTTTTTTTTTTTATTTTCCACCAAAGAGAAGAGTACATAGAAAGAATGTTTTGGAAGATTTTAAATATTTATTTTACAGAGTAGCTTCAGACCATCACTAACGCAAACAGTAATGCTGATGTAACCTACGCTAAACAGCCTATACTTACATATTTTAAACTATATTTAAATACGAGACCTAGCAGTTTAAATATTTCATTTACCACGCTGTTTTATTCAACAAAACTTTTTCTCTTTTCCTGTTATTAAGTTATTTCTTTTAAAATCAACTCTTATTTTAATTAAGACTACATTTAATAATAAATAAATAAATAATGTAACATGGCATTTAAAACAAGACAAACAAAATTAATGTAATTCAGAATTTTAATGAAGAGACAATATGGCTCACCAGACAAAATGGCTTTAATGACAACAATAATAATTACTACAATGAATGTATTAACAAATATTCAAACACTTCATCTATGCTATGCTCACGAATAATTAAAAAATTACAAAAATGTATTATGCATTTAATTTTGTTAAGTTTTTGGCTCAAAAGAAAACATCTTACAGCTTTGGAAAGTATGAAATTTTTAGTGGAAGATAGTGTTAAACAGCTAAGGTAGAATCAGACATTCTTCTAGCAAGCTGGACAATTTACTGTATGTTAGAAGAACTTCAGGTGAACTGCAGAGCAATAGTAATTCTACCAAGATACTGTATTAGTCATATTAAATGTACCAGGATTGTTCTTTTTTTCTTCAGATGGTTTTTATATACATGTATAAATTTTCATTCATAGTATAACAATTTAATAATTGTTATCTATGTCTTAGAGTCAAGGAAGGGCAGTGTGCATTTATTATAATGTTTACAGTACATGTATTCAAAAAGAGATCTGGTGTTTCTGTTCTCTAAATATAAAAAATAAAAATGGTGTCAACTTTGTAAGTTGTGAGCTCAAATAACTTTTGTGTTAAGAACAGTGGATAAATATTATTTTTAGTCCTGCATGATTATTGTTAGTAAAGATGTCTACAATATTGTCCTGGTTTGTAAATTTATATTTAATTACAAACTATTAATGCATTTTGGGGACAAAATGAATAGAAAAGATACTATATGAAGAGGTGATTAAGGATATATGTGAAAAGGAATGAATATGATGATCATGTAGTGTGAAAAAAAGAAACAATATATTTACAAATGCAAACATAAATACTTAAAATATGTCACACGTAGATTAATTACTGCAAAAAATAAATATGATAATGATGAAACATTGAGTTATGAAAATTAAATAAGTATTATTAAATAAAGTATTAAAAAAATAATTGTTTTTGTATATATTAAAATACTGAAAACAATCCTGACATTTTAATAAATTCTAAGTCAAATGTGAAAATAGCAATAAGTATTATTTTAGAAAAAAAAAATCTACAGCAAAATTCATTAATATATTTTAAAAAGAAAAAAAAAAAAAGAAGAGAAAAATGTGCTACAATTGTTTTTATAAATTTTATTATCAAACATTAATCAAATTTATCATTTTCCTTCATAAATAAAGTCGCCTTTAACAATCCTTTTAAAAAATAAATACATTTTGTTCAAAATAATATCATACAAAATTTATGCAAAATGCATCTGCTGTTTGTTCATGTTTTGTTCTTCTTCAAGAAGTTCCATGGAAAAGAAGAATCAAAAACTCATCTTAGTTTGTAGGACTATCAAAAAAAAGAAAAAACATAGATAACAATATCTCAATATACATTGATCCATTAGGTCAATGTGATCTAAAGCTACATCTTTAAATGATTCAACAAGTCATGAGCACGTTTTTTTTTATCAAATCTTCCAGGGTTGCTGTTTAATCAGGTTTTAATCTTTCTGTAAAATTCTGAAAATTTTATTTGTGATTAGAAATTTGTGTTTTGATTTTGGCACAAGTTTACCATTACAATACGGTCTTTTCAGACTGTTTCCTGGGACAGCAGATTGTAAAGTTTAACCTTAATGTTGCAAAGTTGTGGTTTCTTTTTATTACAATGGCTCATATTAGATTAGGAATTATCTGTATTGGTTATTATTGGAAATAACAGTCTAAACATAGCAAGCTTCAATGTTCACACCTGGTAGTTGACTGCTTTCTATAATAACAGTAAAATGTACATACAAAACAAAACACAGTAAAATTATCAAAGTATTGGTTCTTTTTATAAAAAAATATATTCATTGTCAACAAATATACAATATGCCTGGTCTCAAGGTTATATGTGCAAGAATAAGGCCAAGACGGCAGAAGACTGTAGACAGAATCATTACCAAATATAGATTTAAATTATATATTTAAGATATCTTCCATGTCACAATGAGACTTATGATACTTAAAAAGATTACCATGTTACCACATTCTTGACTAGACAAAAAAAACAGTATTCAGTAATCACTTTTCACATGACATTAACATGGCATAATCCCCCTCAATGATCCCCCTCAATGATTCACCTGAATGATCTATCCCCCTCAACAATCAACCACCTCAATGATCACTCTGAATGGTTTACCTGAATGATCTATCCCTCTTAATGATCATCCCCCTCAATGATCACTCTGAATGGTTCACCTGAATGATCTATCCCTCTTAATGATCATCCACCTCAATGATCACTCTGAATGGTTCACCTGAATGATCTATCCCCTCAATGATCACTCTGAATGATTCACCTGAATGATCTATCCCCCTCAATGATCATCCACCTTAATGATCATTCTGAATGGTTCACCTGAATGATCTATACCTCTCAATGATCATTATCCACCTCAATGATCACTATGAATGATCTATCCCCCTTAACGATCATCCCCCTAAATGATCCACCTCAATGATTCACCTGAATGATCTATCCCCCTAAATGATTCACCTGAATGATCTATCCCCCTCAACAATCAACCATCTCAATGATCACTCTGAATGGTTCACCTGAATGATCTATCCCCTCAATGATCACTCTGAATGATTCACCTGAATGATCTATCCCCCTTAATGATCATCCCCCTCAATGGTCATTCTGAATGATTCACCTGAATGATCTATCCCCCTCAACAATCAACCATCTCAATGATCACTCTGAATGATTCACCTGAATGATCTATCCCCCTCAATGATCATCCACCTTAATGATCACTCTGAATGACCTATCCCCCTGAATGATCCCCACAACCTTAATAATTACCCAAAATGATCATATCCAACAGACCAGTTACCCAATCTGGGATTTTTTAGGTATCACATGACACAGCAAATCGAAAGCGAGGCCATACATGACAGACGCCCATTTCCACTTAGAGAAAATGGAGGGTATTAAAAAGTACAAAAACACATTCTTTGAAGAAACTGCATGCTTTGAAAGAAAAATACTTAAATCTTATACTGAGGAACTTAAAAGAAAGGGTAATGGGGCAAAAAGGCACCTTTAGTTTATCATATTTATGTGATATTCAGCTGATTAAATGGTGATTAAACTGTGCGATGTGCCTTAGACTGATACATTTACAGCAATATAATACTAGAATAAAGTTTTAAGTTTATGTATTCGTAAAAAAAAAAAGGGTTTTTGTCTTTAGGTGTGTTTGCATTGTTACGAGGTATCCTTATTTGAAAAAAAAATCAGGCATTTTTTCCGTCTGATTGCCATTTGGAACTATTTTACAAGCAACTTTCGAGGCTTGAAATGTTTCTCATGAAAGTTACCAACTAAATATGCTTTGTTCAATTATACACAAAATTAAAATACAATATGTAAAATAAACTGCATGTATTTTATTAACACTTCAAAGCACACTCTTAGTAAACAATTTTCGTGTCATTGAGAGACAGTCAATACATAATCACTTAATTATTATTATTTAAGCAAGTTGGCGAGTGGATATATCACCCATGCCTTTCTTCTATTCAACTAAGTAAGCAACACACCTTTTTATTTAGTTTAATCGGAAAACACACTTAATTAACAAAGATTAAATCCTTTGTCATATTAGAAAAGGGTCATATGTTTCTTTAGCTATCTTTAACACAGTTTGTGTCAGCAAAGACCTTTTGGTGACCTGAAATTGTCATGTAAACGGCACAGTAGGGGTTGGGGTCATAAAAAGCTCTGTATGGGGATTAGCTGTTAGGCTCGTATTCTTACACAATCAAAGTGATAGGCGTGTCATATTACAGTAACCAAGGCTACCTTAATAAAACACGTGACAATGTTCAGTACTCATTTTAGAACAAATGACATACCTAAAAGTTTTGTAGTTTCTGATAATCAGTGTAAACAAATTCGACTACATAAACATTTCTGTACAAAATGTTTACTGCGCAATTCAGCTTAAGTGGAACATATGGCCCCTGTTGAAACATATTTAGTGTTGTTAAATCTATAGTTAATTACTAAATAAGCAAATAGGTATGGTATATAGGTAGTGATATACGTTTACGCGCATAAGAATGCAAATGTTTAACCTTTGAATCAATCACCCCAGTTCAGCCAAGTATACAGCTAGATAATTTCTACTTGATGTGGAAAACACATATATGAATTACTTATGTAATATATACTTTAATTACTTATAAAATGTATTATCAGCAGTAGGGCTGTTACAATACGCCTGAAGCGTACCACGATATATAGTGATATTTGATCAAACTATCATAAGGGCCATTTTAGCCAATTATAATGAACAGAATGAACAACTAATGCCTAAGTGTACTATGATATACCATTATATATATATATTTATATATATATATATATATATATATATATATATATATATATATATATATATATATATATATATATATATATAGGTAAACACAGAGACAAGAAAGTAATAGGACTAGAAGGTAGCAAAGTAAAAACAATCAACAACAAATTAACTGCAAAAAAATCAAATCAATGTTGTACGATGCACCCAGTTAATTCTAAGTCTGACGATTCAAAAATTTTCTTCAATGATCTGTCCTCCTTTATTTAGAAGTGGCCACCACATTCGCTTTTTGCGATTTAATTTGGCGTTCTTTCGAAAAAAATCAATCAGTTAGGCCATACTGTTTACAATTTGCAACAGTCATGTTCAATTATACTGCTGAACGAAATGTAATGATAATGTATTTTTAGTAAATTTTAATTCCAATCTCTGACATGTTTCAATGCGACATTCGTTTTTCTTAAATCCAGAAATGAATTTGTCAAATCAAAAGCCAAAATCTAATTTAAAACTGTTATTGAAAGGAATACCGCAAAGGCAAATCGAATATGTCGCATTTCCAGAGCGGTTTAGAATGAACTAAACATGATTTTACTACATTTTCAGTCCGTTATTGGCGATCACTTTGCATTAATACGAACATCTTTGACTTAGGATGCCCAAAATGGTGGCAGCAAACAAAACTTACAAAATATTGTAAAAACCGGTAGGCTCAGTGTATTGCAGTACTAATTGACTTTACCCAGTACCTCAATATACCAGTATACCGTGACAGCCCTAATCAGAAGTTAGTTTTGTTAAGTCATTTTAATTTCATGCAAAATCAATTGCTCAGTAAATATTAAACATTATATATTCTTCAACATCACCTCGCTACAAAGGCAACTTTCTAGTAACCAGCAGAAAAAGTTTTTTTTAGGATTAACAGATATTTTCATCACTGTTTGTGAATTCACAAGATGTTGTTGTTTTTTACTGTGGATTTCCACTTTTGTGATAATCTTTTCCTAACAAACTAAACATGAAAGGTGACGTCCATGTATATATGGACGTTACAGTGACAGCTGTGCCACTGAAGTTTACTCGGTGTCTGTCCACCTGCCAGTGTATACTGAGTGTAAATTGGTGTATTAAACTACAAAAATACTTTAAAGTCACCAATTCACTATTTAAGATCTATTAACTAAAACATCCCTCAATCAATGATTCTGTCACGTATGGCCTCATTCTGAATATTGCGGGTCATGTTGACTCATTAAAATCAGCCAATTGGGAAAAGGGTCTATTTTTCTTTGTTAACCTTTGCAGAATGCATTTATTAACTAACTAAACTATGCTCAAATGTCATTTGGATTTCATGCAATGATAAATGATGTATTCCTAGGGACTAAGAATCAAATGAAGAAGACTCTTATAAGACAGTTTCCAGAAAAAGCTGGCTGATCTGGATCTGCATGTTTTGCATTAATGTAATATATCAGCAATTTGAAGGTTCAGGTAATTATTTGCACTCTGACATATGCACTATGAATATATCTCCTAACTACACGAATACTATAGAAAAAAGAAAAGGAAAACATACCAGTGCATGCAAAAATACAATTTCTCAGTTTTTCCAACAAAAATCATATCGATCAAAAAGATTTTCAATGGTTTACAGGATCTCATGTCTGGCAAAATTATGATGAATATTTTTATATTGGTTTGATTTTTCTAGTTGAAATGGCAGAAAGTCTTTAACCCCAAAAAAAATTAAAAAACGTGGGAGGCGTAATAAAAATATTGTTTTTTGTTTGTAATATAACGTGAAAAAATAGTTATATTTATTAATCCGACCTTGTGTATCAATGTCTGCATTAATTTTCCTGAAACCTGTTTCTGCAAATTCATCACTGTAACCTGTGTTTATTAACAAGGTGAATACAAGCGTGGTTGTGATATGATATACACACATATATATATATATATACTCTGGGTAGCTGTCATGTTAACATTTATACTGTATCTTCTTTTAGAGGCACAGTTTGAACACTGTTAAATATGCTTCGCATCATAATTTATAGCAGTTCTAATGGGGTAGCAGCAATGAACTAAATGACTATTTGCTAAAATGATAGCACATTTATTCTAAATAAATGTATTAAACTAAGCTTCAAATCTCTATTAAGTTTGTGATTAAAGACCATGTCTTGAAAATTATTGCTTATCAGCTGATAGGATGAACAATCGTACAGTGTTGTTACAAAAGCAAACAACCTTTTTACATCCATAAATCTTTGAATTAGTTTTAGCACACAGTATGTAGCATTCAGAATGGTTTATTCACTATTTTTTTCTTAGCACTTTAATACACTTATGCCAAGCCATTTGGTTCCCATTGTGTAATGCGGATGAACATAATTCCATGGTAAGGCCTGAGCACATTATAAGCCCATTCTATATGGTATACACAATATCTCTTGCTGAACAGAAAATTGATGTATACTGTAATATACTGGAACCAACATTTTAGCACTTTAACACACTAATGCCAAGTAACTTGTTTGTCTTGTGTATCACTTTTGATAAACTTTTGTTCAATTGTAAAGCATTAGACATAATTAGCAAGAAGTGACATTAAACAAATATAATCACTTATAAAAAAAAACCCACACAGTTACATCATAATGAAGTGTTTTATATATATATATTAATGCCAAGCTACTTGGTTTGTCTTTTGGACGGGTGACACTTGAAAGTACCTTGGATTGGTCGGCGGTTTCTCTTTAGCCATGACCAGATTGGACTGCGGCTGATTCTCTGGATTCTGTCGTGTTCCATCTCCTTTCATTACAGCTATACATTTCCAGTTACCAAGGTAATTAGCTGAAATGTATAAAAAAATGAATCAATTTCTTCCAGAGTTAAAAAGAAGCTTTTTACAGGCTACAAGTTGTTTATTATCCATAAAAACTTTGTGATTTTCTTGCATCTACCTGCACAAAAGCCTAAAACAAATTGTAATAACCCAGTATTATTGCCTTTCACCGTGCATGCATGGTTGAAATAGGTTCTTAGTCATTTCTTTATGCATTAATCTGTTGAGATGATAGATGATGGTTACAAGCCACAAAATTGCAATTTTATGTGCTGACCAAAGTTTACATACTAGCCAAAAATATACCATTCAACTCTGAGCTCGTACAGACCTTACTGAAGTCATTGTTTACAATTTATCAGTTTTCGCGACTTCATCCAATATTTGATATCTTTGCTGACACCCATATTTAAGAGCCTTGTTTCTTGAAGATTTCATTCCAAATAGGTTTAAGTCACATTACCAAGGTATGTCGATGTTTCATCAAGCTTAAACTTCTTTAAACTCAGTAATTTACTTTTTGAAAGTGTAACGCCAAGTTCTTAGTTCCCATCTTGAATGTTGCATCATGGGATTATACATTTTGTACAAAAATCATATAAGCTAGGGAATAAATATATTGCCAGAGACTTATTCACAAATAGTGTAGATCCTGATCAGATAGCTGAGAGCAGAAGCTTGATGATCTGGATCTACATTAACTGAAGTAGCCCAATCTATTTCAAATATGTAAACAACATCTTCACATATTTTACATTAGAAATAACAGTTAAGTTGCAATAACTAAATTTTAACAATATCGCCTTCCAGCTGTTATGAGGAGAGAAGCCCTAGTCTAATGACTTGGAACCAGACCTGGTAGCGCAATCGGTAGAGCGTCGGCTCCAGGTACGGGAGGTCCCGGGTTCGATCCCGGACCGCGACATACCAAAGTCGTTAAAAATGGTAGTGGTATAGCTCCCTTGCTAACGCTCAAGCAAATATAAGGGTAGTTCCACGACTGGTTGGCCCAGTGTCAGGATAATGTGACAGGGTGTAATATCATGCCAGGTGTTCACGGCATGCTATACACAGTGAAGGCAGCACTATATCTGCTTCAAGTGGACACCGTCTCCAGATAACTGAAATACTGTTGGTGGGACAATAAACCCAATAAACAAACAAACAAACAAATGACTTGGCAGAGCCATTGACACAATGGAAATCAACTGGTACACTTTCTCTCATGAATTCATGCTGGACTGAAACTTAATCACAAAAGGATTCTAAGTGTTATTTACTCTTGCTAAGTAACACACCTGCTTTCACAATGTACACTATTAAACAGCTAAAAGTTCCTTCCTGATGACTATTTATAAAACCTAACCCAATTTCAAAAACATACTACAGTATTTAGATGGTTCAGTAACTAGCATATTTTTTTTCACAGGTGTAGTTTACCTTCCCAGAGTCGGACGCAGCTGTCATCCCCTGATGATGCAAGTACGGTTCCGATGACATTCCAGGACAGTCTCCAAACCTGTCAATGTATCAGTAACTGTTCAGTATTCTTAACTTTTAGCCTTCCATATCTGTCAAAAACATACTAAACTCTTTAGTTATATTTTACATTTTTTTATCAACTACAAGCCAAGGTAACAGGACATTGTTATAGGCTAGAAAGTTAATATCTTGATCAGATGGCTCCCAGACTGGAGTTGGATGGTCTGGATGAACACTCTATGCCTAAGCCATGTCAATTCATTTTAAGAAGGCTATAAGTTACACAGGATTATTTTGCTGTTTTTTTTAACACAATTTTGAAAATGACCCATACCCTTGACCTTCTGATTCTTGGTATGTTTCAAACTATCCTTGTTCATATTAAACAGATTTTTGACCATGTACAAATTAACTAAATAACACACTGTACAAAAAACAATAAAACATGAACCCCAACATCCCCTTGCCCCTCCTCACATGGTGATCAACAGAAAAATGTTTTGCTGTTTTATCTGGTAAAGCTGCAAATGAGGTCCCTATGAATAATTTAGCTCATATCTTGGATAAGATATAAGCAAAACATATAAGAGCTTGAAATGACAGCACACATATTTGTTTACATAGGTCATTTTATTCTGAGCAGTCAGTGCTTTTAACTAAAAATGCAAAACATGGGTACTAAATGTGGGTATATATCAAGAAGTACAAATTGTTCTATGATCAAAGAGCTGGCAGGTAATATTCAATAATATCTAACCCAGGAAAAAATGAGGTCTATGTGTACAAACCAATGAGTCATGTTCGTTGAAGTCGCCAACTTGTCGTAGTTCATATTTCGTAATTCCTGATGGTCCACTAAGGGTAGCTTCTCTCCTATAAATGTGGAAAAGACTGGTGTAAATAATAACAATTAGTGATGTCAGCATGTACTGGATTACTCGATTTAATGTTGACACTTAAGTTCTCAGAAAAAAAAGACATGCATTTTAATGCGCATTAATAGTGAAAATGGCCGAGCACCCTATCAGAATATTGACAGAGTACTTAGTATTGATTTTATTACTCATTTACACCCCTTTTATCAATATATAAAGATTCATTTTATTTCTCATTTTCACCCCTATTAACAAAATCTTAAGCTTCGTATTATTACTCGTTCACACCCATATTAACAATATAAAAAGGTTCATGATCAACAACATAACATTTGGAGTCTCCAATACACACCGACACAATTATGGTCATTTTGGCGACATCCTGGTGAAGGAAGACCCCAGACTTACGTCAAGGTAGAACTAAATATTACTATATACTTAACTAACTACTTGTTGCTCGAACAAAATGCAAATATACATGTATTTATTGTTTGTTATTAGTAAGAGGTAAGATTAAGAAGTTATTTTATTATAAAGTTGCATTAATACTACAAAGAGGTTAACAAGTCTTCTCTTAAAAAATATTTCGAAAGTGTGTTGTTGAATCATCAAACTGCAAAGGTTTTGCAATCAAACAATAAAACAGTACAGAGTAAACATACAACTGAAATTTATGTTATAAAATCTGAAGTCTTAAAACTGGTCTCTTTTAAATGGTTGGCTTAATTTGATATTTCCTTTAAAATCCATCCAATCAGGAGCCAAATTTTAATGAAAATTGTAAGTTGAGCTGAGACATTGGTTACTGGTCTGATTTCAATCTTTATTACAAATTCAACCAATCATGGCCTCAGATTTTAAAACATGGAGCTTGACCCTGAGACAGTGCTCATTGGTCCAGCCAGGTACTATTCTCAAATTTGACCTCAATGTCTCAACTTTAGTCTATGATCGTCAAGAATGACTCAAACTCAGGGTTGTCACTAGAAATATTTTGAGCAGGCTCAATTAACTTTTGAGGAGGCTAGGCTATGCAAGCACCGAGGTGTGAAGCATTGCTAGTAGGGTCCGGGGGCATGCTCTCGACTGATTTTCATTTTTTTCTTTAAATTTGAGGCGGCCCGATTTTCATTTAAGGCAGTCAAATCGGCCGCCAGCCGCCTCCTTATGACGGCCCTGCAAACTTACACTTACTGATTATTATGGCATAAACAATAAAGCAACAAAACACATAAGAGTTATTTCCCCGTTTAAAATCAAACTGCTAGCGGAAGAACTGCCAAAAAGGGTTATTGTATCAAGTCTACAGGTAAATGCTGATCAATTTATAAACTGATGATTATTCATGTTAGCTATATCTGTAAAGTGTGCAGTAAGTAAATACAGCAGTATTGTACTGGTAATGATGAAAGAGCATTGAATAGAATAATTTCTTATTCAAACATTCATACTGATATATAGTTTCAAACGATTCAGAGTTTATCTCATGGATGTAGGACCTAGGTCAGATATAACAACGCTACCTAAGAGGCTCCATGGAGATTATTTTCAGTGTTTTGGTAGCTATTCCCAAAAGATGGTAGGATCTGCCAAGATTTGGAGAGAATGCAACATCATGGACTGCATCTGTTACCATGGAGATGTTCTCCACTTTCATCCACTTTCTGAAAACAGAGCATAACCAAAATCAAACTTTTGTAAGTCACGGAAAATGATCTAGAAACGTCTCTCAAATTATTTTTTGATCATCAAGGAGGATGTCACCATGGATATATATCATTAATTTTTAATTAAATAATTATCTTTTCTGGCTGAAGAGGGCATAGTTGACCAAAGAAGACAGTCTGAGTGCACCAAAACCGACCTGAAAGCCCACAATCTGACCATCATTTACCTTACAGAGAGCAGGTGTCAGACACTCAAGTTGCCTCCTAGTAACCTACCCCAGAATATTGGACACACACAGTGGAAAACTCAAGGGATATATTTAAAACATTGATTACTTAGAAAATATTTGTTAAACTATTATAGTATAATCTAATAATTAGGGGATTGGTTGCAGTGATATCATCTCTCAATTTATTTTTGAAGAAATTTGAATACTTGGATACTGCCCTCAAATTATTTTGTCTCATTTATTATATACCTGGAAAGTTTCAGTGAACATTTCCTTAAAGATATCTCTATAAATTACCAGTATTCACTTATTTAAATTGATATCATTTCAAAAAATCTTTTTGTTTCATTCTTTACTCATAACTAAACAATAATTACTCCCATTCTTTTGAGAAAGAATGAAAAAATGCACTTACCCACCAGAACAAAAAATGTGTTGTTGTTATTACAGGTAATATTTTGCAGACAAATCAAGTATAATTACCTAGTAGAGTCTATATATTCGTATATCTGGACTTTCCCACCTGCTGAAGGATTGGAATCATCACTGCCCACTGCCAGCATGGGTGGATGACGTCTGAAAAATTTTAACGAAGAAAATAAAGTTCACTTAATGAATTGCAACATATCCTTTAAATAAATAGAAAAAATGGTGAATAATATGATTGAATGGTATCATTGTACACATGTGAATTAGCTTTCCTACTTATACTTTATAAACATGAACTAATATCTTTCCACATAACTCTTATAATCTATAAAATTCACATTTCTTTTAACCGTGAGCTTAAATACCCAGTGACTCAGGGTCGTAATCAGTAAATATTCTAGAGAACAGGCTCATACCATATGCAGGCTGATTTGAAACTCCATTATAATTACAGCCAAATGTAAGATGAAAAGATTTTATACAAGTGGTGTGCTGAAAGGACATTTAAACATGCAATCAAACAGTAATTAATTCCTTTACTAATTTCTGCTACAAAACAGGTTCAGTTGAAGTTCTAAAGGGCATTTCGGGCAATTGGTCCTGCTAATCAAATAGATTTTCTTGGAATACTAACTTCTAAATACCCCAGCCCCAAATTAAAATATACATATTATGCCATCACATATTTACAATAAATCATCTTCAAGTGAAGTAATATTTACAATAAAAAAAAGCAGAGCTCATTTAGCTCTTCCTGTAAAGTACCAAAGCATATGCATGTTCAATGACAGGTATTCAAGATATATATCTACTTGCATTTCAGAACACTCTCAGGAAAGGCAAGATTAGAGATCTGTAAAAACGCCCCACTCAACCTTTTTTGCCAAATGACCAATTCAAGGCAGTAACTGTTTGCTTTATTTCCTTAATGTCTCATCACTGATTAGTTCTAACTTTGATATTTGGCTTTCATATGAATACATTTTCCCTGTGGCTTATCATATTGAAGTATATGTTGCTTACTGGACTTTGTCATATTTCTTAATATATACCTTGAGGGGTTCCAGGAGAGGCAGCTACATCGCAGCTTGCAGGAGATCTCATGTTGGAGAGACCATTGACTGAGATTCATCACATCTGGTGCCTCATAAATTCTCACGATACCATCAGCTGAACACGTTGCCTGCTCACATTCAGGAGGGGAATTAGCTTTTTTTTTTTAATGTTGCTCTGACACTATTATGGTTATATTAGCAAGGTAAGGCAATCATTGGTACAAGAACATCCAAGACAGATGTCTGGGTAGAACCATCAATGCACCACAGATCAATTGGATGTCAGTGCCACTAAAAGCTTGGCAATGGGCGCCACTGTCTTTAAGTATTTCTTGATAAGGAAAATATATATCAATACATGTAATTGCAAATAAGGCTGAGTATTGTACAACAATATCAATTCTTGTTAACATACAAGGAGAGAGTAGGGAAGTCTGTAAATTTCACTAGAAAAATCAAAAAAGAGATATGAATCGACAAATAATGTTACGCAACCAGTATGCCACAAAAGACAATAGTTCTTTTTTTAATTCAAATATTTTAGAAAAAAAATCTACCATGTAATAATATGGATAATTTTTCCAATTTTGTGAAGAAATACCACTACTTAAACTTTTCACAACACTTCCCACTCACCAGCTGTAACCCCAGGTGCTTTGGGGCAAATTTAACATCTGTCACTGATGTTCTACTGTCGACTAGACTTGTACGTTTTATCCAGGATCTGTGACCTCCCTCCTGTCTCATCTCTCCAACCATCTCTTCCCAGACGGCAGCTGTACGGTCAAATGAACACGTGGCTACAACTTGGCCAAACTCTGGATGTGCCCATGTGACTCTCCACACTGAACCGCTGTGTGTCTATAGATGAAGATACAATGATAAATAAAAAACCGGTAGATGAAATTGTAATTGAGTCAAGACGTACTGGTAAATGCAGCCTCAATGACAATAGAGATGATAAACTTGTACTGTGATATTCAGAACAACAATCATCAATGTGCACTTAAAATTCTAGATTATGTAGCATATCTCTAAAAGAACTTTTTGAATCTAGAAGGTATATTTAAGAAATATTACCATCTCAAAATCATGAAGAAAATCTGCCAATTCAAACAGACATTAGCATTTCAGGCATAAAAAAATATCAATTTTGGCTATCATGCCAAAATAAATTCTATTTGTGGTAAAAAGAAAGAAGCAGAAATTAGTATTCCACAAACCTTCCAACTGGCTGTACATGTCCACTCTCCATCCTCCCCTTGATCCCATATCTGGATACCATCATAAAATAAACATAATTGGGTGATTAAATGTTTCAGAGTTTAATTTTCCTACACATATTGTGCAAGAGTTGAAAGTTACAGGTGCTAACATGTAGTTTTCATCTACAAAAATGTAGACTTCAACAGCAGACTTGAATTTAATGTTAACATTATATGTATGTATTATATGTAAGACAAACTGTGGGGGCCTCTGTCCAGCATGGTTTCATTTCTTAAAACTTATATAGATTTCCAGTTCGACATCTATCAAGATCAACTTTGTGCCTGGGCTGAGGCTTGTCTGAACAAATATGAACCTTACTTAAGTTTATTGCTTTAAATTAAATCCTACTAAAATTAACACAGCCAAGCTGACAGATTATCTTATTTTTCACTGTACCTATGTAAGGTTGCATCATAGGTAATTGTAAAATAGCTGGGTATCAGAAAACTTAATACACTTTGATGCTTGTTTGTAGATTTCTTTTTTGTTTATTTCTGAATAAGGACAGATATCGCCACCACACCTGTCACCTATATTCTTGGGCAAGACTAGTTAGTATGGACTGTTCCCGGTAGTTAGTACTGAGTACAGGTCCTATCCAGGAAATGGATAATAAGAATTCAGATATTCCCTCTCTGTATACTGTTCACCCTGCAGACTACGACCACCAACAGTATGGTACTGGGAATATCTGTAAGCTCTATAATGTTGATCATTACCAAATATATATGGAAATAGATGGTTTTTAGTCCAGCTGGATATAAACTGTGTACAGAGCTGCAAAAACCAAGGTTGTGTTCACACCCACTACCTCCTGCTCCACAGTCAAGTCCACTATCAATTTAACTAACTGGCAGACAGCTCTTGGGAATGCTTATTCACTACAGTTAAGGCAGTAGTTCCGAAACACTAACGAAACAATCGCTGTTTATTCATTGTTGTTTTCGGTGATTGATTAAAACTTTATGTGGTTGAAAGCACTAATGTATCTCCTTCATAACACATATTAAACATTTGTTAGGGGTTTCCATCTTCACCGTTTAAAGCTATGTTTTCTACCTGTAGTAGAAGCAGTAGTTTCGAAACAAGAGCATGTGTTCCGGAACATGTCTATATGTCGGCATATTCCACCCGCTGCAGTACACAACGGAAGTTGGGGACTTTCTCAAACTTATGTTTAATTGTCAAATTACCTGTCACTATTCTACTTAAGCACGCAGCAATTGTCGGTGCACGAAAGACAAACCACAGTGAACATTTATTTTTTTAATTTTTAAAGGTGGAATAACAAAACAACCAAAACAGATTTCTGCATACAGCTTTACTGACCTTGAGATGTAGGCATATACATAATAAAAAAACGTAAGTAACAAACAAAAACACAACAAAATGATTGATAAAAAAATATCACAAGTTTATGACAATAATTTTGCGAAATAAGCAGAATTATTAATAAGGTTAATCTTCATATTTTGAAAGACTAGTTAGGTCATGCTAGTAATTGTGAAAGACAAATGAGTTTTATAACTTTGGTCAAATTACAAACCTGTGTGCATCTATGGATTTAATGGCTTTCTTATCACATTCACTCTGGGTCTTTTTTTACCAAGCAGAGAGTGCTGACTCAAATTAGACAACAGTCTGGTCAAGGTCTGATCTATCTGCCCATAGTTGTAGCTCATTATAAAAACTTATTTCTCTGAAGTATGCACCATACAGATTTTATGGCGATAAATATCTATGAGGGCATGATATTATGAAGTAAAGATAGTAAAGAGTAAGTATTTCTTTATTTTAAAAGTATTGAAGGTGGTATCCGACAGTTTGTTTTTCCCCTCTAAATAACCAAATAAGTCATTAGCGCCTGAAAAGGTCTTGAAAATTGCTCTTTATTAATGTCAAAGATCTGTGTGAACAGTCAAGGATAAATTCCACTCATTATTGCAAGCTTGTGTTTCCTATCTGAGCCACGCTGCATAAATAGTTATTTTTAAACTTAGGAAAACCATGTGACCACTTACTTTTATATAGTCATCCGGACAATCTTCTCTGACGTCGGTATCTATTCCACTATCACACTTTTTATAGAGTAAGAAAGACAAAATATTTAGACTATTTTTTTTTCTCAATTAGTACATTCTAAAAATAAAGTTAGAGTCAAAATCGTCTTTATAATGACTAAAGTATGCGTTTATGCAAAAAGTATGGCCATATACTCCAATGCAGCCGTCATATATTGGTGTGCATATTTAATATATGCAAATTGTTGGATACCACCTTTAAAGTTTTACAACCTAATTTTCAGAATAAATTTCTGCTACCTTATCAATGCACTGAACCTGATACTTTTGAAATATTTGAAACAGAGACACCATTTTTTCTTGTATGTCATTCAATGCAAAATATGATTACGAAAATTAATGCTTATAAACAATTTGAAACTTGGGTTGAAAAACAAAATAAAACACATAGTTTTGGTGGATTTCAAGGTAAATCAAGAAAACAATGATGCAAAAAATGGAAAATATGAAGTAAAACACACATATAAGAATTGCGTATGTACTTCTACACAAATTTTCATAAACAAAGCAATGAGTACCTACAAATAGAGCAAGAACCTGCCAATGACTGTATATCCCCCGCCAACAGGTGCTTTTTTCCCCAGAAATGGCAGCCTAAGAATTTAACATCATTATTACAAGTGCAATCTATAAAAAAAAATAATGAAAAAGGTTTCAGTTGTTATTAACAAGTTTACTGCTACACTCATTACATGTGTAGTATGCAATGAAGGTACAACAGGACAAATGGTATCCCAACAATATGTATAGTCTTTTACAAACATTCAATTGAAATAGTTGATCCAGGTTCCATTTCTGAAACTGTCTTGTTAACTTGTGCAAGTGTTTGATCAAAATACTGTGCTACTGGCTTGATGAAGTAATTACAAGGCAGATGAACCCCACCACCAATATCATGTTGGTCTGGCCAGGGGTATGAACATGGTACTGGGTCACCACAGACTTCAGCATATACTATTCCTCCTTCATCTAACACCTTCCTAAAACAAAATGCCAGTTCTCTTGGAACATGGCCAAATGGGAGACCTGCAATATCTGACTGAAAAATATTACTTTGTTAATCTGTTAACAATGAGTGTAAACTAGGGTGAAATGTGGATAGTTCTGGGATCCAGACATGCACTTTCATCATGAATGTTATTATATTCGCTATCTACAGGTAATCTAGTTGGAAGATCAGTTGGGAGGTTTTATTTTGAAGTGATGGTAAACTTTTACAACACAGTTTTGTACCAAAATGAAAATATCTGACAAAGTCACAGACGCCTCACTAGCAGGCAGGCTACATGTACTGGTACCTTCACCTGGCTCCGTTCCTTGATGCACCTGAAGAAAAATAAAACAAATGCTTTTTTATTTATTAAGTAATGATTGCCTTTATGATAATGGACAAATAAAAGTGAAATGTTATGCTTCGAAAACATGCAGACAAACATGATGTCAAAGCACATCACTTCACTAGATTTTGATAAAGAAATCACTTTAATATATGTATAACTTTAATATATGTATATGAATATGGGATACACGTTTTCATTGATATCAAAATATGGATTAGTCCATTTTATTGTAAGTAACAGTATATTAATCCAATGTAGATATACAGCATAGCTCAGTATGACAAATCATTACAACAGGCCTTCAGTTTGTTGTCCTGGTATACATATTTAAAGATGTATTTTGATTAAGAAAATGTGTTGAACATAAATAATCATTTCTGAAGTTTTCTTAAAGCCATGATTACACTGAGACATTCTAAATGTCACTGGGTCTATTATAAGTATTTCTTTCCCTACTATGCAGGACTGTCTCTGGATATTTTCAAATGTTGTTTTAGTGAACGAAACTCATTTTGCATAGCACATATTTAATTTGGTTATAGGAGCCACATGTATATACAATAGTATTCTGAACAGGTGGGAATAAAAACAAATTAAAAGTAAAGAGATTAAAATCCTATACTTTTCCTTTCTTTCTAGAAACAGGAAGAAGCTATGTTTTTTGTGTGTGTGTTGTTGTTTTATTTTTGTTGTTGTTGTTGTTTGTTTTGTTTTGTTTTGTATTTTTTTGGGGGGGGGGGGGGTGTTTTGTTGTGTTTTTTTTTTTTGGGGGGGGGGGGGGGGTAAATGAGTGGTATAAAACAGAATTTATTGAAAAAAGAAGTAGTTTTTACAAAATCGTTCAATATGTTTGAGATTTACCCCATCTGGGATGTAACCCCAATCTGCTCTCAGCTGTTCCGGAATAGCTGCTCATACAAACAAACATAAAACATGGTATATTTTGCTTTTCACAATCATAAAACAAAAGTTTGCATTAAGTTAACCAAGAATAGGTATAGGTTATTCATTTTGATGCATAAGTTTGATTGCTTACCTTAGGACTGTGTTTTTTCTTATCACAATGTTTTTTTACCTCAGTTTCGTTAAACGGTGTTGACTTACATTGTTACGCAGGTGATATTTTCAATCGACTGTTGTTGTTTTTTTCACCCTTCAAAACTCGTCTAAATATTCGGAAAAACTTGGAAAAATGTGAAAAATACCGAATTCGATAGAAAAGAACCAATATTTGGAGTACTTTGCGAGCAAACATTCAGAAATCGAGTGGTTGTTTCGGAACTACTGCTGTTTCGGAACTACTGTCTTAACTGTACACTAATACACTCTCTAACAAATATTTATAATTAACATGATTGCCACATATAATCCTATTTAACAGCACATACATAGTTTTCTTCATTCGTTTCTTGTCAAGTTGTGTGTGTTAAAAGGATATTAGTAATATTTTTACACAGAATATTAAGAACAGAATTCTAGATTTGTGGGATTTCATGTGGTCATATGTAACTTAATAATAATATACTATATATTGCATGTACTTAGTCACCGCATATTTTATATTTTGTATTATGGCATAACGGTATTCTGACAATGTAACAGTCATTCTTTCATGCATAAATTATTTGTATCTACTCAGAATACTGTCATGTTGAGTTTCATTTTCTGAAGTGATGAACGCACCTTTACAGTTTGATCGCTCGAGCATGTAGCCATGCGTGTTCCATGGAAGTCGTATGAAACATCGTGGATCAAGTCTTTGTGGTCCGACTGAATTGTCTTTGACACAAACATTGTTGTATTCCTTCTTAAAAAAAATCACTTAAAAGACAAACTTTTTTTGCCATCCATGCCAAGTTTAGACGGTAGAGGCTTGACATAAATTAGTGCGATCTGATATATATAAATGCGTAAGGTCATCTCGAGTGATGACCACGCCTCGTTGTGAATATGTATAAACTGAAGTGTTTGCATATCGTAATATGTATCAGCTTTATTATATACAAATTCAAAATAAAATTGATCTTACATAAAGTATATGAAAATACCTTTCCACATTGGAGATAACTAAAACATTTCTTTCATTTCGATAATGGCGAATATAACATGGTAAAGTGTTATGGGGACATGTAAAGTTCTGAAAATTGGACGTGAATAACATTTGGGTAAGCATATATATACATGTATTCGTAAGCTAGTCCATCGATAAAACAAAAGTGGAGAGAATGAGAGACTTAAGTGAATAGTCTCCCCTGAATAGTCCCTAAATGCAAGTAGGTTCTTTCATTTGGATTACTCAGTTTTTATGCTTGAGCTCTTTAGAGTGTATGCTGACTTTTCTGCCTTTCATATGATACCCAGATTAACAATCATCAACAAACACTTCCATGTTTTTGTTTAAATAACATATATAGAATTATTTAAATGGGTTATATTTAGATTATATTTATGCAAAAGGAAGAAATTCTACTGTTTGTTATATTGCACCATCTGCAAAAGAATAGGCGGTAAAGTCCAATAATTCCAACTAAAAGGACCAACCTTCTGTTTGGACTACTTCAGATATTATCTAACAAGGGAGATGATTTCCATTTCACAAATGTACCCCATTCATGGAACATAAAGTGAAATGGATTTACAGGATAGAAAAGGCACAAAATGGCTTAAATTCGAGAAGTGTCAATCCGATAATAAATACCGAAAAATAATTAAATGAAAAATCGGCACGATCGAAACTGCAGTGACTCTAAATACTTAAAAACATTCGTTTGAAAAAATATCACTTTAGATGCTAATTCAGTTCGTACAAATAGTGTGATTGGTCGAGTGATTAATATCTTGTCTATCTGTATGTCTATGTGTACAGGTGTTTTAGTTCAACTTATACTGATAATATAACAATGGTATTTGTTAGGCTTTATATGTTTACATTCGTCTTACAACAGTCATAGCACAACATGTCAGCAAGTAGACATAGCACAATGAAGACAGCATTTTAGTCTGCTTCAAAATGGAACGGCATATTGGGATTAATTTAGTATGGTTGCGACTTTGACAATTAGAACGTGTTTGCTATATACATCGAGTTTTATAACAGACGAAGCTCAACATTATTCCAATTGTAAATAGGTAAATAAGAAAAGGTCCTATCAAAATGTCCACAGATATTTTAATGTTAACTACCTCTGACTAAGTCTTTGTTGCAAAGCACTACACTCATTCAATACTGCGTTTCACATGATGCACGAGCTGCAGGTCGCGTTAACACAGATTAACCCGATTTGAAATCCGGAGATAGTCGAAAAATCTTATTCCCATCGTTTCCGTCTGCTGGTAAAGAGGACTGGTCATCGGGAGTATCTACCTAATATTTACGCTTTGTGGATTGTTTAGTGTTGATTTTAAATAAATTGGAATAAATTGTTTTTGTAGACACAAAAGTCACATAAAACTAATTAAAGTAAATTTAACGCAAAATCCCCAAATGTAAAGGACTGATTTAAATAGCTTTTGGCTGAAATATCACTTTAGTGTTTTATGAAATTACCGTGTATCAATATTTATAAGGAGGCATGGTTATCAAACTATCGGACCTTTACGCATTGTATTTTATCAGACCACATTTATATTTTAAAGCATATTTAATGCGAAATCGTCATGGATACGTAATGATAAATAGATGTAATGAAGTGTGGTTATCGATATTATCAGAACTTGTGTTGGTATTAGACCAGTTATATATATTCATAAGGAGGCGTGACCATTACGCCATCGGACCTTACGCATTTATGTATGTTAGACCGCATTAGTTTATGTTAAGCAGCTACTAAGCTTAGACCTTTACCGCTACTGACTTGACATATTGGGGAATTTGATTGGTTATTCTGGCTTTTCATTAACCAATTAAAACATCTGAAACAACGGGGACGAACTACTTAAACCGGAAGTTGAGTGACTAGAAAGGATTTATTTACTTTTGTTCATTAATTTTCAATTACTCAGCATACGTGCATCTGTAATGTGCACATATAGGTAAGGTTCTAAAAGCTACGTGAACAAAAACATCCTATCGATTCGATCGATGATGCATTCCTTTTGTCTAGTGAATTCAGTTCATTAAATTGATGCATTCAAGATTGATTCTCAAGCATGCGTCTGTGACTGCATGCATGCAGTGCCTTTCAAGTCGTTATTTACTATAAATCGATAATTTCATTTCATGTTAATTTAATTCTAAATAATTTTCCATTGAATAATTGGGCTAATTCATGCTTAAGAAGCTAAAAGAACGGTTTTATAGTTATCTTTAGTAAGAATCATGTATACAAATTTACACCTAGTGTCTAGACAGAGGGGTGGGGAGTCAATGATTTTCAGACATGCTATCATGTAGCCCTTCTCTACCACTAGCTGTGATGAAGCAAAAGGTAGAGAATCATAATGGGTAAATGCCATCATCCCGTATATATACAGGTCCCTGAATGGTTTCCAGACGTTCCATACCCGATCCCGTTCGTACCAGTCGTTCTGTACCTACAGCTTAAGATGTTCTGTACCCAAACGTTTTTTGTACTACTATTACTGCTACTCTCATACAATTATGATGCATACAGAAAGACTTAGCAAGTTTTTTGATAATGAGAAAGCAAAAGTAGAATATTGACCTACTTGTTCCAAGTTGTATGCTGATCGCTTCTAGCTGTGGCGGCTGCGTAAAACCCTTTTTCTACTTACGTCCTACGACTGATTCAAGTTCTGTTGTATTTTCATGTTGTATTTTTCAACATCTTCCAGTGGAGGGCTATATTTTTGCATGAAATAGGTTTTATCTACTTTTATTTAGGTGATTTTTAACTAATGGGTATCTTTAAAAGCAGACAGTTTTTACACAAAACAGTACAGTATTTTCTTGCACTGAAAAAGTTGATAGCAATTTTTTTTTAAAAAGGTTATATTTATAATTATCAAACAATGATACAAACTGATACCACATAACAACTGACCAAAATATTTAACTTCTTCAATATTAAAGTTGAAAATCAAATAAAGAGCAGACAAATCATGTGAGAAACATTATTAGATCTGAAACTCTACAGATATATTTAATTTTAAAAAAGCAAATAAAACTAGACAAATATATTTAAACCTTGTTAGCAAATAATCTATAAAGGTATTTTTGTGATCTCAAACAGCTTTCACATATCACAGTTTGGTCTTCACACCTAGTGTATGTTGTTTGGTACTCCAGGGCAGTACTACATGGTAGGTGTGACTTTTTTTCTTTAATGTCTTTATAAGCTACTCACACCTAGTAAAAGCTACTCTACTATAGCCTACCCAGTTATCACCCATCTACAGCGTTTTATACAAGCATGGTAAAGAAAGTCTATTTTAGCCCACCCAATTTTCGCCCATCTAGGGCATTTTATACAAGCAGGGTCTATTGATGTGGATAATAATTTGTAACTAATAATTAATAATAGTAACAGGTTTATTTACCTTATTTAATGTATTTTGCATAGAGATATCTCCTGGGTATGGAACCTCCAAAGTTGTAGGTTCTGATCGACTGGTACAAACGGGTACGGAACATCCGGTAACCCCCTGAATTACTCCCACGATGAGACATACTAATTCTTTTAATAGTGTGCTGTTGTAGCGCCATTACCTAAATCCATATAATAAAGTTTAAATACATAGGTAGTCATAGGACTTGTTAAGCTATTGTCAGGATGATGTGACATGGTGCTTATAATATGCTGTCCCAATGAAAGCATCATTATATCCACTTCTGGTATAAATGTAAATTGAGTCAAAGCAAAACTGAGTGAACACATTGGAGAAAAATCAAGAATCATATCTGTTGGTTAACTATTTAATTGTTAACACACTTTTTTGTGACACCCACTCAATTCTGCAATGAAAATTATTCTAATGTACTGTATTCTGACTGACAATATGCAAAGACCTATAAACTTAGAAGTAAGAAACTCCAAAAAAGCTGAAAAAATCTCTTTGATAGAACACTACAGGGCAAAAAAAAAAAACCCAACAGAGAGTCTGTGAATTTTCATAAATGAAAATAATAAAGCTCTCAGAAAACGACCCACACATCCGTATAATGAACTTACTCCTCCATTGTCAACAGACCAAAAATGCTGCTATGCATATCAGGTCATTGTCATGCCGCATACACATAGAGTAGTTGAACATTGTTTTATCTTAATTTGAGTTATTTTGCAATTGTACAGCCAATCTTGGTGTTAAAATCTTTGGTGTATGCAAATTAATATTCGCTTAACAAGTACTATTGGCAATGTTTCATTTATTTAGTGTCAGCTTTATTGTAATAGGGACATTAACCACAATATCATAAAAAGCAAATAGGTATTACTTCGTTATAAAGTTTATTAAAAGCATGCCACATCTATCTGATGGTATTTTTCTCTGTTGCAGGTTGTGGTGATAATGCCTGTAACAAGGTTCCATCCATATCATGGCCTAAACATTAGTCTTCAGTTTGATGACCAAGTGGCATATCGGACAACCAGCTTTGCTCATGCTCTCACATTTAGTGATAAACCTTTAAAACCAGGGGAAATTTTTCTTGTGGAGATTGAGAAAAATGAGCGCGGATGGAGTGGACACTTACGAATAGGATTAAGTCAGTTTAATCCAAATGACAAATTTGAACTACCCCAGTATGCACTGCCAGATCTGGCAAACAATGGGCGATCATGGATATCAGCAATAACTAAGTCGTATAATAAAGTTTATACTCAGAACAGAGAAAGAGGAAATGCTGTGCCGTACACATCTGTGTTAGGAGACTCTGAAATAATCCACACGCCACAGGGTTCTTTTAATCGTAGCTTATTATTACCACTGAATCGGTTGAACAGTATATATTCTCGATCAAAAGACAAAGATGATATACTGCCGACTGATGTAGGTAGCCGCATAGGGATTATGTATCGCGTGGTTGATAGGTTTGCGGAGATGCATTTTATAATAAATGGGGAAGATCAAGGTCCATGTGCTAGAAATATTCCATACCAACAAGGCCCTCTGCATGCTGTGGTAGATGTGTATGGAACAACAAAGCAAGTTAGAATAATTCAATTATATGGAGGTGAGTTTTTATTTAAATTGATTTTGATAAACTTTAAGTAACATCATATAAGCAAAGGTCCTCGGTTGAAGTATTGAGGCTGCCAGTTTTTCTCCTTTTGTTACATTGGCAGTCAGTGTGAATGACATGCACTTATTCCATTAGAAGTGATTGTAAAGCGTAAATTATTTGTAGAGAATATGATTTGCGAAAATTTGTTTAAACTGCCAAAGTGTTTTGTAGCCAGGTGAGAGGGAAAGAATAAAATAGTGGTCGATAGTCAACCGAACATGTGCTTTGTTAGCAGGTCCCAGGTTCAAACCTTGGACTCATTGATCAACTCTCCATGTTACAATCCCTTAACTTGGATAATGGTTAAATTGGCAAACATTCAGCAAGTTTTGCTGGAGGGAGGAACATAGGCAAAGATATTAGTATAACCGCTGATTCATTACAACATTTGCATGTCAGCAGGAAGATTTTCACTTACAAAATGTTCATTGCCATTGTTGTGTTTTTTTTGCTTAGTTATTCTTCCAAATTAATGAATAATAGATGTAGTTTTACATGTGTTTTTTTTCTATGTGCTTATGAATTTAAAAAGGAAGATCAAATGAAGGATGAACTATATCTTATATAAATTGTTACTCATTTGTTCTTGTTATTCTGTTTGTTTCAGAGTCATCTCTACAAAATGTATGCAGGGACATCATTTTACAGACCGTGAAAAAAAATGAGGTGGACATGCTACCTTTACCTAAGAAAATTAAGCAATTTCTACGCTATGAAATTTAACACTGTGATATTTCTAGGATTGAAAAGTGCTGTGGACAAAGGGTAACTCAACAACAATAAATGTGATGTGCTCTAGAACAAGAATTTGGTTGTGCTAATGACTTTAAGGGAGATTACTTTTCAATGCTAGAAAAATGTTCCATTCTCAAGGTGGTTGCAGTGGTCTCCCTTTGAATATGGAATGAATTGGTGAGACTTGTGTCAGTCTAACATTTTTGTAACAAGGAATGTAATTGAATTTTGTCAATTTAGAATTGATATAGAAAATAATTCAAATAAGAAATTAACATAGCTTTGTGTTTATTTATGAGTGATTAACTGGTTCTCCTTCAGGGCTCAAAATTAAACTTTTTTAAACGTTGAAATATATCTGCTTTAAATTTGCTAAATTGGTATTTTACTTTCAGTTAAGGATTCAGTTCAGAACAATTTAAAACATGTTATTGAAGGGGGTGTAATAAACACAATCTTACTAAAGCACAGGATCTTCCCTTCAGGTTGATCTGAAACCCACACATAATATAATGCTCTCCCAGATTTCCAAGTTGCTATTTATAAATAATACTGTGATACTACAGATTGTCCAATCAGAAACCTTGTTTCGCTTTGCTGTAGGCTTAGGTTACAAAATGCTCAGGAATGCAGAAGGACAAATAAAACATGTTCAAAACACAAGTTTGTTTTACAGATGATTATTTTGACAACTCTGTGGCATTTGATATTTACTACATGTGACAATTATATCTGGGATCCTACTGTTGAGCATGGTTTTTCAAAATCTAGTAAGCACGGCTTTTATTGGTTAAATGAAAGGTCACCGGAAGGTGACCGGTAATGTGTCAGTATCAGATCTTAGCATAATGGATATTGTGCTTGAGTTAGGTTGGCAATGAACATAATCAACATATTGACATTTTTTTCTATTGCAAGTAACTTAATTATTTATAACTAAAGTGACCTCTGACTGAAAAAAAAATTGAGTCTTTTTTAAATTTAAAATAGCTTGTACCTATAATGATCGTAATTGGGGTGCTTAGAAATTCTTAAAAAATTGCCAGTATATGTGTTTAATTGTACATTATAAACTGCCCTATATCTGTGTTCATTTGAGATTTGATTGGATTAATAATTTTAGCAATATATTTTGCACCCTTCTTGCTTAGAGGTTCAATGGGGGACATTAGTGAAATAAAAATTGTTTCTCTTGATAATAGCAAAGGTAATCCAAACAGTGGGTAGGTCCTTTTAGTCTTTGTGGGATTCATCACCTTTTCTGTTAGAGATAGTGCGATTGTAGACAATGAAATATCTTGCATTTGGATAAATATGAGGTCTAAATGCATTAAAATACTTATAGAGAAAATTGATATACTTGCTGATATCTGTTTACCTGAGTTTCATAAGCATAAGCAAGCAACAAAGTTAACATCAAATCTAAAGAGCAAAAGCATGTAAAGTGAGTAATTCCAATAAAAGGGCCTACTTGCGTTTTGGAAGAATTCAGGGAAGACTATCAACTAATGTCTCATTACAACTTCATTGCAGCAGGGACACTACTTAAACTATCCAAATTGCACTGAATTGCCTCCCTTGTTGGCAGACATTTCATATATACAACCTGTAGAATGTATGGCATTTTGTACTTGTTAAACTATTTAAAAAAACCTTACTCTACAAGATACACATGATAATATAAATTTTGAATTACAAAGATAATGGGTAATATTGCATGAAAAAATAAACAAATTTACAATGAGGATAAAAATACTACATTTATGAAGTTTTTTAAAATACTGACATTGGAGTTATGAAATACATTTCCTCTAAATGTAAATGAGGAATATCATGTTTTGGAGATTTCAGTGTTGACAATTTTGTAAGAGCGGTGGTGAAATAGTTTTTGTTGAGTTACTGCTTCGTACAGAATGTGGCGACCTAACAATTTAAGACTATCCCCGTCTCATGCTACAGCCTGCATATTATTTCATTGAGAGGATGGGAACCAAAAGGCAGAGTCGCAGTGAAAAATTCCTAGTAAAAATATCATAACACTACAAAATCATCAGTTGTTAAAGTGGGTCAACCAATCTTGGTTATCAAGCCTGAACCTTTCGCTTATGTCACCTACATGCTCAGTTTTGTTTTATAAATTGAGAAGAGATTGTTTATCTAACACAGTAATTATGTTCAGGAGTTTTTTTATTTGTCTCAAAATGAGCTTCTTTTTTGAAGCAATGCAAACCACAATGCTTACATTACTTTGATTTAGAGTAGCGATCAAATAGCAAAGAAATAGAATCACAACCATGCATACCAGGATGCATATGATCACATTTCTGATAGTATAGTAATTATTAAAGCAGTCTAGACACTTTTGGTCTAGTTTTGTTTCCTATTTAAACTTTGTGCATCTATGTAGCAAAAGAAATTTTCACAGTATATGTACATTAGCCTTTATATTGGCAGACAACTAAGAAACTTAAGCACACAATCATTCATTCAAACAGCCATTTGTCTTGACTTAGGTGGGCAAATAGAAATAGGGCTTTCATCAATATAATTTACCAATGTTTATATCGTAGATATTTTATTGCCGATCAATAATCAGTACAAAGATTACAATTTAAATATTTCTGGTGGGAAAATAAAAAATTAAGTAAAAAAATACTTTTTCAGATTTTCAAATTACACTTTATAATGATAATAATCTGCATGTTGTCCAATGTTGAGTGTCTTGTTTAGCTTTTCTTTTATAGTTATAGTACACAGCATAACTGCATTAAGTTTTGGTGGTGAAAGTTAACCCTGTAAGCTATTCAAGAAGAGCAAATAATGGTCAAAATTGTTTCGAGGTAAATCAAATGTACATTACATTGGAACGCAGGTAAGACTTCATCTGCAACAACACCTTCTGAAAATATATATTGTACATAAGGACAAAATTTACAACAAGGTATAACATCGGTTATTAGAATATTTTATTAAACATACAATACTTTCTTTCAATTAAATTAATAAAATTGCATTTTAACTTAATTAGGTCTAAAATAAATGCTCATAAATGCTGCCGAGGGCAATCAAAATACACCAAGTTTAAAATTAAACTCTCAGTTGTTTATTTCGTCAACACTACACCCCTGTGATATGACTGAAAATTCCGAACGTGCCATTATTTTCCAAACCTGTGAGGTAACTTTGGACTGAGATGCCGAGATGATGCAAATGACCTTTGTCATAACAGCCTTGAGCTGCAGATGGCAGTGTTGCACCATACCGGATACTGCAAATATCTCGGCCTAGTAGTTGATGTATAGTCGGTGGCATACTCGTTCTAATAAAAATTCGCTCCCCATTTTGACATATGCCACTAGTCACTGTGTGACTATATCACTTAAACAGATTACAACACAAAAGTAAACATTTGAAGCATGCCTGGACATAACTGATGAGTCTCCATCGATATACATTCGTGTTTCCAAAAATCAGCTTCTCATTACTCATGAAACTGTGGCAATCGACACCGTCACACAACCATGAGATGTACTCTCAATATTTAAAATCAAAAACTAAAATTTGAATAGTTTAACTGAACTAACAAAAAAGTTAATATATTAAAATAACCTAGATATTAGGGTCACATATCCATGCAGTAAATAGCATTTGTTTATTTGGTTAACTGTACAAACTTTACATATGACTGGTATGATTTGAAAGTTGTTGTTTTTTTAAGTTTTTTACTTTGTTCTAAAGCCCTAGTTAAAAAGACCGATGCCATAGGACGGTTACAAATTCTTACTCATACTTCTTCAGAAGTAAACTGAACAATATCATCCAATATATAAAAAATTATGAAAGGAATTAAACAAGCAAAAAAGGTACAAAGTGATATGAATGTTTGCTAAGCAGTCTAGAAGTTAATTTTACGATTGATATCTGAAGTATGTCAAAACCTCTGATAAGCCAGCTCCTTCCGGATCTGCACTATTTGCCTAAATGTGATGAATTTTTGCTGAACAGTTTATAAGTCAAGATTGTAATTGATTTGTGAAGTATTCCAAAACTATTAAACTTACCTACTAGTATGTATTGTCATGTGAAAGTCAGTTTTCATTTGAACTTTATGCACAAAATCAAGGAGGTTATAGGCCAAGACCTATGCACATATTGTAGGAATCCATGTTCATTGATACCACTCTGCTTCATGGTGGCAGTAGGATATTAGGCTGGTAAAAGTTTTCATGAATATTCATTGCAACCAGTGGTCCAATGAAAATGGGTAATGTTGTTTTTTTTACGCTACTGTTCAATTGAAGTTAAAAAACTATCTGTCAATGTCCAATGTGGCTGCACTAACCCACTACGCCTTTGGTTTACAAATTGCAATTTGTTCATTGGCTGAATTTAGATGCCGTTTTAGACATGGAGCATATATTCATGAGAATGAAGTTTTTCTGGCCAAGTAACACATGGCATATGTATGTAGTGATAACCGAATACTTACCATGGGTTCTGATGATGCTATGGACATGAAGATTGGCAACTTTTTGTAGCTGGTACAAAAATCTCATAAAATTCTTGCAGCATACATGACTTGCTGAGAACACTCCCTGAGAGCAGTTGAAGCATTCAAACATCTTGCAGTTCAATTTGCAAAATACCTTAATTTTTATAGTATAAAGTTGTATGCCATTGAAATATTCATTTAAAAGAAATATTTGATTTAAAATAATGCTTATCAAAATTCATTCAGAACCAGAAAGGTTTGTTTTAACCAAAGATCACAAAGTGCATGAAATTGCGATGCAGGCTCTTGTCTATTTACAGAATGATGCAGCTAATGTTCACTACATGATTCCATATAACTAGACCTCAATTTCTACTTAAAAAATTGTATGGGAGGTTTTAAATTAAAAGATATGATGCAATTCTAGTTCAATTGCTTTTTGTTTTGTATCATGTTTTTACAATCAAATGTATAATATAGAAATAATTAATGGTTGCTATTTTCAGATGACAATAATTCTAATTATTGATGGTGTTCTGGACAGTATAACATCTTATTAAAATAAGTATTATCTGTAATTATAGTAGCGGACTAGAAAATAAAGATTATTCTACATTTTTAATTGTAAATGTTGACACCTGAACAAACAAATCTCCAGATAAGACCTGTAGCCCAAGAGTGCCAGAACAATTGTGTTTGGAGATGGATTTGTCAAAGCTTAAAGGTGTTTACATCTTAAGTCTGTTAATAATTCATTATCTGATAGCTCTTTATAGTAATTTCTTTTCACTTAAAAAAATTGTATTAAATTTCTAAGAAAATGAGTACCAGCACTGTGGGGTTGAGGGGAGAAATTGAGGTTAAACTACTCTTAAATGGGCCTCAAACCACAATCTATTACACCAGAGCAGGAAGTTTTTGACTGTATTTACCCAAGGACTGTTAAGTACCCACACACCCTTCACCCATTTGATTTATTTGATATGCTGCTAAGCTGGCATATTTGTTGTATTTCTTCCGCACTTTCACAATAAACATGTTTTGCAATAGTTCTCAAGTGTTTGCTTTTCCTTTGCCAATAAACGTTCTGTCTGTCAGATTGTAATCAATGTTTATCAGTTCCAACAATACGCAGAATAACAAAATATGATCACACAACCCTCTTGACAGATACTAACCAAGAACAGTTCATAAATTTTCTTCATTTTTTGCTGAAAGAACTGGCCCAAGAAGTTACTTTTCAACTTGACTGCATTATTAATGGTGTAGATTGTAATCGGCAACATGTTCTTTAAAAGATTGATGCTAAGGAAGTGAAAAAGAGCATCAAGTTCAAAGTATTACCAAACTTATCACAGCAGTTATGGTAGTGTCTTCTTTTCTGTCGATTGTTTTTTTGTTTTTTTTTGCATATGAACCAGATGCCAGCCATATTCATACTGTCTGTTTAGTTACTGCAAGCTAACACCACTTGAAGGTGTGAGCATTGTTAACGCACACAGACGAGTTTCTTCCAGAATATACAGACTAACATCGAATCAAACATCGTACAAGATGTACAGAATTAGCTGTTTGATGACAACACATTACCTTAAAGAACTCGCCTACCACGGGCACCATTTCAACCTTCTGCACATTCTGAGATACAACACTGACATTGCCCATAAGCTGTGTTTGCCAGATGTGACTCAATCGCTAGTCTACTGATAAAGTCTAAAGAAGTTGGACATAAGCTCCAGGTGAAGCTTCAAACATGAATTGTGCGTGAAATAAAAAGGTTTAAATAGTTTAATAAAATAAACAACAACAGATGAGTTTCCCCCATTGTACATATTAAAGGTGGTATCAGACAGCTTGCCTATATATCAGTCACATAACAATACCTTGCCACTGCTTTGGGGAAGTAGGTACCGCATCATTTCTGCATAAACTCATAGTTTAGTATAAGTAAATACGGTTTTGAACACAACCTACCTTGTTAGACAGTAAAAATCGTGATAACAACACTCTAAAAGTTCAATTATTCCAAATCTATAAATATGCACGATAGTGATCTCTGCCAAATGTGTATACCAACATCCATGTGGATAACCCGGGTGACGACCACATATTCTCAAAAGTGAGCTGTCACATGTTTTTTTCTAGTCAAAAATAGCTATCTCTGCAATGTGGCTCAGATAGAAAATACCTGTTTGCAATGAGGAATGGGGATTTATGTTTCGCTGTTCACACTGATCTATGGCATCAATAAGCAGCATTTTGCAAGATCTATTCAAGTAACAATGGCTTATTTGGTTATTTGAGGAAAAATATTTTGGAAAATATTTTGGTTCAAACTGTCGGATATCATATTTAACATACACGTAGATGTTATTCAGACATGTCTGTGTTTAGCTATCCCTGTTTAATTTGATTCAAAAAATTTATTGTGAATGGACAGGAAACTATACTTTTCACACCTGCTATGTCAAGCTACACTAAATCACCTGCTACTGTTTCTGTTTCAGTATGATGATACCATGGAGGAAAATATTCTTGTGTACATCACAATTAGTTTCAATACAAAAATGTTCCAAATACATGAAGTGAAAATAATTTATTTTTTAAAAATATTTATGGTAAATTCCCAGATTGTAATTAAAAAAGATAAAACTATTTTGTTTTAATCTCTGATGGAGATCCTGCCTTTTTTTTTACTCACTCAGTCCAGAAAGGCCCGTGACTGTTGACAAGGAAATAGCAGGAAAACATATTGGCCAGTATAAAAATCAATTAACAAATATATTTCTTTAGCAATTTTAATTAAGCTTGATTATCATGGCAAGAAAGAATTACTCCATAAATGGTGAAGAAATAGTGATTACATGCACATAAATATTACTATTTACACAACTTTAAAAATTCATGTATAAAAAAAGCAATATTTTATAACAATACAAAAAAGCAACAAAGAAAGATCTCTTGTCTTAACAGCAACATTGTAAAAAGAATGTTAAAGAATAATTTTCTCCATAGTTAAAAACTGTGCTCAAAAATGATTAAAGTCATTATATATTGAACAAAACCATCATTTTTTATTTAGTTCAATTTTGCCCTGTCAGTTTCATTTGTTGTCTATTCCATTCACTCCAAACCAGCTGTTTTTCCCAAGCATGTATGTAACAATGATGAACTGTATTTTCACAGTTAATTGTGTCGTAAGGTTTGCACCCTGACATATTTATGGGCCATTTGACATAACATACAAATTAGTGGGAGGGGTGTGGGCATCACTTCAACTAGTGATTTTGAGAAACAGATACATAAATAGTAAATAAATATAAACATTTACCAATGCATTCCATATATAATAGCAAGAAAGATTAACTAGTTACAGAATTAGAAGAGGTCAGTCAATAATCACCATCCCTAAAAATGAATCTCATAAACACAATTAGACAACATTTTTTCTTGTACATTTTTTGACAACTGAGAACAGATCATTTCCAGTTCCCAGATTTAGCCTAGGCTAAAAACAATGAAAAAGACATTAATCATTTTTAGTTATGAGAAAGGTCTCAGTTTTGTACTTAGACAACTATCTAATCGTTCATGATCGGTGGGTAGTAGAATCCATTTTTGGGGCAGTTAGTCGACTTCCATCCATCATTCCAGTACATAACATACACTGGGTCCTTGGTAAGGGAATACATAGAGTGCCCTTCATTGAATTTCAGACTGGTAGAGTTACTCTCCTTGAAAGCTCTCATGTCTCTCAAACAGCTTATTGTCTTGAAGTCCTTGGATAGGCATATCTCCAATTGGTAGATGAGGTGATACTTTTGTCCACTTTTCTGCAGAATAATTAAAATAAAAATCTAATGATTGCTAATTGATAAATTGTTAGTTATATATTGAACGGACTAAATTGTGGTTATAGTTGCAAAATGCAGTTATTCCCCCCATGCATTATAGGTCAGATAGAAGACCTCCCTGCCTGCCATGAAAACTAATGTTCTGACCAATCAAGCTTTTGAGTGGGCTCTAAGAATGCATGGTGTAGAAGAATGGCTTGTAGAAGCTGTGGCGATACTGTATTTCAGTCTACCTATATTGTATATTTAACAAATGACAATGGTTTGTCAAAGTAAATAATTGTATATGAAGTCATTAATTTTAATTTCAAAGTTGCTCGTCATATAGTAGCATACAATAGCATAAATGCAAAACTGTAACAAACTTGAACAAAAAGACATTTCAAAAATGTAAACGTACCCATTTAGATATTTTCATCTTTAATGGTTTTAAATACCAAGTTTTTCAATGCTTAAATTAAGCAAATTGTCGCATAAACTTTTATAAACCATGCATCAAAATAGACTTTAAAGATAAAGCAACAAATCTTTTAAAATTCAAAAACTTTGATCATCCCATCAAGACTTAGTAAATTGTTACTTTATCTGTCCAGATTATATAATTTAAAGTATTTTTTTATGTTTTTTTCCATACAAATCAATAATTATAAATACATGTTTATTTTGTATTGACTTAATGATTTCCAAGTATGTGTATATTGACGAATAAAAATAAAAAAAATATAAAAATAAAAATAAATATTCAACAAACCAAAAAATATTTGACTGGTGGGATTTGAACCCACTCAACCTCTCCAACAGTTGGGCTGTAGTTAAATTCACCGAAATCAGCCATGTTTTTTGGTGTTAATAACACTTCTGTACACAGACCTTTGTGAAGGCAAGTTCTCAGTATATATATATATATATATCAGTATATAATATATAATAATTTGGTAACATGAGAGAATAAAATTGAGCCAAACACTGTTGGATACGACCTTTAAGAAATGCATATAATTTTTATAATATATATATATATATATTCTAAAATTTTATTCTTTTATGTTACCAAATTAATTATTGTCGCCTGAAAACTCTCCCACAAATTGCTGTTTAGTGGCAACCTACATTTATTGGGAAGTAAAACATAACACCCCTCTTTTCATTACAAAAATGTATTTCCTTTCCGAGCAAAGCTGCACAATTAGCGATTTTTAACTGAGAAATCCACTTAAACACTTACTTTTGAGATCACATTACATATACTTATAGAGTTAACCAGCTCTGATGTAGATAGATATCTATTCTTAGCTGCAATCCTTATCCTGATTTTAAACAGATCTGAGCAGAATGAACATTTAAATTGATATATTTCACAATCTGTACTGTCTAACAATTGAGGTAGTGTCATAAACAACCTTTACTTAAACTAAAGTATGATTTTATGCAGCAATTATTGTATTAAAACAAATAATTATGTATTATTTTAAAAATAAGGCTTTATATTACCACAAGTTCAGTCAAACTTCAAAATGGTGAGCTCCCAAACAGCATCCTCATGTAGTTTTTACCAAAGAATGCATCATCTCTTGGACTGTTTGGTTTCAAGAAGATGTTTTCTTTCCATTGCTTGTATATGAAATATCCCTCAGGAAATGCAAGGTTAGAACTCTATAAACCAATCCATGTACAAAAGACCCTTTTGCTGACTTACCCTTCCACTGCAGTTGCTGTTAGGTTTACTCTATTTTATGTAATATCTACTTTCACTTTTTATCAGTTTTACATTTTGCAGACATGTTTATAACTTTGTCCTTTGTTTTTTAAAAGGTAAATATATGTTGCAATGCTTGTAGGATGTTTTCATATTTTCTTATTGTAAAAAAATGTTTCAGAAATTCTTAATGACTAAAAAAACTCCAAATGGGTGGAAGAAATACCTACCAGCATCATACTATCTCAATCTACAAAGGGTTGGAAAGGAATACCTACCAGCATCATACTATCTCAATCTACAAATGGTTGGAAAGGAATACCTACCAGCATCATATTATCTCAATCTACAAATGGTTGGAAAGGAATACCCACCAGCATCATACTATCTCAATCTACAAATGGTTGGAAAGGAATACCTACCAGCATCATACTATCTCAATCTACAAATGGTTGGAAAGGAATACCTACCAGCATCATACTATCTCAATCTACAAATGGTTGGAAAGGAATACCTATCAGCATCATAGCCTTCCACACATGTCAATCTACAAATGGTTGGAAAGGAATACCTACCAGCATCATACTATCTCAATCTACAAATGGTTGGAAAGGAATACCTACCAGCATCATACTATCTCAATCTACAAATGGTTGGAAAGGAATACCTACCAGCATCATACTATCTCAATCTACAAATGGTTGGAAAGGAATACCTATCAGCATCATAGCCTTCCACACATGTCAATCTACAAATGGTTGGAAAGGAATACCTACCAGCATCATACTATCTCAATCTACAAATGGTTGGAAAGGAATACCTATCAGCATCATAGCCTTCCACACATGTCAATCTACAAATGGTTGGAAAGGAATACCTACCAGCATCATACTATCTCAATCTACAAATGGTTGGAAAGGAATACCTACCAGCATCATAGCATTCTACACATGTATCTCAATTTACAAATGGTTGGAAAGGAATACCAACCAGCATCATACTATCTCAATCTACAAATGGTTGGAAAGGAATACCTACCAGCACCATACTATCTCAATCTACAAATGGTTGGAAAGGAATACCTACCAGCATCATACTATCTCAATCTACAAATGGTTGGAAAGGAATACCTACCAGCATCATACTATCTCAATCTACAAATGGTTGGAAAGGAATACCTACCAGCATCATACTATCTCAATCTACAAATGGTTGGAAAGGAATACCTACCAGCATCATACAATCTCAATCTACAAATGGTTGGAAAGGAATACCTACCAGCATCATACTATCTCAATCTACAAATGGTTGGAAAGGAATACCTACCAGCATCATACTATCTCAATCTACAAATTGTTGGAAAGGAATACCTACCAGCATCATACTATCTCAATCTACAAATGGTTGGAAAGGAATACCTACCAGCATCATACTATCTCAATCTACAAATGGTTGGAAAGGAATACCTACCAGCATCATACTATCTCAATCTACAAATGGTTGGAAAGGAATACCTACCAGCATCATACAATCTCAATCTACAAATGGTTGGAAAGGAATACCTACCAGCACCATACTATCTCAATCTACAAATGGTTGGAAAGGAATACCTACCAGCATTATACTATCTCAATCTACAAATGGTTGGAAAGGAATACCTACCAGCATCATACTTACACAGATTACTATTGGTTCATATTGTGTTGTCTGCTTTATAGCTTGTGTGAAGTTGTCATGCTGGAAAATATAAATAATAATTCTAAATGTTTTATTTAAGAAAAAAGATTGACTGACTGAGGTATCTTTAACTCTAATCAGTAAAATATCAGGGTGTTTTTCAAATATACATATGAATAGTAAAATCAAACACCCTTCAAAAACAAATAAAAACGCTTATGTTCTTTTCTTTCTATTTTTTTGTCAGAAAAATATATGTTATTACAAATTATAAGGTTAAGACATCAAAGTTAAGCATACAGAGATGAAATTTAGCCAAACATATGCATTGAGTCTTTTTTCAATGCTTGGCAGAGGTGGCATTTCATGGAATTTAAAGCTGAATAGAGGCTTTGCTTTGTTTTCTTTATAGATTTTGTGCATTAATTTTTACTATAATTAATAAATATGGTGTTACCTTTGGTGGGGAGGGGAGGGCAAACAACTAAAGAAAGCTATTTTTAACGCCGTTCAGAAAAATATCAACAAAAGACAATATGCCAGTACTTACATAGTAAAGCTTCGATTTGCTTGGGATAATGGTTGCCTTGGACAAGATTCTGAAACAGACATTATGAAAAGTCTTTTTTGTTACATCACACCATCACAATTTTATAGTCATATAGATGATGTCCAGCTAATTATTGGTGGAGGAAAACTGTAGACTTATGCTTGAGTGAATCGAACTGGTGAGTGACTAAGGAGTAACAAATCGGTGACTCTTACGGCTCAATTTACCCACCTTTATGAACAGCTTTATCTTTAAATACAACAAATGGCGAGGTTATTTACAAGATCAACAGTGACATCTGTGACTGAGAGGTGAGGTTAGCCAACTTATAACTCAGCCCCTCACAGTGTAGGTTAAAGTCCTTATAGAAGCAACAACTTTCAATCTGTTATGTGTGACCAAGTGATTAAAGGCACAAACTTTAAAGAACTCAGCCCCTTGCAGGGTAGGTTAAAGTTCTCATTTGTGCAACAACTTTCAAACTATTATGTGTGGCCGAGCGATAAAAAACGAAAACTTATAACTGCTCTGCCCTCACAGCCTAGGTTAAAGTCCCTATCAGAGCAACAACTTTCTGTCTTTTATGAGTTTAAATTACAGAAACCAATAAATGTAGACTGCCCATGGGTTTGCAATGAAAAAATTATGCTTAACAAGAGGGTCATGATTTTCCTTAATTGCTCACCTGATGACACAGGCTTTTAGTAGGCTCAAATCTGGCAACAAGTAATTAAGAGTTATTTACTTTAGAAATCTTTGGTAAAGATTGGACCATTAGTGTGGCCACTGGGTTGATAACATTTTCTAGAATTTTACCAAGTAACCTACTGAATCCACATGACACACTTCAAAACATATGTAAGATTTCATTCTGGCAAACATTCTGGCCAAGTTTGGTAAAGACTGGGCCATCAGTGTGGCCTCTTAGTGTTTTCACAAGGTTTTTCTACAATTTGACCTAGTGACCTACTTTTTGACCCCACGTGACCCAATAATATATTCATCCAAGATTTCATGCAGACAAACATTCTGACCAAGTTTGGTGAAGATTGGGCTATAAATGTGGTCTCTAGTGTGTTCACAAGCTATTTCTAAGATTTGATCTACTTATTGACCCCACGTAACCAAGTAAAGAATTCATCTAAGACTTCATGCGGGCAAATATTCTGATCAAGTTTGGTGAAGATTGGACCATAAATGGGGCCTCTAGTGTGTTCAAAAGCTTTTTTTCTGAGATTTAACCTAGTGACCTATTTTTTGATCCCACTTGACCCAATAATGAATTCATCCAAGATTTTATGCAGACAAACATTTTGACCAAGTTTGATGTAGATAGGATAAAAACTGTGGCCTCTAGCATGTTCACAAGCTAAAATGTTGACGACGGACGCTGGACAAAGCGGTATCACAAAAGCTCTCCTTGAGCTAGTAAAAACCTTTTGGCAGATACCTGTATATCTTTGAAACATGCTCACAGGCAAAACTCTTATCAAAATATGAGATGATTGTAAAATATATGCACCCCCCCATCATTTATGAATGACAGCATTTTACAATGGCTCACTTTTTTATGTCAAACTTCTGACGTTGTTGAAGTGCAGCTGAAAAGTAGTTCATCTCGCCTCTGGTTGCTGGGAAATCCTGACAGCAGGTGCCATGTGCTGACCATTCATGGCTCCTAGGATAGACAAAAAGAGCAGGCTTAAAGTAATCAAATCTTGTAACTGCTTCGTAAAAGGTGAAAAAAATACAGAAATAAATATGTGATATTATCTATATACATTGGAAGAGGAAGGATCCTGAAAGCAGGTGCTGTTCTTTGTCTACCATTGGTACCTGCATAGACATTATGCTTAAGCATAAAGTTATAATACTGCTCCAGAAAGGGATACAGTCTGAAAAGCATTAAAGAAGAATGGCTTGACAATATTTATACAATCACATTATCAAATTATCTCACCATTGGTTGCCAGGAGATCCAGACCACAGTTGCCATGTTACATCAACCCATACACCATGCCATTAACAACAAGGGTACTTTTAAAGTCATACTACTGCTCTAAAAGAGATGACTTGACAATATCTATATAATCCATTCATTTACTCTCTCTGGTAGCTGCAGGGAGATCCTAACAATAGGTGCCATATTGTGTTCACTTGTCATAAACAACAAGGCAACCTTAAAGTCAAACTATAGCTAGAAAACTTACATTCTTACCATTGCTTTTTTGTCACTTTTTAATGAGACTGTATTGATGAATTTGTTTAAATGATTATAAAATTATCTTTTATAATTTTTAATCACAAATATTAATAAATTGTATTCATGTTATAAATAAATGTATTATCTACAGAACAAGGGTGAAGACATGCTGTCAGAAAGTTACAAATTAAGCATTAAGAAAAAATATTTGGTACTTACCAGAAGCTGTCAAATTTGGATTTAAAGTGCAAGTTAGGCCAGTATAAAGTAAGGTTAGGTACCAATGACTGAAACAAAACAAAACATTACAGGTGATATCCACAACTTTGCTTATTTAAAATAAATGTAACACTACATGTAAATAACGAACATTTGTGCTTGGGGATGTTTTCTAATAACAAAGATTTCTGGCCTGAACCCTCTTTCCGTCATTAGTCAACAATGATTTCTGGCCTAACATATGTTCCAATCCTTAGTCAACAATGATTTCTGGCCTTACATATATTCCAGTCCTTAGTCAACAATGATTTCTGGCCTTACATGTATTCAAGTCCTTAGTCAACAATGATTTCTGGCCTAACATATGTTCCCGTCCTAAGTCAACATTGATTTCTGGCCTAACATATGTTCCAGTCCTTAGTCAACAATGATTTCTGGCCTAACATATGTTGCAGTCCTTAGTCAACAGTGATTTCTGGCCTAACATATGTTCTCGTCCTTAGTCAACAATGATTTCTGGCCTAACATATGTTCCCGTCCTTAGTCAACAATTATTTCTGGCCTTACATGTATTCAAGTCCTTAGTCAACAATGATTTCTGGCCTAACATATGTTCCCGTTTCGTCAACAATGATTTCTGGCCTAACATATGTTCCAGTCCTTAGTCAACAATGATTTCTGGCCTAACATATGTTCCATTCCTTAGTCAACAATGATTTCTTGCCTAACATATGTTCTCGTTTTGTCAACAATGATTTCTGGCCTAACATATGTTCCAGTCCTTAGTCAACAATGATTTCTGGCCTAACATATGTTCCAGTCCTTAGTAAACTATGATTTCTGGCCTAACATATGTTCTAGTCCTTAGTCAACAATGATTTCTGGCCTAACATATGTTCTCGTTTTGTCAACAATGATTTCTGGCCTAACATTTATTCCAGTCCTTAGTCAACAATGATTTCTGGCCTTATATTTATTCCAGTCCTAAGTCAACAATGATTTCTGGCCTTACATTTATTCCAGTCCTTAGTCAACAATGATTTCTGGCCTTACATATATTCCAGTCCTTAGTCAACAATGATTTCTGACCTAACATATGTTCCCGTTTTGTCAACAATGATTTCTGGCCTTACATATATTCAAGTCCTTAGTCAACAATGATTTCTGGCCTTACATTTATTCCAGTCCTTAGTCAACAATGATTTCTGGCCTTACATTTATTCAAGTCCTTAGTCAACAATGATTTCTGGCCTTACATATATTCAAGTCCTTAGTCAACAATGATTTCTGGCCTTACATATATTCCAGTCCTAAGTCAACAATGATTTCTGGCCTTACATATATTCCAGTCCTTAGTAAACTATGATTTCTGGCCTAACATATGTTCCAGTCCTTAGTCAACAATGATTTCTGGCCTAACATATGTTCCTGTCCTTAGTCAACAATGATTTCTGGCCTTACATATATTCCAGTCCTTAGTAAACTATGATTTCTGGCCTAACATATGTTCCAGTCCTTAGTCAACATTGAATTGTGGCCTAACATATGTTCCAGTCCTCAGCAAATAATGATTTCTGCCTTTAAAATGTTCCAATCTGTAGTAAACACTGATAATTGTTCCAGCCCTTAGTAATATTCTGTCTTTAACATGCACCAGTTCTAAGTAAATAGTGATCTTTGCCTTAAATATGTTCCAATACTTAGTTAACAAAGACTGCTGGTTTTACACATGTTTTTGTCTTTGATAACTTTAAATTGGATTACAAATTTTGCTATATATAGATATCAAATCTGATGTACATTTTTTTTCTTTTGACAGACTTTTGTAACAATATTGTCATTAGGCAGAACATTTTCATACTGGAGGTGGTTGTACTGGTGGTGGTAGTATATAAGATGGTGAGGAAGTGATGGTGATGGTGGTGAAGGTGATAGTGGTGATGGTGATAGTACTGATGGTGATAGTGGTGATAGTGATAGTGGTGATGGTGATAGTGGTGATGGTGATAGTGGTGATGGTGGTGATAGTGATAGTACTGATGGTGATAGTATTGATGGTGATAGTGGGGATGGTGATAGTGGTGATAGTGATAGTGGTGATAGTGGTGATGGTGATAGTGGTGATGGTGATAGTGGTGATGGTGATAGTGGTAATGGTGATAGTGATTGTGGTGATGGTGAAAGTGGTGATGGTGATAGTATTGATGGTGATAGTGGTGATGGTGATAGTATTGATGGTGATAGTGGTGATGGTGATAGTATTGATGGTGATAGTGGTGATGGTGATAGTGGTGATGGTGATAGTGGTGATGGTGATAGTGGTAAAATGAGTTTAAGTAGTAGTAATGGTGATGGCACTGGTGGTGATGGTAGTAGTAGTTGAATTGATGGTGCTTGTAGAGGGTGATGGTACTGGTGGTGATGGTAGTAGTAGTTGAATTGGTGGTGCTTGTTGTGGTGATAGTAGTGGTGGTGATGGTAGTGATGTTTTTTGTTTTTTGTTACACTGACACAATTATGGCCATATTGGCAACATCCATCTAATTATTGGTGCAGGAACATACAAGACTTATGCCTGGGTAAAACCAGCAGAGCACCACAGGTAATCTCCCCACATGAAAGTTCTCACCCGAAAGGGGACTCGAACCCACGTGGTGAGGGTATGAGCAGTTACAAGTCAGAAACTATAATCCGTAAGTGATGTTAGTAGTGGTAATGCTAGTGGTGGTGGTAGTGGTCATGGTTGATATGGCAGCACTTGTGGTCGTGATGCTAGTGGTGGTGGTTGAGATGCCAGTGCTTGTGGTGGTGATGGTAGCCGTGTTGATGGTAGTTGTGGTGATTATAGAATTAACCCTTTAAGTATAATAATTATAGTACCAAACATATATCAAGAAATTGATTCAGGCTTACAGTTGTCAGTGTATTAACTCTACAGCTTTTAGTAGATTCACCCTACAGCTTTCACTAGATTTACCCTACAGCTTTCAGTAGATTTAACCTTCAGCTTTCACTAGATTTACCCTACAGCTTTCAGTAGATACTTACTCTACAGCTTTCAGTAGATTTACTCTGCATTTTCACTAGATTTACCCTACAGCTTTCACTAGATTTACCCTACAGCTTTCAGTAGATTTATCCTACAGCTTTACTTGATTTACCCTACAGCTTTCACTAAAATTTACTCTACAGCTTTTAGTAGATTTACCCTACAGCTTTCACTAGATTTACTCTACAGCTTTCAGTAGATTTACCCTACAGCTTTCAGTAGATTTACCCTACAGCTTTCACTAGAATTACCCTACAGCTTTCACTAGATTTACCCTGCAGCTTTCAGCACAGACTTACTCTACAGCTTTCAGTAGATTTGCTTTACAGCTTTCAGCAGAGATTTACTCTACATATTTCAGTAGATTTGCTCTACAGCTTTCAGTAGATTTTCTCAACAGCTTTCAGTAGATTTAATCTACAGCTTTCAGTAGATTTTCTCAACAGCTTTCAGTAGATTTACCCTACAGCTTTCACTAGATTTACTCTACAGCTTTCAGTAGATTTACCCTACAGCTTTCAGTAGATTTAACCTACAGCTTTTAGTAGATTTACCCTACAGCTTTCACTAGATTTACTCTACAGCTTTCACTAGAATTACCCTACAGCTTTCACTAGATTTACCCTGCAACTTTCAGCATAGACTTACTCTACAGCTTTCAGTAGATTTACTTTACAGCTTTCAGCAGAGATTTACTCTACAGATTTCAGTAGATTTGCTCTACAGCTTTCAGTAGATTTTCTCAACAGCTTTCAGTAGATTTAATCTACAGCTTTTAGTAAATATACTTTACAGCTTTCAGTAGATTTACTTACACTTTCAGTGGATTTACTCTACAGTTTTCAGTAGATTTACTCTGCAACTTTCAGTAGATTTACTCTACAGCTTTCAGTAGATTTACTTTACAGCTTTCAGCAGAGATTTACTCTACAGTTTTCAGTAGATTTACTCTACAACTTTCAGTAGATTTTCTCTACAGCTTTCCATAGATTTAATCTACAGCTTTTAGTAAATATACTTTACAGCTTTCAGTAGATTTACTTACACTTTCAGTGGATTTACTCTACAGTTTTCAGTAGATTTACTCTGCAACTTTCAGTAGATTTTCTCAACAGCTTTCAGTAGATTTAATCTACAGCTTTTAGTAAATATACTTTACAGCTTTCAGTAGATTTACTTACACTTTCAGTGGATTTACTCTACAGTTTTCAGTAGATTTACTCTGCAACTTTCAGTAGATTTTCTCTACAGCTTTCCATAGATTTAATCTACAGCTTCCAGTATATTTACTCTACAGCTTTCAGTAGATTTACTCTACACTTTCATATTAATTTTACTCTACAGCTTTCAGTAGATTTGCTCTACACTTTCTGTAGATTTTCTCAACAGCTTTCAGTATATTTACTCTACAGCTTTCAGTAGATTTACTCTACACTTTCATATTTACTCTACAGATTCCAGTAGATTTGCTCTACAGCTTTCAGTAGATTTTCTCAACAGCTTTCAGTAGATTTAATCTACAGCTTTTAGTAAATATACTTTACAGCTTTCAGTAGATTTACTTACACTTTCAGTGGATTTACTCTACAGTTTTCAGTAGATTTACTCTGCAACTTTCAGTAGATTTTCTCTACAGCTTTCCATAGATTTAATCTACAGCTTTTAGTAAATATACTTTACAGCTTTCAGTAGATTTACTTACACTTTCAGTGGATTTACTCTACAGTTTTCAGTAGATTTACTCTGCAACTTTCAGTAGATTTTCTCAACAGCTTTCAGTAGATTTAATCTACAGCTTTTAGTAAATATACTTTACAGCTTTCAGTAGATTTACTTACACTTTCAGTGGATTTACTCTACAGTTTTCAGTAGATTTACTCTGCAACTTTCAGTAGATTTGCTCTACAGCTTTCAGTAGATTTTCTCAACAGCTTTCAGTAGATTTAATCTACAGCTTTCAGTAGATTTAATCTACAGCTTTCAGTAGATTTACTTACACTTTCAGTGGATTTACTCTACAGTTTTCAGTAGATTTACTCTGCAACTTTCAGTAGATTTTCTCTACAGCTTTCCATAGATTTAATCTACAGCTTCCAGTATATTTACTCTACAGCTTTCAGTAGATTTACTCTACACTTTCATATTAATTTTACTCTACAGCTTTCAGTAGATTTGCTCTACACTTTCTGTAGATTTTCTCAACAGCTTTCAGTATATTTACTCTACAGCTTTCAGTAGATTTACTCTACACTTTCATATTTACTCTACAGATTCCAGTAGATTTGCTCTACAGCTTTCAGTAGATTTTCTCAACAGCTTTCAGTAGATTTAATCTACAGCTTTTAGTAAATATACTTTACAGCTTTCAGTAGATTTACTTACACTTTCAGTGGATTTACTCTACAGTTTTCAGTAGATTTACTCTGCAACTTTCAGTAGATTTACTCTACAGCTTTCCATAGATTTAATCTACAGCTTCCAGTAGATTTACTCTACAGCTTTCAGTAGATTTGCTCTACACTTTCATATTTACTCAACAACTTTCAGTAGAGATTTACTCTACAGCTTTAAGTAGATTTACTCTACATCTTCTAGTAGATTAACTCTACACTTTCAGTAGATTTACTCTTCTGCTTTCAGTAGAGATTTACTCTACAACTTTCAGCACAAATTTACTCTAAAGCTTTCTGTAGATTTACTTCACATTTTCAGTAAATTCACTTTACAGCTTTTGGTAGATTTACTCTACAGCTTCCAGTAGATTAAATCTTCATTTTCAGTAGACTCACTTAAAAGCTTTCAGTAGATTTACTCTATAGCTTCCAGTAGATTTACTCTAAAGCTTTCAGTAGATTTATTCTACAACTTTCAGTAGATTTACTCTACATTTTCAGTAGATTACCTTCAGCTTTCAGTAGATTTACTCTACAGCTTTCAGAAGATTTACCCTACAGCTCTCAGTAGATTACCTTCAGCTTTCAGTAGATTTACTCTACAGCTTTCAATAGATTTACTCTACACTTTCAGTAGATTTACTCTTTACAGCTTTTGGCAGATTTACTCTACAGCTTTCAGTAGATTTACCCTACAGCTTTCAGTTAAATTACTCTACAGCTTTCAGTAGATTACCTTCAGCTTCCAGTAGATTTCTCTTCAGCTTTCAGTAGATTTATTCTACAACTTTCAGTAGATTTACTCTACATTTTCAGAAGATTACCTTCAGCTTTCAGTAGATTTACTCTACAGCTTTCAGTAGATTTACCCTACAGCTTTCAGTAGATTACCTTCAGCTTTCAGTAGATTTACTCTACAGCTTTCAATAGATTTACTCTACACTTTCAGTAGATTTACTCTTTACCGCTTTTGGCAGATTTACTCTACAGCTTTCAGTAGATTTACTCTACAGCTTTCAGTTAAATTACTCTACAGCTTTCAGTAGATTACCTTCAGCTTCCAGTAGATTTCTCTTTAGCTTTCAGTAGATTTACTCTACAGCTTCCATTAGATTTACTCTACAGTTTCCAGTAGATTTTTCTACAGCTTTCAGTAAATTTACTCTACACTTTCAGTAGATTTACTCTACATTTACTGTTGAGTTACTTTACAGCTTTCAGTAGATTTACTCTATAGTTTCAGTAGACTTACTTTACAGTTTTCAGGAGATTTACTCCACAGCTTTTAGTAGATTAACTCTACATTTACTGTTGAGTTACTTTACAGCTTTCAGTAGATTTACTCTATAGTTTCAGTAGACTTACTTTACAGTTTTCAGGAGATTTACTCCACAGCTTTTAGTAGATTAACTCTACATTTTAACACAAAATCTTCTAGTAATAGTTAATTTAAAATTTTACAGACACAAATTTAACTTACAACAATCTGTGTATAGTTGAAGTGTAGGCTTGGATCACAGTTGCAAATCTTTTGGCTGTAATCTGAAGGCCTGCAACAAAAGTTTTGATTGCAATTGTATAGTTTTTTATTTGATAGTAAACTCCCTTCCAAAATCTTACAAAGAATCTGCTTGTTTTGTTGTTGTTTTTAAAATCTAGGTTGTGTGCATTCTACAGTTTGTCCTGGTAATCTTTAGAGTCTGTTTTGAATAGTGTTTTCTGTAACCCTGATGTCACTATTGCAGACTCGCAAAAATACATTTTATCATTAAGAATTTACTATTTTTTTATTGATTCAGAAGAGTTTCTTTTATAACTTTTTAAGAAAGATGACAGAAAAAAAAAACAATTTAGAAGTCAAGGCCTACTTAAACATAAATGTAATTAATGAATTAAAGCACTATGAAACTTCTCACATCATATCTGCAAAAGATTTTTTTTTTTTTTCAGAAATTTTTTTTTTTAGTATTTTCATTATTATAGTATACAGTATATTTTTATTAAAGGCAGGCAAACAAGTGATATTTTTGTACTTAAAATCATTTTTTAATGAGAAGTACCTTAGTAAATTAGAAATTAGTATATAAGTAAATAAGATATCAGAAAATGAATAATTTAACAAAAACCAAACATACACATTAAGGAACTATGTACACTATAAATTATATAATAATATAAATATATGTACACTATAAATTATATAATAATATTATTATATATACACTATATATTATATAATAATATTAATATATGTACACTATAAATTATACAATATTGCATAAATCTTCTCACCAACAGTCTTTCCAACTCCACAAAGTATTTTTTTTTTGTACCAAAACAGGTTGACATAAAAGTTAGCATCACATGTATATATCAGATCAGGAAATTAATTTAATTTTGCACTGATAGATGATAAAAAAGTTTGTATTAACGGCAGGTGTTTTGGGGCATTTTAATGACCTGCTGCATACCCTAAAGCCTGGAACACAAGATTGCAGCAGAAAACTAAACCAGGTTGTCTTTCTTAATTTCTAATTACCATCTTACCCTGTTAAATATATTAAAAGCCCATCCTTACCATAACTGTTAAATGCACACCAAAATGTAAAGTTACCAGATGATTGCAAAGAGTTTTAGCTGCATATAGTGCAGAACAGGACTGAGAGTTACAAAAGAAATCTATGTTCATACTTACCATAATCCATGGATGGACCATGTTGTTACATTCTTGGGTATTCTGCATTGCACCTACAGCAATTATCACCATAATTAGACCAACATCTCCATTATTGTTATATAACTTCATAACCATCCTCATCCTTATCATCACAATGCTAACCATCGTACAAGAGGACCATGATTGCCCTTAATAGCTCACCTGAGGACACAGGCTTTTAGTAAGCTCATATCTGGCATCAAGTAATTAACAAGTTATTTACTTTAGAAATCTTTGGTTAAGATTGGATCATTAGTGTGGCCACTGGGCTGATAACATTTTCTAGAATTTTACCTAGTGACCTACTGAATCCTCATGATCCAGTTCAAAACATATGTAAGATTTCATACTGGCAAACATTCTAGCCAAGTAAGGTGAAGATTGGGCCATCTAAGCGTTTTCACAAGGTTTTTATAAAATTTGATCAAGTGACATAGTTTTTGTCCCCACGTAATCCAATAACAAACTCACCCAACATTTCATGCAGAAAAACATTCTGACTAAGATTGGTGAAGATTGGGCTATAAATGTGGCCTCTAGTGTGTTCAAAGAGTTTTCTAAGATTTGGCCTAGTTAACTATTTTTTGACCCCACATGACCCAATAACGAACTCATCCAAGATTTCATGCAGGCAAACATTCTGACCAAGATTGGTGAAAATTGGACTATAAAAGTGGCCTCTAGTGTGTTCACAAGCTTTTTGTAAGATTTGATCAGTGACCCACTTTTTGACTCCATGTGACCCAGTTACGTACTCATCCAAGATTTTATGCAGACAAGTATTCTGATAAAGTTTGGTGAGGATTGGGCTATAAATGTGGCCTCTAGTGTGTTCACAACCTTTTTCTAAAATTTGACTAGGTGACCTACTTTTTGACCCCACTCTTTGATGAAGAGTTGACAAAAACTGTAGCCTCTAGCGTGTTTACAAGCAAAACTGTTGACGCCACACGACTGACGCCACACAAATGGGTATGAGAAAAGTTCACCTTGAGCATGTTGTGCTAAGGTGAGCTAAAACAGAACACCACCATCATAATCATCACTACCACTACTAGCAAAGTGTAAGTGTATGTCCATGTATAATATTAAGTTTGTGTGCTTTACATATCAAATATTTGTATATTACATCAAGTGTATGTTTGTGTGTATGTATTACCTCATGGGGGTATTATCTTAAGTGTATGTGCATTACCTCATAGGTGTATTGAGTATGTGTATGTATTACCTCGTAGGTGTATCGAGTGTATGTGTGCGTATGTATTACCTCATAGGTATATTGAGTGTGTATGTGTATGTATTACCTCATGGGGGAATTGAGTGTGTGTATGTGTATGTATTACCTAATGGGGGAATTGAGTGTGTGTATGTGTATGTATTACCTAATGGCGGAATTGAGTGTGTGAATGTGTATGTATTACCTAATGAGGGAATTGAGTGTGTGTATGTGTATGTATTACCTAATAGGGGTATTGAGTGTGTGTATGTGTATGTATTACCTAATGGGGGAATTGAGTGTGTGTGTGTGTGTGTGTGTGTGTGTGTGTGTGTGTGTGTGTGTATGTATTACCTCATTGGTGTATTGAGTGCATGTGTATGTATTACCTCATTGGTGTATTGAGTGCATGTGTCCATGTGTGTATGTATTACCTCATTGGTGTATTGAGTGTATGTGTGCATGTATTACCTCATTGGTGTATTGAGTGTATGTGTGCATGTGTGTATGTATTACCTCATTGGTGTATTGAGTGCATGTGTGCATGTATTACCTCATTGGTGTATTGAGTGTATGTGTGCATGTATTACCTCATTGGTGTATTGAGTGTATGTGTGCATGTGTTGAGTGTGTATGTGTATGTATGACCTCATGGGGGAATTGAGTGTGTGTATGTGTATGTATTACCTAATGGGGGAATTGAGTGTGTGAATGTGTATGTATTACCTAATGGGGGAATTGAGTGTGTATGTGTATGTATTACCTAATGGGGGAATTGAGTGTGTATGTGTATGTATTACCTAATGGGCGAATTGAGTGTGTGTGTGTGTGTGTGTATTACCTCATTGGTGTATTGAGTGCATGTGTGTATGTATTACCTCTTTGGTGTATTGAGTGCATGTGTGCATGTGTGTATGTATTACCTCATTGGTGAATTGAGTGTGTGTGTGTGTGTGTGTGTATTACCTCATTGGTGTATTGAGTATATGTGTGCATGTGTGTATGTATTACCTCATTGGTGTATTGAGTGTGTGTATGTATTACATCATGGGTGAATTGAGTGTGTGTATGTGTGAATGTGTATGTATTACCTAATGGGGGAATTGAGTGTGTATGTGTATGTATTACCTAATGGGGGAATTGAGTGTGTATGTGTATGTATTACCTAATGGGCGAATTGAGTGTGTGTGTGTGTGTGTGTATTACCTCATTGGTGTATTGAGTGCATGTGTGTATGTATTACCTCTTTGGTGTATTGAGTGCATGTGTGCATGTGTGTATGTATTACCTCATTGGTGAATTGAGTGTGTGTGTGTGTGTGTGTGTATTACCTCATTGGTGTATAGAGTGTGTGTGTGCATGTGTGTATGTATTACCTCATTGGTGAATTGAGTGTGTGTGTGTGTGTGTGTGTATTACCTCATTGGTGTATTGAGTGTATGTGTGTATGTATTACCTCATTGGTGTATTGAGTATATGTGTGCATGTGTGTATGTATTACCTCATTGGTGTATTGAGTGCATGTGTATGTATTACCTCATTGGTGTATTGAGTGTATGTGTGTATGTATTACCTCATTGGTGTATTGAGTGTATGTGTGCATGTGTGTATGTATTACCTCATTGGTGAATTGAGTGTGTGTGTGTGTGTGTGTATTACCTCATTGGTGTATTGAGTATATGTGTGCATGTGTGTATGTATTACCTCATTGGTGTATTGAGTGTGTGTATGTATTACATCATGGGTGAATTGAGTGTGTGTATGTGTGTGTGTGTATGTATTACCTCATGGGTGTATTATCTTAAGTGTGTATGTGTATTACCTCGGGGGTATTGAGTATATGTATGTGTGTGCATGTATTACCTCATGGGCGATTAAGTGTGTGTATGTGTGTGTGTAAGTATTACCTCATGAGGGTTTTGAGTGTATGTGTGTGTGTGTATTACTTTATGGGTGTATTGAGTGTGTGTATTGAGTGTGTGTATGTATTACCTCATGGGTGTATTGAGTGCGTGTATGTGTGTGTATGTATTACCTCTGGGGGTATTGAGTGTGTGTGTGCATGTGTGTATGTATTACCTCATTGGTGTATTGAGTGTATGTGAGTGTGCATGTGTGTATGTATTACCTCATGGGTGTATTATCTTGGAGTGTTTGGGTATAACTTTTAGCGGGTTGTATCATGTATGCATTACCTCAAGGATGTATTATCTTGAGTGTAAGTATTACCCCAAGTGTGTGTATGTATTACCTCATTGGTGTATTATCTTGAATGTGTGTTGTATGTATTACTTCATGGGTGCATTATCCTCAATGTGTGTGTGTATAACCTCAAGTGTTTGTATGTATTACTTCATGGGTGCATTATCCTCAATGTGTGTGTGTATAACCTCAAGTGTTTGTATGTATTACTTCATGGGTGCATTATCTTGAAAGTGTATTACCTAAATTGTTTGTTTGTATGTATTACATCATGGGTGTATTATCTTGAAAGTGTGAAAATTACCTTAAGGGTATGTATGAATGTATTACATCATGGGTGCATTATCTTAAAAATGTGAGTATTACCTCAAGTGTTTGTATGTATGTATTACATCATGGGTGCATTATCTTGAAAGTCTGAGTATTACCTTAAGGGTATGTATGAATGTATTACATCATGGGTGTATTATCTTGAAAGTGTGTGTATTATCCCAAGTGTTTTATGTATGTATTACCTCATGGGTGCATTATCTTGAAATTGTGTGTATTATCCCAAGTGTTTGTATGTATGTATTTCCGAATAGGTGCATTATCTTGAGTGTGTGAGTATTACCTCAAGTGTTTGTATTACCTTCTTGGTGTTTTCTTTCACACAAACAGCTGGTGGCCATTCCTGGCAAAGTTTGAAGAAACTCCATTCCCCAGCAGCCCTGAAACATGGAAACAATGAGATTTTGCAAGATTAATATCAGGTCAATATGTCTGCACATTTTATATTTGAATTAGTTTGTGAAAAAAGTGAACACTTACACATACAAACTCAGAAGAAGCCATGTACTCAACAGAAGATGTCCATTTGTCAATGCCATTTCTGAAACTAACAAATGTTATATCTTTATAAAAGGTAATAATGTACTGTCAAAATAAAAATGGCTTAGCTTTTAGTTATTATTGAAATTTGCCAGCTGTGTACATGTAAATGTTTGTGAAGTTTTTTTAAACATTGGTTTACTCTTGTAAAGATTAGTTATTAATAAATAGAAAAATATAAAGTAGATAATTGTTTGTGAAGTTTTATTAGAAAAATGTAAAGTAGATAATTGTTTGTGAAGTTTTACTGGTTTACCCTAGTAATAAGTTGTTAATGAGTAGAAAAAATGTAAAATCTAAGTAATTATGGAGTTATGTTTTCATTCCAACATGATTTATTGTTGTGTTGTATTAGTTATCAAGCCTATAACATATAATAATAATAACCAAGAGACTGTTTTAACCTGCAACTAATAAAGTGATCTAGTGCTACATACACTTTGATTGGCTGTTGTGTCACCTTTACCAAAAAAGTAGGCAAAAAATGGCTATTTTAAAGTAAAATAAAAGTTTGCTTTAAATTAACACTTTAAAAGTAGTATCTGACAGTTTGGTCCAATGTTTGTTCCTCACACAACCAAAAAGTCATTGGCACCTGAAAAGGTCTTGCAAAAAGCTGTTCATTGATGCCAAAGATCTGCGTGAACCATCAAGGATAAATCCCCAAGCGCCAGTGTAAACAGGTGTTTTCTATCTGAGCCACGCTGCTGAGATAGCTATTTTTAAACTTTGAAAACCATGTGACTACTTACTTTTATATAGTCATCTGGGTAATCCGCTCTGACGTCGATATCTATTTTTAGCAAAGACCACTATCACACTTTTTATAGAGATGGATAGACTGAACTTTTAGATTCTTTTTTCGGGATTAGTAGTCTGACAATAAAGTTAGTGCTCAAAATCGTCTTTATAACGACTAAAGTATGAATTTATGCAAAAAGTATGACCAAATGCTCCAAAGCGGAGGTTAGATTTAAAATAGAATATTTTCTTAACACTATGACACAATATAAAATTGATAAAATTGACATAAATGAAAAGTTACAAAAAAAGGACCCTGTGCCTTATGTAAAATACTGACACTTTCAACACTTTAATCAGTAAACTTTACATATAAAGTCTGTTCTGCGATAAAAAACAACAACATAACTTTACTAGAGAGAATAAACAATCCAGTTAACCAAATATAAACTTACCAATGTGCCCACAAACTGGTAACAAACAACAAAGAAATTTATTTAATCCTCGTTGACAATTGCTGTCTTAACCATTCACGTTTGAATGTTTCATCTGGCAGTTACAGTATTTACTATAGTGGTTATTGTCATGAAAACAGGAAGAATACACAATGCATAATAAGGAAATGCCTATAACTTCCTTTAGCGGTACTTCTTGTTAAATAAAACCCTGTGGTAGCTGACAATAATCAATATATATAATGTGTAGAAATCTGGGGATTTTCTTAAAATAATGAATCGAAAGGTTTGAACGGTACTAAAGTACATCTCAGTCCAAAGTGGGAGATTTATTATTTTCATATAAACAAAAAAGGAAGTTATCTGTTTCCAAGTAGGGAGATTTCTGAAAGTGTTAAAACAGCCCTCATTTTCAAGTAATTTCGAACCTTAACAGTGGAAGTCTCCCACAAAAAGTCCACTTGTATGAAAGTACGGTTTTGTTTTAATTTTTGAAATACACTGCAACCATTTAAGATCATTATAGCAATATCCAGCTTTTTTGGTAGTGGAAGACCCCAGACACATATCCAGGTAGAACCACCGACGCACTGAAAGTTAGCTGGAAGACCTTCTCACATTAAGTCCTTCGCCCAAAACAGGACTTGAGCCCACATGGTGAGAGGCCAAGCAGTCACAGGAGTTAAAAATCATTGACTCTACCACTACGCCACGGGTCCTCCATAATATGAAAGAACTATTTGAAAATGTGTCAGAAAACAGTCAGCTTTCACCTGAACTGGACATAACTGTTAAAAAATCATTTTTGTGATCCTCAACATCATCTTTATCACTCTTTTTTCTCACCTAGTTCCCCTAACCACTTCATCATCATCAATGTCATCATCATGATTATCAGAGCAACACCCATCAGGAACAGTTTCTGTCCTAGAGCAAATACCTTTCTATCTCATCTTCTCTTTAAAGCAACACTTCTTTAGTGGAGAATAGAGATATTGACATCTTTGAGTACCGTTAAGTGAAATTTACAGAAAACTCATTGTAATGAATTTACAAAATAATAGTATGTCACTGTTTACCAACTTCTTTGTACATTTTAAGTAAAACATTCTGCAATATACAAAATATTATTACATAGAACAATGGAAACTATGTCTATGCCCTATCTTCTCATGCAAACACATCTTTGTACCAAATAATAAAATCGGCAACACACGATAGAGAAATACCAACCAAGCAACTATTAAATAGATAACTTCTCCTTAAAGCAGCACATCTCTAGAGTAACCTTACTCTGGACCAACAGATCTCTATAATAATGCCTCTCCAGAGCAACCCTTCTTCAGAGCAATACCTCTCAAGAGAATACATCTCAAGAGCAACACATCGTCTTATCAACACATCTTCAGAGCAATGCATCTCCAGAGCAATACCTTTCCAAAGCAATGCCTCCTTAAAGCAACACCTCAGCATAGCAATGTTTCTCTGAGCACCACCTCTCCAGAACACCTTTCCAGAGCAATGCTTCCCAAGAGTAACATCTCTCAAGAGCAATGCTTCTCCGGAGCAAGACATCTCCAGAGCAACAGCACCCCAGCACAATGCTTCTCCAATACAACCTCTATCCAGAACAATGCCACTCAAGAGCAACACCTCCCCACCACAAGGCCTCTCCAGAGCAAGCCTCTCCACAGCAATGCCTCTCCAGCACAATGTCTCTCTACAGCAATGCCTCTCCAGCACAATGTCTCTTTAAAGCAATGTCTTTCCAGCACAATGTCTCTCTAAAGCAATGTCTTTCCAGCACAATGCCTCTCCAGCGCAATGTCTCCACAAAGCAATGCATCTCCAGCACAATGCCTCTCCAAAGCATGCCTCTCCAGAGAAATGTCTCTCCACAGCAATGCCTCTCCTGAGCAATGCCTCTCCAGATCAATACATTCAGAGCAACCATTTTCCACAGCAATGTCTCTCCAGAGCAATGTCTTTCCAGTGCAATGCCTATCATGAGCAGAAGTCTATCCAGATCAATGCCTTCAGAGATACCTCTCTCCACAGCAATGTCTCTCCAGAGCAATGCCTCTCCAGATCAATGCCTCTCCAGATCAATGCCCCTTCAAAGCAAATTGCTCTCCATTAATGTCTATCCAGAGCAAGGCCTCTCCTGAGCAAATGCCTCTCCAGATCAATGCCTCTCTTGAGCAATGCATCTCCAGAGCAATGCCTCCAGAGCAACTACCCCTCCTGAGCAAGCCTCCCCACAGCAATGCCTCTCTTGAGCTATGCCTCCAGGGCAATGCCTCCCCAGAGCAATGCCTCTCTTGAGCTATGCCTCCAGGGCAATGCCTCCCCAGAGCAATGCCTCTCTTGAGCAATGCCTCCAGAGCAATGCCTCCCCAGAGCAATGCCTCTCCAGAGAAATGGATCCAGATCAATGCCTCCAAAGCAAAACATCTTCAGAGCAACACATCTCTAGAGTAATGCCTCTCCAGATCAATGCCTCTAGACTAGAGCAACACATCTCCAAAGCAATGCCTCTCCAGAGCAACGCCTCCAGAGCAACACATCTCCAAAGCAATGCCTCTCCAGAGCAATGCCTCCAGAGCAACACATCTCCAAAGCAATGCCTCTCCAAAGCAATGCCTCTCCAAAGCAATGCCTCTCCAGAGCAATGCCTCCAGAGCAACACATCTCCAAAGCAATGCCTCTCCAAAGCAATGCCTCCAGAGCAACACATCTCATAAGCAATGCCTCTCCAGATCAATGCCTCCAGAGCAAAACATCTCCAAAGCAATGCCTCTCCAGAGCAACACATCTCCAAAGCAATGCCTCTCCAGATCAATGCCTCCAGAGCAACACATCTCCAAAGCAATGCCTCTCCAAAGCAATGCCTCTCCAGAGCAACACATCTCATAAGCAATGCCTCTCCAGATCAATGCCTCCAGAGCAAAACATCTCCAAAGCAATGCCTCTCCAGAGCAACACATCTCCAAAGCAATGCGTCTCCAGATCAATGCCTCCAAAGCAACACATCTCCAAAGCAATGCCTCCAGAGCAACACATCTCCAGAGCAATGCCTCCAGAGCAACACATCTTCAGAGCAATGCCTCCAGAGCAACACATCTCCAGAGCAATGCCTCTCCAGAGCAATGCCTCCAGAGCAACACATCTCCAGAGCAACACATCTCCAGAGTAACACATCTCCAGAGCAATGCCTCCAGAGCAACAAATCTCCAGAGCAACACATCTCCAGAGCAATGCCTCCAGAGCAACACATCTCCAGTGAGCAATACCTCTCCAGAGCAATGCCTCTCTTGAGCAATGCCTTCAAAGCAACAAATCTCCAGAGCAATACCTACAGAGCAACACATCTCCAGAGCAACACATCTCCAGAGCAATACCTACAGAGCAACACATCTCCAGAGCAACACATCTCCAGAGCAATACCTACAGAGCAACACATCTTCAGAGCAATACCTCTCCAGAGCAATGCCTCTCTTGAGTAATGCCTCCAAAGCAACACATCTCCAGAGCAATGCCTCAAGAGCAATGCCTCTATTGAGCAATGCCTCCAAAGCAACACATCTGCAGAGCAATGCCTCTCCAGAACAATGCTTCCAGAGCAACACCTCTCCTGAACAAAAAAATCTTGCATGTTACATCAAGAAATTGTCAAATGGCTGCTACATTGGTTTGACTGAAAAATGCTAGAATAAAAAAAATATATACACAAAAATATATTGGGTGTAAAGAGAATGCAAACAAATTCCATGTCATCAACAGTTTTATTAAGTTTTTATTAAGGAACTTTTTGTGAGAAGAATAACTTATATACACACAGCAAAGAAAAAAGTGACTACCTTACAGGAATGATTATATGCTTATCTCAAAATGAAAATAAAACAATATTCATTTACATAAAGACAACAATGAAAGGCACATTGTCTGATTTGAAACTTTGTAAAACTACTTTCCCAAAAATCAAAAGTTAAAAAGTTATGTTCAAGTACACTCACATAACTGGCCCTTGGCACATAATGTTAATTCTAATTTCTTATCTGTCAATAAGTTTATGTTCTGTGGTCTAACTGTTTTTGCATTGCACTTCAGGTTGTTTGATTTCATGTATAGTGCCATGCAGTATTTTGAGCACCCATGGTTCATTGCATTTCTCAAATACAAGTAAGGCAGGTGAGTTATCCTGATGATAGGACATTTGAAGTATAACACTATAAAAAAATCTTCTTTTTTTTTAAGTTGGTACCTTGGGCTTAAAGAATCAAAAGTAATAAGCACTGAAAAGAGCATTGTTTTACACGTAACTACCAATCAATAAAAATAATGCTAAAAAGCTAACAAGATGTACTCACATCAACTTTAACTTATGATTTTTTGTTGAAAGTGTATTTTGTTGAAGGACTTTGAATAAAAAACATGAACACATGTTTAAAGTTTATAATAATTATCATTTGGATGACAGTCATTGGAAACAACTGCCACTTCGTTGAAAACTACATACTTAAACTTATGCAAGGTAAGGATGCAGATATACAGTGTCACAGATTTTTAAAACTCAAAAGTAAAATGTAAATGTTTGGCTTGGGATTTGAACCAGAAAGATTTTATTATTCAATATATGGATAAAATCAAGTTTTGTATGCCAACTTCTTACCTAGTTTATCCATTCAGTGTTTATTATGGCAGGCCCATGTATGTAAACAAAAGTCAAATTATACAGTTGTACTTAAACAACCTTAAGACAATGACTAGGAAGATCGAACTTTACCTGAGGACTGGTTCTACAAGTAGACACTCAACAATTAGTACTATAAGATGACAAAACTTGTTTGAACTACACTTAAAAGCATCATTGCACTTAGTGCACCAAGCTTTAAATCACAATTAAGGCACTGAATTACAAGTAAAAAAACAAATGTTTATGTATAATATTGCACCATAACAGTGACAATGCTTCTGTAAAAAAAGATGAAAAATAATCTATAAGACCTGAGATACATAAGAACTTTCTGAAGACAACAGTGTTTACATTTATGATTAACCCGCATTTGGTTACAAATAAATCATACAAATGTAAGATTACAATTTTACTGATACAATATTGAGTGTATTGAACTGAAGCTGCTGATTTCCAGTTCAGTATTTAGCCTACACAATCATCACCATGGAAGACGTTTGTCAATTTTTTAGACAATAAGGCAAGTTTTAATTTTGTACTTTCACAATAATTTAATCATGTATGATTGGTGGGTAGTAGAATCCTTTTTTCGGGCAGTTAGTCGACTTCCATCCATCCTTCCAGTACATAACATACACTGGGTCCTGTGTGAGCGAGTACATAGTATGCCCTCCCTCAAACTTCAGGCTGGTAGAATTAGAGTGCATTTTCTTGAATTTCAGGCTAGTCGAGTCACCCCTCATGACAGCTCTAATGTCCTCAGAACAGTGTGTGATGCTGAAATCCTTGGTAAGGCATATCTCCACCGTACCAATTGTCTGATACTCAGTTCCATTCTCCTGCAGAATAATAATTAATAAATAATAATTGATTTTACATTTTGATATTTTGCAATTTTTAAGAACCCCATTTATAGTTATAATGGTAACATCCTTTCATTCTTAATTGAGAAAGAGTCTAGACAAATGTCTAAATAGAACCACTAGTGCATGGAAGGTCAGCTGGAAGGCCTCTAAACATCTAGGCAATGTTATTACTTGTGCTCTGAACTTTGGAAGGCCTCTAAACATCTAGGCAATGTTATACTTGTGCTCTGAACTTTGGAAGGCCTCTAACAACTAGGCAATGTTATACTTGTGCTCTGAACTTTGGAAGGCCTCTAACAACTAGGCAATGTTATTACTAGTGCTCTGAACTTTGGAAGGCCTCTAACAACTAGGCAATGTTATACTTGTGCTCTGAACTTTGGAAGGCCTCTAAACAACTAGGCAATGTAATTACTTGTGCTCTGAACTTTGGAAGGCCTCTAAACATCTAGGCAAAGTTATACTTGTGCTCTGAACTTTGGAAGGCCTCTAAACAACTAGGCAATGTTATACTTGTGCTCTGAACTTTGGAAGGCCTCTAAACAACTAGGCAATGTTATACTTGTGCTCTGAACTTTGGAAGGCCTCTAAACAACTAGGCAATGTTTTACTTGTGCTCTGAACTTTGGAAGGCCTCTAAACAACTAGGCAATGTTATACTTGTGCTCTGAACTTTGGAAGGCCTCTAAACATCTAGGCAATGTTATACTTGTGCACTGAACTTTGGAAGGCCTCTAAACAACTAGGCAATGTTATTACTTGTTCTCTGAACTTTGGAAGGCCTCTAAACAACTAGGCAATGTTATACTTGTGCTCTGAACTTTGGAAGGCCTCTAAACAACTAGGCAATGTTATTCTTGTGCTCTGAACTTTGGAAGGCCTCTAAACTAGGCAATGTTATTCTTGTGCTCTGAACTTTGGAAGGCCTCTAAACAACTAGTCAATGTTATACTTTTGCTCTGAACTTTGGAAGGCCTCTAAACAACTAGGCAATGTTATTACTTGTGCTCTGAACTTTGGAAGGCCTCTAAATAACTAGGCAATGTTATTACTTGTGCTGTGAACTTTGGAAGGCCTCTAAACAACCAGGCAATGTTATTACTTGTGCTCTGAACTTTGGAAGGCCTCTAAACATCTAGGCAAAGTTATTACTGGTCCTCTGAACTTTGGAAGTCTTCAAACAACTAGGCAATGTTATTACTAGTGCTCTGAACTTTGGAAGGCTTCTAAACAACCAGGCAATGTTATTACTAGTGCTCTGAACTTTGGAAGGCTTCTAAACAACTAGGCAATGTTATACTTGTTCTCTGAACTTTGGAAGGCCTCTAAACAACTAGGCAATGTTATACTTGTTCTCTGAACTTTGGAAGGCTTCTAAATAACTAGGCAATGTTATTACAAGTGCTCTGAACTTTGGAAGGCTTCTTAACAACTAGGCAATGTTATTACTAGTGCTCTGAACTTTGGAAGGCTTCTAAACAACTAGGCAATGTTATTACTTGTTCTCTGAACTTTGGAAGGCATCTAAACAACTAGGCAATGTTATTACTAGTGCTCTGAACTTGGGAAGGCCTCTAAACAACTAAGCAATGTTATTACTTGTTCTCTGAACTTCGGAAGGCCTCTAAATAACTAGGCAATGTTATTTCTAGTACTCTGAACTTTGGAAGGCCTCTAAATAACTAGGCAATGTTATACTTGTGCTTTGAACTTTGGAAGGCCTCTAAACAACTAGGCAATGTTATAACTAGTGCTCTGAACTTTGGAAGGCTTCTAAACAACTAGGCAATGTTATTACTTGTTCTCTGAACTTTGGATGGCCTCTTAACAACTAGGCAATGTTATTACTAGTGCTCTGAACTTTGGAAGGCCTCTAAACAACTAGGCAATGTTATTACTTGTTCTCTGAACTTTGGATGGCTTCTAAAACAACTAGGCAATGTTATTACTAGTGCTCTGAACTTTGGAAGGCCTCTAAACAACTAAACAATGTTATTACTTGTTCTCTGAACTTTGGAAGGCCTCTAAATAACTAAACAATGTTATACTTGTGCTCTGAACTTTGGAAGGCCTCTAAACAACTAAACAATGTTATTAATTGTTCTCTGAATTTCAGAAGCCCTCTTAACAACTAGGCAATGTTATTAGTTTTGCTCTGACATTTGGAAGGCCGCTAAACAACTAGGCAATGTTATTAGTTGTACTCTGACATTTGGAAGGCCGCTAAACAACTAGGCAATGTTATTACTTATGCTTTTAACTTTTAAAGGCATCTGAACAACTATGTCTTGTCCTGAAATTTGTCACATTGCTTGCTACAGTGCACAGTGGCAAAATTGTGATCCAGCAAGCAAAATCTACAAAAATTGTACTGGCTAGAATTATTGCTCTTGCACTTAGCCCTGTCTTTGTCACATTATAGTCTTCCTTTATTTAAAAAATAAAGTCAATCTACCATAATATGGCAAGCATACAAAGGTATGCTGGTTTTGTTATGAAATACATTGCAGCAACCATTTATGATCAAACAAAGATAACAATGTTATATGCCAAAGTTACGATGAAAATTAAATCTGTTGAGAATGCCTAGCTGCCAGCCACCTATGCATTAGCCAGGTTTGCACTAAATCTTTCTTTTTGGTCTGGCAAAAAAGACATTTTTTAGAAAAATGTTATTATAATTGTGATGACTGATTATTTTTTATATTTTGAAAATTTTGAATTCTAGATTTGTTATCTTCTAATTTATCTAGCGGTATTGTCAGTTGACTTTTATTGGTATTTGATAAATATTACCACCCCTTTAAATGTCAGTTAATTGGTTTCATTACAATTATGGAAACTGTTCAAGTAATTCAATGTCCTGTTTGACAATTGACCAATTGTACAACTGATCTGACCCAATCAAAAGTACTGCAAGAATGATTACTACATGCTCAAAGAACATCCCAGGATAATTGTTTACAAAACAATTAAAACAATCATAAGGTTTACACAATAACTGATTAAAAAAATAACCAAAAGAAAAAACTTAAGATTTAAAAATGCAATTTGAGTTATCTCATCATAATGCATAAATCATACACATCAGTTATAATTATTATTGTAAGTATAAAGGCTGCTTTCCGATTTCCAATGCATTGTACATTTGATTTACCATGGAATAATTTTGACCATTGTCTGCACACCTGCAATCGCTAATGAGGTTAAACTTACACCACTAAAACTGCGCTTTTCATTTATTTAAAGGTCTGTAACGGTGCAATTTTTATTGCAAATATCACAAAAGGAAGAAACACAATTTTCCATTTAGTAATTTTGTCTTATTAGTTGCAACAGTTAGATAATATATGAAATAAAGAGCAACAATTGCTAAATGTGCATTGTGGTGTTCGCTTTGTGGCAAATTTGTCAGATATTTAACAAATAAAGAATAATATTTTGATCTTTCTTCATTCTTTGGTACAAAGTTTTGCAGACCTGATTATTGTTGTATTGACCTTTGACTTTGGACTGCATCCTTAGTCAATATCAAAATCCCCATGTCCTTAAAATTATAAATTGCCCACAACACAAAGTCTTAATTTTTAATTTCAATACTACTCCTGAACTTCCTACACCACTATTTATAGATGTAAAGAGATATTGCTAAGGATTCAGCAGCAGCTAGCTCAATCTCTCAGTGGATCTAATATTTCTGCCTGAGCCTGAATAAACTATTAATTAATTAAAAATTAATTAACATATACCTACCAGTTTCATGCTCGTACATTCTACAACTGGTTCAAAGTTTGTCGCCTGCTTAATGGCATCAGTGAAGTTGTTGTGCTGAAAAATATGAGTAAAATAAATTTATAGTGCATATTTAGTTAGTGGCTTAACTAATTAGGGGTAATTATACAATCACATGGCAAAATAAGTAAGAACAATTTTGTGCAGATATAAAAGTAAAAACAAGTTCCCTTCAAAAAACAGAACAAAATACCAACAACAACAAAACCAAAAGCAAACAAAAACATCTTCCCATAGGACACATCCTGTTTTTAGAAGACAAATAATCAAGGTTGTTGAAACAAGTATAAAAAAAGAATATTTCATATTGCTGTGAAGTTTCAGCATATAAAGCAACATACAGGCAAAACATAAATGTGTTCCATCACACACTGAGTTAAATTACTGATTAATAACAACATCATCAGCAAGAGTGAGTTTCAATAAGTTTTTACAAGCCACGTAATGCAAAATTATTTGCAGTGATATATATCTAAAACTAAAATATTAGAAGCAATTTAATTTTAGATATCTAGCCTGTGTATTATAACCAGTATTTCTTCTTTCAGTTTTATACTCATTGAAAATGACTTCATGAAGGATGTCCACAAATATCGTTTTTGCTATCTGGAAAACTGTGAACACTATCTGGATATCATCCGGTTTACTGGATGTTACAGCTTCATATATATGTTTACAAAGATATGAAAAGGACATTAACCTTGCCATTGCTTCATGCTACAACGAGATCACACACTTCATATAATCCTGTGCTTCATGCAACAACAAGATCACACACTTCATATAAGCCTGTGCTTCATGCTACACCGAGATCACACACTTCATATAAGCCTGTGCTTCATGCAACAACAAGATCACACACTTCATATAAGCCTGTGCTTCATGCTACAACGAGATCACACACTTCATATAAGCCTGTGCTTCATGCGACACGGAGATCACACACTTCATATAAGCCTGTGCTCCATGCTACACCAAGATCACACACTTCATATAAGCCTGTGCTTCATGCTACACCAAGATCACACACTTCATATAAGCCTGTGCTTCATGCAACAACAAGATCACACACTTCATATAAACCTGTGCTTCATGCGACACGGAGATCACACACTTCATATAAGCCTGTGCTTCATGCAACAACAAGATCACACACTTCATATAAGCCTGTGCTCCATGCTACACCAAGATCACACACTTCATATAAGCCTGTGCTTCATGCGACACGGAGATCACACACTTCATATAAGTCTGTGCTTCATGCTACACCAAGATCACACACTTCATATAAGCCTGTGCTTCATGCTACACCAAGATCACACACTTCATATAAGCCTGTGCTTCATGCTACACCAAGATCACACACTTCATATAAGCCTGTGCTTCATGCTACACCAAGATCACACACTTCATATAAGCCTGTGCTTCATGCAACAACAAGATCACACACTTCATATAAGCCTGTGCTCCATGCTACACCAAGATCACACACTTCATATAAGCCTGTGCTTCATGCAACAACAAGATCACACACTTTATATAAGCCTGTGCTCCATGCTACACCAAGATCACACACTTCATATAAGCCTGTGCTTCATGCTACACCAAGATCACACACTTCATATAAGCCTGTGTTTCATGCTACACCAAGATCACACACTTCATATAAGCCTGTGCTTCATGCAACAACAAGATCACACACTTCATATAAGCCTGTGCTCCATGCTACACCAAGATCACACACTTCATATAAGCCTGTGCTTCATGCAACAACAAGATCACACACTTCATATAAGCCTGTGCTCCATGCTACACCAAGATCACACACTTCATATAAGCCTCTGCTTCATGCTACACCAAGATCACACACTTCATATAAGCCTGTGCTTCATGCGACAATGACATCACACACTTCATATAAGCCTGTGATTCATGCGACACGGAGATTACACACTTCATATAAGCCTGTGCTTCATGCTACACCAAGATCACACACTTCATATAAGCCTGTGCTTCATGCGACAATGAGATCACACACGTCATATAAGTCTGTGCTTCATGCTACACCAAGATCACACACTTCATATAAGCCTGTGCTTCATGCTTCAACGAGATCACACACTTCATATAAGCCTGTGCTTCATGCTACACCAAGTTCACACACTTCATATAAGCCTGTGTTTCATGCGACAATGAGATTGCGCACTTCATATGTATTTTATTATGTCACTTACTAGCCTATCAGTATTATGTTTATGGCAAAGGTATGAACATGGCATATCTTACTGTATGCGCTCTTCCTAGAGCTTGAAAAAATTAAGCAAACAAAAATAACAAATGTGGCCGAGTCGGGTTAAATGGGAGTTGTCTATTCTTAGTAAAATGTCATAATGTTGGAAAAGTAGAAACATGCGACAATTGCCATTTTCTAAAAATTATTTTTTTACAGATGCTTTTAATGGTAATGGCAAATTTACAACGGCTAATTAAAAAAACTGTATGTATAAGAATGATAACTTGTGATGTTAACAGCCAGTTACAAGCTTTGTAGAAATATGTTGTTTTTAGATGTTATTAAAATATACAATGTATATATGCGGATGTCTTTTCATTGTACTCTGTCATGTATATGTTTACATTGTCCAATCTTAATTTTAATTTTATTTATTGGGTTAATCGTCCCACCAATAGTATTTCAGTTATCTGGAGACTGTGTCCACTTGAAGCAGATATAGTGCTGCCTTTACTGTGTATAGCATGCTGTGAACACCTGGCATGATACCACATCTAGTCACATTATCCTAATACCGGGCCAACCAGTCGTGGAACTACCTTTATATTTGCAAGGGAGCGTTAGCAAGGGAGCTATACCACTACCATTTTTTATGGACTTTGGTATGTCATGGCCCGGGATCGAACCCGGGGCCTCCGGTACCTGGAGCCGACGCTCTACCGATTGCGCTACCAGGTCCGGTTGTCCAATCTTAAAGAACAGGGTATGTTTGTTTTCTGGCAGAGAAACTAATGAAAATGTTGAATGTGTATATGATCGCTGCAATTTGTATGTATCTTACTGCTATGGTAAAGTTAGTAATTTATATAAAAGTATATATCTATCCTGAATTATTTGCTTCAGCAAGGGAAATTATTTGCACAGGTCCATCTCAGAGCATGTGGGAAGGTCGACCTTAATTTTGTAAAGACCTGCCAGGTGTACAGAAAGATCTGTGTGCGCGATTTCTTTGTCCAAGCAAGTTGTTCTGTGATATATATATATCTACCTCTATCAAACAAGGAAGCAGGTATACAGAAACACATGAATGAACATTTAATAAGGCAGACAAAAGATGCACACCATGGAATGCTACTCACAACTCTGAAAAGCACTATGACGGGAAACACCATAAAATGTAATCCCGGTACTTTCTTTTGATATACATTTGTTTCTAAATTTGTTAACCAGCCAAGAAATACATTTATCTTTAAATAATAATATTATAACTGTAAAAGTAAAAAGTGTCTGCCTTTATAAATAAATTTATCAGGCCTAAGAAACACAAAAGAAATGCACCATCCATGTATGATGTTGTATGATCTATTAAAAGGGATATGAACAATATTTGTCAAAAATGATGCAACAAGTATGAATACTCATAACTAATTTGGTTTTGCACAAAGAAGTATACTGATGTTCTGTGATGGCTTGGATATCGCAAGATATCTGATATACTTCTCTGGGATTTAAGGTTTTCTGAAAATTGACAGTATTCCTGGTCAAATTCTTATTTGAGCGAACTGCCAAAATAGGTTTATTGATGCATAAAAATTAGACATTTTTATGCAAGTGTGGGATATGTCATATAAAACCACAAATATGACTTCAATGGTATGACTCCTGTCTTTGTATATGCATCACAGTGAACTGTTTTAGAACCAGCTTCAAGCCTCTTTTGACCACAAACTCACGGAAAGTGTTAAGTAGCACCATCGTTATTCTTTCATTAATAGGGTATTTATAAAAGTGAATGAGTCGCAAAATTATGTCTTTAAAAAAAAAGGAGTTGAAGTAAAATGGTTATTTTTAGAGGAAAACCTTTTATCATCTTAAAATAGATAAGAAAATAATGAAAACTCAGATTGAGTATTTTATGACTTATACTATTTACCACTGAATTATGGATACTTAACTAAATTGTCTTTACTTCAACAAGTCTATTTGTTCAAACCATTGTATTAACATCTAACATTGAGTGGTACTGGAGGCTATCAATTAAATAAACATGGAGGTACTTGTTAACATACAGCTTAAATAATGCTTTGTTTCAAGAGCAATTGTTCATAACAAAGGCCTGAAGGCATCGTTTAAATAAAATCCCCAAACTTCCTGTTCTTTCAAGTCTCACAATAGAACAATAGCATATGGAGTGTTGTTTGTGATCCATTTCAGAAAATTTGTGCACTTTTATAAAATAAATAATGAACAATAAATTCTATGAAAAATTAGGTCAAGCTGAAAAGGGTTCAGTTTGATTCCTGTAAATAAAATGTCTTATTGTTGTGGATGATACTGTAGCACACTTTTCCCAGAAAAAAGTACTCCCTTATTCTTTCTTTATGGATAAAGAATTCAAAGTTTCTGTAACAACATTTAACATGTAAACTTCCTTCCTGAAGTGACTTTCTGTTATCTTTTGATTTTTTTGTTGTTGTAAGTTAATGAACTAAAGAAAGCAGAAAATGTCTGAATTTTCCTCATTAATAATTTAAGACAATACAGTCAAGTCTCGTTATATCAAAATCGGTTATCTCAAATTTCCGGTTATGTCAAACTGTTTTCTACGGTCCCGTTTTTTTCCCTATAGTTTCTATATAGTTCGACTCCGCTTAACTCAAATTCGGATGTGTCAAATTATCGGATATATCAAACTAAATTCTTTGTCCCCACATGTATAAAACTGTTGAAATCAGTTGGTCTATCTCAAACTTCACATTGCTATAAGATGCAAAACTGATTTTCACACCTACCGTGAAACTCGCGAAGATTTGTGCGCGAGTTTTATCGCCAATTATCGGCAATCAGGATGTGACTTTATTTAGAGAAGAGGTTAATCGATTATTATTTAATTAGCTGATTTAATGAACAACAATTTCGTTAATCAATTAATGCTAATTAAAGTGTTTCAGTTTGTACTTGTTGTTGTAACAGTTTTTGAGAACTTGTTGACACGGCCTTCTCAACTTGTAAATAAAATGAGAGGTCGCGTTAGTGATTTTATCATTCTTCCACTACCTACCCACAATACACGTACTGATTATTGAATAAAAAAGATAAGATTGGTTATAGCAAGACAAGAGAAAGTGTCGAGCAATCTGATAAATCTAATTAGGCCATGCACTAACGATGACGCAACAACCTACAATAAAAAGAAGAATATTAAATTACATTTTAAAAAATCTAATATCACTTTAAACATGCAAAACCACACAAACTTGCAGAAACTTAGTTTACAGTGGCAGATATAACAAAGAATTTCAGTCATTACTAGTCATCGTGTAGCAGGCATGATTTTTAAGATTTACACAAACTATCCTTAAATTCGGATAACTCAAACTTCGGATATCTCAAACTATTTTCTACGGTCACTTGAAATTTGAGATAACGAGAGTTGACTGTATATTGTTGTAGACGTTTGTATTTTGTCAAGTCTCAGTCATGTGTTTTTTTTAATTGGTCCAATTTTGTTTTTATAATAAAAATTACCTCACTGAAACTGTCTATAATTGTTATGTTTATGATTTTCTGCAGGTTCTCATCTTACCTGTTTCCAAATACGGATTGTTTAATCACAATTTTCACAAATGCAAAATTTATTCCTCATAGAGAATAAGGTTTTCTCTGCTTACTATGGTAAGTGATTCTTGTGATTTGACTTTAATCGTTGTATGGCTGAGCGAGAATCAATCTACAACTTTTACCAATCAGTGATGTACACCTGCAGACTCACTGGCACCCTTATTATGCTATATTGTTTGTTTTTTAGTTTGTTTTCAGTTACATCACACACAATCATAATTATATTGGCAACGTCCAGCTAATTATTTGAGGAGGAAGACCACAGACTTGTGTCTGGGTAGAACCTCCGGTGCATAACAGGTTTGCTGGAAAACCTCTCCATATGAAAGTTCTAGCCCCGAACATGACTCAAACCAATGTGACGAGTGGCTGAGAAGTTACAAGTCAGCAACTTTAACCGATTGGCCATGGGTGCCCCTGCTATATTGTAAACTGCTAAAACAAAAATCTTTATTTTCTAAATTTACTCTTTTTTTCCCACACCATTTTTTGCCAAAATTACATTTACCTAGAATGTGAACACCTCTGTCTCATGCTTTCGCAAAACAATGGTGGGTAACAATTGGCAAAAAAAAATACTTATTACACTGGTTTCAAGTTTTATGTCTTCTCTAATCAGACCATACTATTTACCAATGCAATAATGTAATGGGGACTTTATCACCTGTTCTTTTGCATACGGGGCAATAGCAAACTGTGAAATTTCTTACTTTTGCATAAATACAATCTTAAAATCAATCTTCTCAAGATTTTAACAAGACAATGGAAGTGTTTGTTGATGATAAATCTGGATATCGATATGAAAGTGAGAAAAGACAACACACATACCAAGGAACACAAGCATAAAAACCGAGTAAGCCAAATGAAAGGAATCCAATCAGGGACTGTTCAAGGGAGACAATCCACTAAAGTCTCTTATTTCAGGCATGCCTTGAATAATCCCTAAATTAACTGTCACATTTTTTTAGTTTTGAGGCAACTGTAACACTTAACCAGCTAAGCAAAATTGATCTGGTTGAGGCAAATAGTAGAGCTCTGGAGAGGCTCACTTTTGCTTAAAGTTGCACTCATCACACTTTATTTGCATTACATGCTGCTGAGTCTCTAACAATATATAAATATCACATCCCACAGATGCCATTACTTGTCTCAGGTGAACATTCCATGCTATCATCCTCTGTGGGATGTGATATCTTTTCTATGATACTGAACATTCCATGCTATCACCCTCTGTGGGATGTGATATCTATTCTATGATACTGAACATTCCATGCTATCACCCTCTGTGGGATGTGATATCTATTCTATGATACTGAACATTCCATGCTATCACCCTCTGTGGGATGTGATATTTATTTTATGATACTGAACATTCCATGCTATCACCCTATGTCGGATGTGATATTTATTTTATGAAACTGAACAGTCCATGCTATCACCCTCTGTGGGATGTGACATTTATTTTATGAAATTGAACATCACAAACAAATAACAGGGATTTTGTGTAACTGATCAATAAGTAAAGCATAATAAGATGCCTGGGTAGTACCAATGGCACAACATAGGCCAGCCGGTAGATGTCCCCACATGAAAGTCCTGGCCCCTTATTATGCTATATTTATTAAAAAGACCACACTTATTTCAATTCATGGTCTTACATTGACATGCAAATTTTCCTAGACCAGACTAGACATATTGCTTTAGGGGTGCACCCATGGCGTAGTGGTAGAGTTGCTGATTTGTTACTCCTCTGACTGCTAAGCCTCACACAGGGTGGGGGCCAAGAACTTAATGTGGGAAGGTCTTCCAGCCGACTTACTGTGCACTGGTGTTCTACCCAGACATTTGTTCCTCCACCAAATAGTGGACATCGCTATAATGATCATAAATGGTCACTGCAATGTATTTCAAAATCAAATCTAATCATATTGCTATAGACTTGTGAGCAAAATGTGAAGATCCTGATTACAAAGTCCAAGCAAGGAGCTGTCTGTTTTGGGTCTACTCTATTTGCTAAGTTGTATTAATACATAGCTAGCAAGCTGAGGGTTTAAAAATCATCAACAAAAAGCAACATGACAGTACTTACATAGTACAGCTGTGAACTACTGGGGAAAATTTGTGCCTGGAACAAGAAGCTGAAAAAGACATGATCAACAAGTGTCAAATTGTACAAGTGATGTAGAGTGTTGTAAGATAAATCAGGGATGCATTTTTGCCAATACACACTTTACGCATGTGCATAACTTCCTAAACTTATACACATCAGGATTTTTGTCATTCATATTTTGCAATAGGTTTCTTGCTTGTCCACATTTTACCTGTTCTTCATTAGAAAAGAACTGAATATATTCAAAAGTATTACTACAAAGGTTATTTCCCTTGTAGTTATGCATAACTTCAAAAACAGCCTGAGATAAATAAGAAGCCTACAAATACTACACTATAAATATGCTATATACATTGTATGGCAGATCATTTTCCTAATAATTTGATGTGGAAATAAGAACATTTTTAAAAAGTTAATTTTTATTATACAAAACACACATCAAGGTTCCTCATATCACCAATCTATAAGCCTAAAGTACAGCTGATTACTGCATCAGTTGTTGTTCTATTCAAATGTTTTTTATCAAAAGTATGTTTATCTACCAATGGAAACCTTAAATAACCAAATTACTGGCATGATTCAGCAGCTAGTATGGTAAATTTTATTCTGACATTTACATAGAAAAGATAAGTATGCAATTGCTACCAAGAAAAAAACATATATACATGTACACATGGTTTCTAAGATTGAACACAGACGCACGCACGCACGCACTGTGATATACAAATAAATTGTTGATATTGAAGCCTCAAAATATTGATATGAGAAACTTCTGTTAATGACAGTCCTCATAACAGGATAGTGACATTTTTTTCAGATAAACAAATGAGCGTCCAAAAGAATCCATAACATATTTTTGTGTATCATTCATTACCCTTTGACATTCTTACCATACAAACTGAAATGGATGTATTTTTGTAATTTATTAATTACCCTGAAACTGAATAAGTACCTTTAGGTCATAGACATCAAATGAACGGTTCCATTACTAAATTACCTTATTATCTCAACAATTATCAATATAAAGATTCCAAAAGACATAATAAACATCAGAGAACTTCTAACAAGGACATCCCCATGCAATATGAGGACTTTCTTAGTGTTTATGTGTTGTGCCAATCCTTTTGTGATCAGAATTTCAGAGCTTTGTGTATTCATAGCACACCCACATTAATTTAATGTAAACCTTTTAAAACCAACAAGACTTTTTCAAATATGAAAATGACAGTAAAACAGGTTATCTTAAATTGTATAAATGTTACTTATATAGTAATATAACTGTTGTAAAAATCATGAGAAACAATTTATGAGTGACATGATCAATCCTGTGACATTTGATGTTTAATGTTACTCATAAACAATTCATTGAATTCGCTTGTCATTAACAAACACATTTTATCATTTAAGTTATGTATTTATAAAGTAATACCCATTGGTTATTTTCCATAGCCCATCAGTTTGTTATCAATTCAAAAATGTTCGTTGAAGTTAGCTTGTTTCTTGCTAGGACATCTATTCCCATACCAAAATTCCCGTACCATTTCAATTCAAAGCTATATTTTACAAAAACAGCTAGACCGGACCTGGTAGCGCAATCGGTAAAGCCTCAGCTCCAGGTACCGGAGGCCCCGGGTTCGATCCCGGGCTGCAACATACCAAAGTCGTTAAAAGTGGTAGTGGTATAGCTCTCTTGCTATTCCTCAAGCAAATATAAGGGTAGTTCCACGACTGGTTGGCCCGTTGTCAGGATAATGTGACTGGGTGTGGTATCATGCCAGGTGTTCACAGCATGCTATACACAGTGAAGGCAGCACTATATCTGCTTCAAGTGGACACCGTCTCCAGATAACTGAAATACTGTTGGTGGGACGATAAACCCAATAAACAAACAAACCAACAAAAACAGCTCATTGATCAGAAATGTAATCAAGAGAATCCAACATGCGTGTTCAATAAATCCTGAAAATATTAAACAATACAAAACTTGGCAAACTTGGCAGAACCTCAATTTAGTATTGTTCATCCAACTTGATTAATATTTTTAGTTTTCAATGGACACTAATGTCAGATCCTCTATATAATTTGTGATATAAATAAAATGTACAAAATTAAGTTTTTCAATCATACGGTTTTTAAAAATTGTTGTCCAGAACTTACTCAATATCTCTTATTAGTTGATTTCCTAATCAGACTAGTAGATGTTAATAATAAATAAAAAATAAATAAATGACATGAGTAATAGTCAAGAAATGTATACCAATTTAGACAGAATGAAAACATAGAAGATTCAAATAATTTGTAATTAGAAACTAATTAGAGTCTTACAAAGACTACAAGAAAATACAGAAAACATATTTTGTTTTTGTCTGTGTAAGAAGTCAAATAGATCAACAGAAGACCTATTCTAGGTTTTAGATATTATCCAGGAGAAGGTAAAAAAAGATACCGGTACATTTGCTCCACCTTTTGATGAAACTGTATTTTATGGCATTTGTTACATAGAGATTTTTAATAATTGATAAATTGTACTTTTATTGCAATTGTCTGTGGATAGAGTAGTTCTGTCTCTTATTTAAGTTAGAATAGTTATCAAAGTGTTTCATATAAATACATCGCAGCAACACAATATATATATACTTATAAGAGACTGATCAGCAAATAGTGTTGATCCTGATCAGACAGCTACCAGCAGGGTGCTGGCTAATCTGGATCTACATTATTTGCCTAAGCCTTAAACATATGTAAGCTAAGAGTTAAGTCTTATAAATATGCAGGCTAAGAGTTAAGTCTTTCACCCAGACTTGGAATGCAAACTCCTGCATTTAGAGACTGTGAAGTTAGAGAAGTTACAATCCAGTACCTGTATCAGTCAATCACAGAATACATGCCAGACTTTTCTTTTTTTAAGAGGGATCATGAAGCAAACATGTATGTTCTAGACAATATTTTTTGTTTTTGCACATGTTCAACAAGGCCATATCACAAATACAGGATTCTATTTCAAGTATGTTTACTCTGTGAAGTCCATGTGTAATTGGACACACCCTCCTATAAATTTCATACATTTTGGGGTATTAGAATTCCTATGGAAGTTTATATTTCTTTTATCACAACTTAAGAGTTTATTTGAACATTATTCTGTATCTCTCTTGTTTATTTTGAATAATTTTTGCCTGTCCTACATTGGTGTTGGTAATAATTCTTTGGTCAGAACTACATTTTGGACTGAATGCAGGTAGTTCTGAACAAATAATCTACAAATAATATAGCTTATTATTGAATTGATAATGCCAACAAATTACTTCTGACCTGTTTGCACTCATGAGTGCATTGCAAATGTGATGTTATTTGCAATGTACTCATGAGTGCAAGCAGGTCAGAAGTAATTTGTAGGCATTCTAAATTCAATAATAAGCTTTATTAATTATAGATTATTTGTTCAGAACTACCTGCACTGGGTACAAAATGTTGCTTCTGAATTATCAAGCTAATTATCAAAAGAAAAACCATAAACAAACACCATCATAATGATGTTCTTGATGATCTCTACAAAACCCTTCTTTGAAACAATCAGAATCAAGAATGTTTGGCATCGCATGACAGAGAGTTAATATGTCCCAATATCACATGACATGGTTGTACGGCTGGGGCAATATAGTACACCAAACACCATCCTTCAATATCAATTAGCACTAAAAAAACAAGCAATTAGTAACAAAAGACATGTGCATCATGATATCACACAGCCTATAGCATCAGTTTTCCTGCCAGGGCATGAAAGTGACAATACACTTCTAGAAGGGGTGTTCAAAAAGTGTCAAGGAAGATGAAGTGCATAACCCTTATCATGCTACATTTGATAAAACCCCATATTTATTCTTTGGTATTTTATAACAACCAAATGCAAATGTAACTAAACATGTTGATGAAAAAATTTGGATAAATAGCACAAATCCCAATCCTACAGATCCCCTGCGAGAGATGGCTGATCCGGACCTTTACTATTTGCCTTAGCTCCCTCAATTCATGATCAGACCAGGTAGCACAATTGGTAGAGTGCTGGCTCCAAGTACAGAAGGCCCCAGGATCGATCCTGGGCCGTGATATATCAAAGTCCATAAAAATGGTAGTGTCATAGCTGCATCTATTTGCTAATACTCAATCCAATGCACTATATCCACTTCAAGTGGACACTTCAACTGAAATACTGTTCCATGATAATCCCAATAAACAAACATAAATATTTGGATCTCTGAACTTGTGCTAATCAAGCTAAAGGTTGGTATTTAAGTCATTTAAACAAAAATATCAAAGACCACATGATAAATTGTGTACTTAAAAAGTTAGGGAGGAAGGTGATAATACTGTACTGCACTGTACTCAAGGTCACCATGGAAACAATAACTGACAGTTAGCAAATGTTAGATGAGTTTATTCAATATTTTCAGCCCCTGTTAAACACTTCCAAATTGGACCTGTCCTATGTTTTTTATTGTGTCATGACATGTGTAGCTTAATAAGATAAAATATTAAGCAACATTTTAAGACAGAGAAAATATAAAAACACTAGTTCAAGCAGCCTTGCCACAGTTTATTGTATTTAAATGACAAAAATAACCACACAGTCTGCAGAGAATTTGTATTCAAAATATTAAGTAACTTGAGCCAATTAGTTTTGTTTTGTGCTTTAGATACATTGCAGCGACCAATTATGATCATTATAGCAATGACCAGCTGTTTTGGTGGAGGAATACCCCAGACAAATGCCTGGGTAGAACCACCGGCGCACTGCAGGTCAGCTGAATGACCTTCCCAGTCCTTTGCCCTGAAAGGGACTCAAACCCACGTGGTGGGAGGCTAAGCAATTGGAGGAGTTACAAATCAGCGAATCTACCACTACACCACAGGTGCCCTGCAAGCCAAATAGTGTACTGTGTATAACTAACATATAGACATGACATTTATTATCGCATGCACAATTCAAAAAAGGACATTATGAAACCGATCCACGTTCTAATAATGATGTACAACACCACATACATGGTTTTGGACTATACAAAGTTGTTATGTTTAAAACGCTTAAAAATGGATGAAGACTTCCTCTTTTTATTCACCCAATCTGAAGACAGCACAGTTTTTAAAGGCCAGCAGGTTCACAAATATTCTTGTCATCAGACTTAAGGGTGGTATCTGACTGTTTGTCTCTGTCAAATACATGTTTCAATGTCTTATCCTTGTTTGGGGGAATTGGGGCTTATTTTCGACACAGAATCAAAACTTGAGTCTAAGCAAAGGCAAGTGTGAACACTATATCAATGGTAAGACAGTACGAATCGTGTAAAAAAATTGCTCTTAATGTTCAGTCTTTTCAAATCTATTAATAAGCATGAAAGGAATTCCTGTTAAAAATAGACAATAACGTCAGAGCTGGTAACCTGGGTGAAGATATATATGATATTGAAACTAAATGGTCACATGTTTTTTTAGTTTAAAAACAAAAAAATAAAAACTGTGTAGCATGGCTCTGACAGAAACACACATTTTTAAAATGACAAGTGGAGTGTTTGATTCACTTTTTTGAAATGACAAGTGAAGTGTTTGATTCACTTTTTTGAAATGACACGTGAAGTGTTTGATTCACTTTTTTAAAATGACAAGTGAAGTGTTTGATTCACTTTTTTAAAATGACAAGTGAAGTGTTTGATTTACTTTTCATGTAGATGTAGGACATAAATAAACAGCATATCAAAGGATCTTTTTGGGCAGCTCATTTTGTTGAGAGAAAAAAAAAAAAGGCAGATACTGCCTTTAATATTTGAATCCATTATTCACAGTGGTTTTTAATGAATTCACAATTTTAAGCAAAAATTTACACTGAAATGTAATTTTGACCAACTGAGTTGATTAAAACAAGACCAAAGATTTGAAAAAAAACAGGACATTTAAAGCAATACTATTAGCATCTTTATTATATGCCACTTCCTGTTATCACACATTCCTACAGTGAAACACAATATCTTATATCAGTCCATTGCATTGTTTACACATGAACTACTTCTTTATAGGGGAATGTACAAAAGTAGCCAAGTCAGTCTATAATTAGCATCACAGAATATCTTGTGATAATATTGAATGAATGCTTAATTATATCAGCTCAATACTATTGTTGTGTGATTGTTAGACTATGAATACTACAAGATATATAAACATGGTTTTGCTTTAACTTTTTTAAAATCTTCATGCCGATAACAAAGATCTAAATAAAGAAGAGAGCATCTAGATCTAGATCAAATGAAATAGAAAGAAAAAAAAGTGGTAAAAATAATCGTATCATTTAACATGTATTAGAGCCTGGATGATTCTCACACACCAAAAGCTTTAAATCAGGTCCAAAATGTTCCCTATCTACATGTCAACATTCAGTTTCTAAAACTTTATTTAAATTTTTTCTTTAATTTCAAAAATGAAGTTGGACACAATAAATGCAAAATTAGTGGGCTGGCAGTTAGAACCGATGTTATCACAGCTCTCATCGCATTTGGTAGAAACATCAACATTCATATGCGCTTATAAGATCAGTGTTTCCACCCATATAAGACTTGAGCAGTGATGACATCAGTTATATTAGCCAGTCAGCTGATTTTGTCTGTAGCTAAACTGTGGTTTCCATCTATTCAAAATTGTTAAATTGGTGCTTTGTCAAATAATAGATTTGATAAGGTTGACAACTTGCACTCAGCTGTCAGGGATAAAGTTCCAGAAGAACAAATCAAGTTGTGCTCTATAAATGAGGAAAGTTCACTTAAAGATCCTGAAAATAATATTTTGAAGGAAACTAATATGTTTAATGTGTAACAAAGATTGTTTATTTCATTTGCACTGTACACCTAGTGTGCTGTTCTCAACCTTACAAAAGGAACAGTAACAGTAAGATAGTATTTGTACAAAGATTTTATATGTCTCTCTCCTTTACTCACCCAACATACAAAGGACTCTGTTGTGAAAATTTTATTTATCAATAAAATTATGAAATCTGTCTCGATTCATTTTTAATGCCCCTTGTACATTTTCTTATATCTCAAACTTATTATTTCAGACAAATCTTGATCAAACAGTTTACAGTAGGAGCTGGCTGATTCAGAGCTACATAATTTTATTAAACCTGATAAACCCATGTATATCATAAAAACACTCGGATTTGCTTTCACAAAGATAGTATTTTATTTGTGAAAATGGTGATAAAGCTTAAATAACGTTAATGCAAAATGAACATTTTTACTTAAGCATGCAGAACAGCCATTGCTGTACATTTTCCCAATATTATATCTTTAATAATCTGTCTTTCTCTGCTATCATAATTGCACACAGATCATTATTTGAAGTTCAATGAGTCTAGTCCTTACCAGTGCAAAAAGGTGACTGAAAGTTATTCTAGAAAGATTTTCACAAATTATGCTTTCAGTCAAGGTAAAATTCTTGTCTTAAGAAACTTATGCACCTTTTTTATTGTTTGCTATATACAGTAAAACCTCTCCACAGCAACATCTGGCGAAGGCACGAAAAAGTGTTGCTGCTGAGAGGTGTTGCTGCTCAGAGGTTTCAATGAGACGAGAAAAAATGTGGGGTTTTTTTTAAATAGTTTTGTACTTTAGGCAATCAGTATTTGCTTGTCTATTACAAAAACAATATCGTCAGTAACGAGTTCTGCCGCAGCCCAACTCAGTAGCGATAGACTGTGCTGACCTTCCTTGTTCTAACAACTTAATTGTAGTAACACTCTGCTCTAACGTAAGGTAAACCTTTTTATAAGACATTTCAAGACAAAATGATCAGTATTCCAGTATTGAGTCATGCAAAGACTGATTTATCATTAAAAATCGAATTTATAGTCAGACATCCTAAAACAAAGACAGTTTGCATTTAGCACTTAACGTAAACATCTTTTTATGTAAGCAATCAATACAATGATATATTTTAATCTTTCGATCAATTAAAGAAAACAAACCAGCCCGTTAACATCATCAATAGGTGACACTTCTTTCACACGTTCCCGCAATACCCTAGATCTACAACGGCATGTTTGTAGCATGCAGCTGGTTTCCCGTCCAACTGTAACTTGATTCCAATTAACACCTTCTCAACAGGGTACAAGCAGTGATCAGCCGACCGCGTGACATTTTTGGTTTACGCGACAGACTGTTCTAAAAATAGCTGCACTGGTGTTGCTACGCAGAGGTTAAACGAGCCTCAGGGAAGAGATTTACACGGCCGCTTACCGCTTCGCGGAGGAGTTGCTGCTTAGAGGTTAAAATGCGCTGAAAACTACTGGGGGGAAATTTAACTGCCGCTGCTTGGAGGTAGCCGCTGCTTAGAGGTGCCGCTTCGAGAGGTTTTACTGTAGTATGAAAAATAGTATTTCAACCCTAAAAAAAAAGGAGGGGAATTAAGGAATAAGCTGTTAGGAATTTGCAAATGTTATGCACATACAGCTTCAGTGGTATATATGTTAAGTGGGTTGTTAATTGAAACACTATAAAAAAGAGCAAAATTACAGCTGTCACGAATTTATACCTTTAGTAGCCATTTCTATAGGGTCACCTTCAATATCAAAGGCCTGAAGGGCCACAGTGACGTCAAGCAATTTTACTGTATATGAAGATGTGAACAGAGACAACAGATCGTAAGTTGTCAGTTACCGGTATTAGGAAAGAAGAGTGAATACTAACAGACTATGAGTTTGAAGTGATCTTTGTATGTGTCCACAAGTTGAAATTGACTATCGACTTAGTTATTGTATTTTAAAAATAGAGAAAAAAACCCTGACTACTTGATTTTCAAATATATGGCGACTCTTAGTTTTGAAAAGGTGTTAAACAATTTAATTCATTAAGAGAACACCTTAATATCAATAATCATCAAGAAAGTAGGACTGCAAGCATCAAATTTAAAATACATAAAAAGGCTTGTTCCCTGACAAAGTGAAAAACAAATGACTTCTGCCTCCTTTAAATATCTGCTTGCAAGTGGTATTAGGTGTATGAAAAGTACAAGACAATTGTCTGCCACATAACATATTGTTTATGTTGATTGTACGGTTTTAGAACTATGAAGCTAAGTGTCTACCTGGTACAGAATTTTACAATTTTCAGCTTGACTGTGTAAAGTTTTTCAAGTCCCATGTAAATAAAACATGTGTTAAAAATTGTTTTTTATTAACTCAAAGAATTTATTAACTTAAAGAATTTATTATCTTTAATACCCATGTTTTCTATTAATTTTACACAAAATCACTATGGACTTAAGTGGCCTGGTCAATATTTGTGTTAATTTTCATGTAACTTTAACCTTTTTATTATAATAAATGTTCACCAAACATTTTGTATCATCAAACTTCTTGTAGACATTATTAAAATACATTAAATAATGATCAATATGTCTATGTTAATACTGGTAGTTTCGGGGTTAGTTGACAATTTTAGTGAAGACAGTCTTCTTCCAACTACATGTACTTAATTTCACCCACCCCTTTGATGCGGCAAACAGCTTGAGCTATAAGTGAGCACAGGGAAGATTTAAGAATATGATTCTGTTTTTGTTAATATTTTTTCTTTAAATTTTTTTAAAAATGTAAGAATCATATTTATATCTTAAATGCCCATGTTTGTACACACAGTTTACAATGTCAGCATCTGCCCATGTGACCTTGTTTTCATTTCGTATTCTTTCATAATTCTAACTACCAGTAGACTTCATGCGTGATGGAATGACGTTAACATTTCATTAAGAAAAACTTATTACATTTTGTTTCATTTTGCATTGGCAACAGCAGTTTAAATTCATACTGACAAGTGAGGAATTGAAGAAAAGATATAGAATAAAGCGATATTGCAGTTATGACATGTATCAAAGACCTATAAACACAAATATAGGTGTGTGTATAGGTCTTTGCATCACATGAACTATTTTGTGCTGCCCTGTGTTGCTAGGGTTGTTAGGTGCAAAAAAAATGGCAGTTGTTAACGATCCCTATATGCCCGCGAGCTTTCGCTAAAAAACCCAAGATAAGGTAATATATACGTCTGTGTCTATTCACTGATTTGTTTATGACTAATCAAAATAGTAAGGTATTTGAGTTTTATTAAAAAGCATACATAAAATAATATATTTTAATAAAAAATATTTATGCAACTTAACAATAACTAAGTACTTTTTAGTTGGCAATCAATAGAGACATTAAGCCATAAGTCTGATGCTTATACATCAGGACAAACTGTGTTTTTTTATTATACTGATAAACCACCAACAAAGCATTGTTTCGAGTTAACTTTCATATACGTTTGTATTCATGGATCATAAACCTATCTACCTTATGCAATCTCCCCTAACTAGTAAAAAATTGCAACTTACTTTTCAATTTTAAACTTCTGATGCTGCATAAGTCCAGCTGTGAAATAGTTCATCTCCCCCATGGTTGCCTTGAGATCCTGACAGCAGGTGCCATGCTTTGTCCACTCGTGTTCCCTGGCAAAGACAACAAGGGCAACTTTAAAGTCAAACTACAGCTTCAAAAGAGATGACTGGAAGCCATGGGCACCCCATATACCTATATTGCTAGAGAGTACAAATCTGAAAGAAGTCACTGTAAATGTTCAATCAAACCTATAAATAAGCACAAAAGTAATCTCTGCTAAGAATAGCTAACAATGTAATAGCGGATTATCCGAATGATGAATAACCTGATTTCAAAAGTATGTTGTCACAAGGTTTTTTTAGATTCAAAACAATTTAAAATGTGTGATTGCAATGATGAGTGGGAATTTATGCCTGAATGTTCAGGCAGATATAGGGCATCAATGAGCAGCATTTTTCAGGACCTTCTTAGGTAACAGTGACTTGGTTATTTGAGAACAAAAAAGTTGGTTCAAACTGCTGGATACTACCTTCAAAGAATAACAATTAGACAAAAAATTTAATGTTCTTACCAGAAACTGTCTGGAGCTGTATCGATGTACAAATTAGGCCAGTGTAATGTGAGGTTTGGTTCCAAAGACTGAAAAAGAACAAAACCATAAAGGTGATATCAGAAAATTAGCAATTTCGAAAACATGTAACAAAATCACATTTGTGCTAGTGGGTGTTTTTTAATGATGTTTGCCTTTCACATGTTCCAGTCCTTAAACAATGATTTCTACCCGTAAAGGTGGCATCTGACAGTTTGCCTTTCACAAATATATGTAACAATATCTTATACCTGATGTGGGGAATGTGGACTTAATATCTGCTTAAATTAGTCATACTTACCTCTAAAAAGAAACCTTTACACATCACCTGAATTGTTAGAAAGTATAAACTATGAAATTAATCACATTAAATGTGCATTCTGTCCAATCTATAAACAGATACCAACATCAACATGGATTACCCAGCTGATGATAGAATGTGATATCAAAATTAAGTGGTCCTGTGGTTTTCTCAGTTTAATAATAACAAACTGTGCAGTGTTGCTTAGACAGGAAATACAAGTTTGTAGTGTCAGTTGGGTGTTATTTTCACTTTCACATAGATATAGGATATAAATAAACATCATTTTAAGTGTTATTTTCAGGCAACTAAATTTTATTTGCCTGTTTGGCTGTTTGAGAGAGAGAGAAAATAGGTCCAAACTGATGGATGACACCTTTTAAACATATACTAATCCATAGTAAACAATAATTTCAAACCTTACACATATTCCAGTCCTTAGTAAACAGAGATTTCTGGCCTTACATATGTTCACATCCTTAGTGAACAATGATTTCTAGCCTTCCATATGTGCCCATCCTTAGTAAACAATGATTTCTGGCCTAACACATGTTCCCATCCTTAGTCAACAATGATTTCTGGCCTTACACATGTTCCCATCCTTAGTAAACAATAATTTCTGGCCTTACATATGTTTCCATCCTTAGTAAACAATGATTTCTGGCCTAACACATGTTCCAACTTTAGTAAACAATGATTTCTGGCCTTACATATGTTCCAGTATTTAGGAAACAATGATTTCTGGCCTTACACATGTTCCCATCCTTAGTAAACAATGATTTCTGGCCTAACACATGTTCCCATCCTTAGTAAACAATGATTTCTGGCCTTACACATGTTCCCATCCTTAGTAAACAATAATTTCTGGCCTTACATATGTTCCAGTATTTAGTAAACAATGATTTCTGGCCTTACACATGTTCCCATCCTTAGTAAACAATGATTTCTGGCCTAACACATGTTCCCATCCTTAGTAAACAATGATTTCTGGCCTAACACATGTTCCCATCCTTAGATATGTTCCCATCCTTAGTTAACAATGATTTCTGGCCTTACACATGTTCCAACCTTAGTAAACAATGATTTCTGGCCTTACACATGTTCCAGTATTTAGTAAACAATGATTTCTGGCCTTACACATGTTCCCATCCTTAGTAAACAATGATTTCTGGCCTTACATATGTTCCCATCCTTAGTAAACAATGATTTCTGGCCTTACACATGTTCCCATCCTTAGTAAACAATGATTTCTGGCCTTACACATGTTCCCATCCTTAGTAAACAATGATTTCTGGCCTAACACATGTTCCCATCCTTAGTAAACAATAATTTCTGGCATTACATATGTTCCCATCCTTAGTAAACAATGATTTCTAGCCTTACATATGTTCCAGTCATAATTAGGCAAAAAGCAGAGTGATAGATGTTTTGTATTTTGGGTTTCATGGCATACCGACACTAAACAGGTCATACAGTGCCAAAGATATTTTTATTCCACCATTGAACCTAATAAATAATGGCATCATTCTCAGTACTTTTGATGTGAAGCCATAATTTTATTATTAACATGTTCATTACAAGATAATAATTATTAAAAAAATATGTCCTTCTCTGCACCAAAGCAAATTATTTTACTTATTCTGCCTGTAACTCTGACAACCAATTTTTGTCTTAACCAGATTTCAGACAATAAACTGGCATCCTTTGTTAAGTAAATACCATTTTTAAAACATTCATGGAGCAAACTTCCCTTGAAGATATTTGTTATTCATTTATAATTTAATTATCAGAATTTGTACATCTGTACTAAATGATTCCAGACAAACAAATGTTCTCTTTACGCACTGAGTCTCTGGCAGACAACAAATGGTGATATCCTCCAGTTAAAGGTGGTATCTGCCAGTTTGCCAATAATTAATACCTGTAACAATATGTTATTAATGGTCTGGAATATTTGTGCATACTTATATGTTAATAAATAAGTGATTTGAATTGCCCCTGTTATTTGTCCGAGGGCAGTCATATTGGCCCAAGGCCACTTATTTATTGACAATTTTATTAAATAACTACATGTACTTATAACATTTCACATTTAACACTTAGTTTTTGCATTAATCCAAGTCAGAAAATGCTTGTTTGTATTTTTGTGAAATCTACAATTGTAAATTTATAACACATTCGGTTAAACACTTCCCATTCATGCTGTGAATGTTTGAAAACTGAGAATATTTTGTTTCATAAATGTATGCAAGCTGTCAGCATCCACACATAGACCGAGTTATCAAAATGGTTGCCATTTCCCAGAGCTTCTTGCTGAACTCTATTTAACTTTTTGGCCCTGCCTTGCCTTATTAGCCAATCAAATCACTTCAAATGAGGGCTTTATATCAATATCACTTTTTCGGCCCGAGGTGGAAAAAGTGATATTGATAATGGCACTGTTTTAAAGCAGGTCGTCGTGTCATTGAAAAGGAACTTTAACTTGATTTTTAATGAGCACAAAATACCAATTTATTTTATGCAAGAGAAAAACAACTACAAAAACTCAAGCATTTTGAAAAACTCAATTAAACATGACATACCCTACCTTGGCAAATTCAAGTTTTAAGTTGTCTAACAAAGTAACTTTACACTTACTCTACCTTTCACCTAATGTTTGTTTCAGGATATTCAATATGTGTAATTTATTAAGAATAATTAATTAGTAATTTGAGGAATTTTGTGCTGCCTGCACTTTGTTGCACTTAACTGAACTAATTAGTAGCTTAAGGTCAGACAAACTAATTATGCTAGGGGTTGCAATACTTATATTTCATTCATTTAACTAACTTAAGTCAGTATCAGATATCGAGGGGAGGATAAGGTCGGAGACCAGGGCCTTTCTACCTACCTACAGTCATCCTTCTGTCATAGAGCAACTTGTATAAACATACGCATTTGACTGGGACTCAATAAACTTGTTGTCCATGTTTTTTGGAGAACTCGGTGGCTCTCCAACGTATGCCATGGGTCTGCCATTTTTTATGAAATCTACTATGAGCTGAATACCTCATGACTTAATATACAAAAGTCAGTGCATTTATGTCAGCAAAGGATAAGACAAAGGTAAACAAAATAAAAGAAGGAAAAAAACAGACATAATGAAATTATTATTAATTAATATCGTAATGTCTGTCAAATTTTCTTTGCAAGGTGCTACATAATTTGAAATTAGACCTGAAAGGGAAGCATATGCTAGAACCAAAAACACCCTTTTGCGGTAGAAACAAGATGATGTGTTAGCAGTTTCAAATTCCTTCCAGAAGAGAAAAGAAGAGGGGATAATTACTAATGTAGAGTCATAAATGATGAGGATTCTAGACATGAAGAAGACACGCAATAATGCCTACATGCACTCAACAAATTCTGTCTGAACTGAAACAGTCCTGAAAAAAAATGACCAGTCTTCAAGCTTCGAAGTGATGGTGTTTGGTCTGGTCTTGAGGTAGTTTACACTGACATAATGATGGTCAAATTGGACATGGGCAGATATAAATGGTGAAGGAAGGTTCCAAACAGGGGTAGAAGGTCAGTGGTTGATATGGTGTTTGGGTTGTTTGTTGATCATGGTTGTGCTGGTTTGTTGTTTTGTTTTTTGTTACGGTGCACCGACACAATTATGGTAATATTGGCAAGTCAAGCTAATTATTGGCAGAGGAAGACCCCAGACTTATATCTGGCTAGAACCACTGGTGTACTGCAGGTAAGCTGGAAAACCTCCCCACATGAAAGTTCTCGCCCTGACCAGGATTCGAACCCTCGAGGTGAGGGGCTGAGGCGTTTCAAGTCAGCGACGGTTGTGTTGGTTTGTGGTTTTTGTGGCAGAAGGGTTGGTGATGGTGGTGGTTATGTTCATTCTGGTGATGGTGGATGTGCTTGTGATTGTGATGTGGTGTTCTGTTTTGTTGTTTTGATGATGGTGTTAATGGTGATATTTGTGGTGATTTTTGTAATGGCAGTGTTATTGGTGGTGGTTTTGATGATGGTGATGTGTGGGTAATTGTGATGTGGTAAATGTTTTGGTTGTTGTGATAGTGACTGTTATTTTGGGTGGTGTAAATTGGTGGTGAGATGGTACAGTTTATTCTCCATAATGCGAGGTTCGGACTAACGAAATGACTGAGTAGGTCGAATAAAGCCAAAGGTCATAGCCGAACTGGTTCTTTATTCAATGTAAAAAAAACAACAACAGATTGAAAGCTGATAGATAAAGAAATGAGCTTGTTTGAACATTCTCTAGGTCCCAAAGATCAGTTAACAGTCTAATTAATTAAATTATTACACAAAGTGTCAGTAGAGTTTTCACACCTTTCACTTTAATGGAGGCCATTGTTTGGTCTTATTAATTGACCGACATCTCACTAATGTCATAGTGTTAGCAAGTGCTCGTCTGTTTGTAGCAAGCATTTGGTAGAGTACTTAAAGGTGTCAAAGCTTGCTTATTTGTTTGAATCAGGGTATTACTTGAGTGATGAACAGTCAGTATATATCACTATGAATAATTGAACGTTGCGATTTTTTTAAGATAAGCATCTTTGTTTTCACAGAAAAAATGTAAGCACACAGTGAAAAATGTATATGAGAAAAAACTTGTAAATGTACTAAACTAGATAAAAATATGCTGATTTTTAACATTTTATTGTGATTTGTGTCCACTATTAGTTAATTAACAATGTTATAAACAACATGTGCTAATGCTTTCTGAAACATTTCCTTGTGTATCCTGTAATTAATTTCACAATGCAATAAAATATGTAAACACACAGAACAAGTTTAAAAGTCTATGCTTTCTGATTATTTAACTAAGCTGTTATGTATACTACAAAATAAACTGACAACAAACAAGTTTAAAGCTTGGTTTATTGACAATGTACCTTAGTACTATGTACATGAAACGGAGGGCCATGATGGTCCTTAATGAAGACATAGGCTTTTGGGAGGCTCATATCGGACGTCAAGTTCTTAAGAATTATTTACTTTAGACAGTTTTGGGATGGGATGGGATTAGCCGGCATTTCTGCCGATACTGAGCAGCGACATTCTATCATTATAGCACAGGGGCACTTAACCGGGCCGGTCCATTATACTGACACTGACGAGTCAGGCGTAATGCTGTCCTCTTAGCCCCGAGTGTTAGAAGGGAAGCCACTACTGCCAACTTTAAAGTCTTTGGTTTGACCCAGCTGCAGTTTGAACCCATGACCTCCTGATCTGTAAGCCAACGCTCTATCACCTGAGCTATTGCAGCCTGTTGAAATTTTAGGTCTTTGGTAAATGTGCCATAAGTGCCATAAGTGTGGCCTTTGGGGTGATTACAACATATTCTAGGATTTGACCTATTGACCTACTTTCTAACCCCATGTGACCCAGTTCACAGATTTCATGCATGTTGTTGTCGAATGGTCAATTTTACCCTCGCCTTTCACCGTTAAGCATGTCAAGAGGATTATGGTATGACTTATTCTCTTATTGGTTTGTTGTCTGGGGTTGTGATGGGTTGGTCATAATAATCTTTTGGTTCACTGTAGTAACTTAACAGTGTTATCAATCCAAGGGATGTTATATCTTGCTTCAACTCATATTAAAATTCAGGGGATTAAAATCTATTGTATATCATTTTTTAATATAAAGCAAATACTAAAAAACCTAGATTGGTTTATCACAGATATAGAAACATTGCTGCATATTAAAAGCTAAGAAGATTATTTTGTCACAGTTACTGTATCACAAATTTGTCTTATGGCTAAGACATAAACAAAAAAATGCCTACGCATTATTACACATTTTTGACTAAAAAAAATTTCATTTCATCAATGTCCTAGCCAAATATGGTTAAGACTGGGCCAACAATGAGGTCTCTAGCTTGTTCACCAAGGTGTGAACGCACATTGACCCTTGGTCTACAGCAACACTTGGACTACAGACTTGTGCAAATGCTTGTAAAACAATCTTGATTGCTTTATTTACTTTTGACAAGTTCATTTGAGATTTCATAAACAATAACAGGGATGTAACATAATATAAAATACTAAACATTATATTTAACTCAAGATCAATTTTCAACTTACAGAAATTTCATCGAACTTAAAAGGCAAGTTTGGATTACAGTCTTCTGGCGTTTTCCCATCATAGACAGAAGGCCTGTCAAAAGAAAAAAATATTTCATTAAATGTTCTGTCATTTTCAAAGTGTTATGTTACAAAATCAGCACATTTCACGTGAAAACCTCACTGATTAAGTGGCCAGGACACAACAGTAAAGCATGTGCTTTGTTTTTATTGGGTTTATCCTCCCACTAATAGTACATATATTTAAGGTATATGGAGACAGTGTCCAGTAGCAGCAGATATAGTGCTGCCTTCACTGTGTATAGCATGCCATAAACACCTGACATGATACTACAGTCACATTATCCTGACACTGGGCCAGAAGAACCCAAAAGAAACAACCAAAAACAAACAACACATTTTCCAGTTGCAGAAGCCTATAACAGACATATTGTAAATCTGATATTGGCTATACCTTATAAACCACAGCACAAAGTTCATAAAAATTGGGGATTTTTGTTTATTTGTTTTAATCTGGTTTGTGTATACTTAAAAAAAAATTGTTTACATTTTCTATTCAAGTGTACTTGAAAGTTTGTTATTTTTACATGCTGTTCTGAAGAAGTTTTCTAGTGAGCAACCATGACTTAACAAAGTTGACATAATCACAATATCTTGATATACGATTATACATAACCACCATTATACTTCCTTGTTTTATCCATTTGTAAAAAGATTTCTAAAGGCAAAAGGAAAATATTACATACCAGGAAGTCATTATTAAGCTCTTAGCCTGCTAAGCATGCAGTGATCAGACTTTGACAGTAAAGTGTTTATATCCAGGACTGCCAGCCTTCCTTTGGGGCAGCCTGATAAGAATCTACACTATTTGCTGTTGAGTCTTTGAAAATACATTTTCTTATTACAACTTACTCTGTTAGTGAATAAATACAATTTTGCTACTAATGTCGCAAAGGAAATATCTAGTTAAACCTCTGGCTTGCCGAGCATTAATATATATGGCTTAGGCAATTAGTGTAGATCCAGATCAGTCAGCTTTCTGCAGGGATCTACATTATTTACTACTGAATCTCCAACAATAAAGCTTATGGTACAGTCTTGAAGTTTTTAGCATGGGTTTTTATTAACTGTAGTAGACTAATGACTTTATACAACAATGAAGTACTTACTTATAGTCTAGCCTTTATCCTCTGGTATATTTTCAGGCTACATTTGTTTTGAAGCATTAACAATCTTTTTTTTTTATAAATAACTATATTTAAATTCTACATAATTTTTCTTAATCACAATTAACAGATTAAAAGATTCTATTCTAATTGTTAGTTATATGTTAACTTACAATTACAAGCAACAATAAAACAAGGATTCCCAGATACAGAACAGATTCAACTCAGTTTGAGCAGGCTGATATAAATCTATACTTTTAATATAAGGACTGACCAATGTGTACTAAACAGGTTAAGAGATCAATAAGTAGCAAGAAAATAGTGTAATGCCATACATGATGATACTTACCACAATCCGTGGATGCACCAGGTTGTAACATTCTTGGGTATGCTGCATTTGTGGTGCTGCAATTATCATCATAATCATCATCATTATCATCATCATCATCATCATCATCATCATCCCCCAACCATCATCATTATCACCCATCAACCATCATCATCATCATCAACATCACCCCTCTACCACCACCACCACTACCACCTCCATCATCATCATCAGCAGCAGCAGCAGCATCCTTCAACCACCACTACCACCTCCATCAGCATCATCCCTCAATCATTATTATGAACTCCAACACTATTATTACCATTATAGTTATCATCATTCCCATCATCATCAGTTTCAGCATCCCAATATTTGTCTTCATCTCCTTATTTTCATCTAGATGTACAATAAACATCATCACCACCATAATCATCAAAATTATTAACACCTTCATGACCATTATCATCACCTTCATGGCCATCACAATTATCATCTTCATGATGATGATCATCATCATTAATATCCTATTATAATGTGTAGAAACATCTGCATAATAACATCATCATTACCACAATCATCATCATATTCTGTACCATCCTTACCATGACTCAAGTATTCTGTGCCTAGTATCTTCATGTATTTTGTGTTTTACCTTCAGATTGAATAACCTAAATCTCTGTGTTTTACCACAAGTGTGTTATAACCTCAAGTATGTTTGTGTTCATTACTAAAAGGGTGTATTACCTCATAGATGTATTACCTTAGGGGTGTGTTTACCTCACATGTATGTCCAATACCCCATGGGTGTATTACTTCAAAGGTGTATTACCTCATTGATGTATAACTTTATGCTTGTTTTACCTCAAGTGTATTTGTGTTCATTATCTAATGGGTGCATTATCTTATAGATGTATTACCTTAGGGATGTGTTTACCTCACATGTGTGTCCAATACCCCATTGGTGTATTGCTTTAAAGGTGTATTACCTCATTGATGTATAACTTTATGCTTGTTTTACCTCAAGTGTATTTGTGTTCATTATCTAATGGGTGCATTATCTTATAGATGTATTACCTAAGGGATGTGTTTACCTCACATGCATGTCCAATACCCCATTAGTGTATTACTTCAAAGGTGTATTACCTCATTGAGGTATAACTTTATGCTTGTTTTACCTCAAGTGTATTTGTGTTCATTATCTAATGGGTGCATTATCTTATAGATGTATTACCTTAGGGATGTGTTTACCTCACATGTATGTCCAATACCCCATTGGTGTATTGCTTCAAAGGTGTATTACCTCATTGATGTATTACTTTATGCTTGTTTTACCTCAAGTGTATTTGTGTTCATTATCTATTGGGTGTATTACCTCATAGATGTATTACCTTATGGATTTGTTTACCTCACATGTGGTTGTGTTCCTTATCTTATGGGTGTATAATCCCATGGATGTACTACCTAATGGATTCATTACTTTAAGGGTAGTTGTGTTCATTATTCAATGGGTATATTACCACATAAGAAAATTACCTTATGTGTGTTTGTGTTTATCACTATTGCATTTAACTGTATGTTCATTGCCTCATGTGTCTCATGTGTTTATTACCTCAGGTGTGTATTACCTTATGGATGTTTGTTAATGACCTTATGGATGTACAAGTTTATGGATGTATTACCTTATGAATATTACCTTGTGGGTGTATTACCTAATGGTCTGATTACCTTGTACAGTATCACCTTGTGACTGCATTACCTTGTGGATGGATTACCTTTTGGGTGCATTACTTTACGGATGTATTACCTTATTCATGTATTACCTTATGAATGGATTACCTTGTGGGTATATTGGGTGTATTACCTTATGGTCTGATTACATTGTGGGTGTATAACCTCGTGGATTTATTACCTTGTGGGTGTATTACCTCCAGTGTGTATTACCTCATGGGTGTTTTTAATAACCTTATGGGTGTATAACCTTAGGGTTGTATTACCTTAGGGATGTATTGCGTTGTGGGTGTATTATCTTATGAATGCATTTATGGATATATTACCTTATGGGTGTAACACCTTTGGGATGTATTACCTTAGGGATGTATTACATTGTGGGTGTATTATCTTATGAATGTATTTATGGATATTACCGTACGGGTGTATCACCTCATGGATACATTACCTTATGAGTGTTCATCTCAAGTATGTTTTGTTAATTACCTCATGGGTGAAAATGTCTGTATAAATGTTTTACCTTTTGTCTTTTGTGTATTTCTGTTATGTATCTGAAGTATTTTACTTTATATGGGTATTACCTCATGTTGTGCTGCCACACATGTTCCCTGGGGCCATGTCTGGGCAAATACAAAGAAATCCCATTCTTCTTCAGCCCTGAAACATGCAAGTAATAAGATTTTGTATTTTCAGTCTGGAGAATGAAGGCTTATTATATTGAGCAGAATTGTGTTTTTGTTGCAATGATGTATACAAAGCAAGTAATAGTTAAAGACTAACACTGTGTCTACAATGAAATAACATAATTTATAGTTGAACAAAAATGTGAATACTTACACACAGGAACACAATATGACCAATGTACTGATCAACCAACCAATTTCACTGTTCAATGCCATCTCTGAAACAAACAAAAGTTACAATCTAAATAAAAGGTTAAAGACTTTACTTTTCCATGTTAAATATAAATTCAATGAATTTCTTCACTTTTGGCCAATATTGATTCAGATGCAGAAATTTGTGTGCAATTGTTTGTTAAGTTTTGATGTGTCAAAAAAGACAGTCTATCAACTCTATTAAACTCATTTAAAAACTATATTCACCAGGTATGTATACAGAAGTGCTGCCTTTACTTTGACAGGCTGTAAAGCCACATTTGTCATGAAGGTAGGGGAAATATATGGCTGTTCATTTTTAAAAGTATATTGATATCTTCACTATTGTCCTTACTGCAATATTCAAAGTCGATATATAACTATACAAGTTTTTTATTCTTTTCTGCAGGAAAGACTTTTGTAGAAGATATTTATCAGGCCACATTCATTTCCTTTTGGCTGCTATAAAAAATTTAATTACCCCAAATCAGTCTTCTGAATTTACATCTAATAATTACATGCCATTTGGATATGTAGTATTTGAATATTGACTGACCCAAAACACATTTTATGTGTCCCAAGATAACAAATGAATTATCCATATATTTATTTCCAGTATCCATGTAGTATCAACTCGTGTTTTATTAATAAAGAAATACACTTACAAAAATGTCCAAAAAGTTGCTTTTTGACATGACAGTGTGCTTGAACCTAAATATAATGACTGGTGTCATTTAACGAGGAGAAAATGGTGTGTATTATCTTTAATTTTTGACAGGAAGATTACTGAAAGCATTTGGACTGGAAAACCACAATGGCCATCATAAAAACCAAAACTTTCTTGTCTTGCGACAAACCTGATAAAATTTCCCAAGTCTGCGATTGAATTTAGTCGCAAGGGGCAATCAGACACGTGTTAATTTCGATGACTGCCAAATTCTCACAAAAGCTATCAATAGACAGACCATATCACACATCTCACTGCTTGATAGCAATGTTAGCTGTTATCAATCTTAACAAAAAAACCTTAACCAACACAGAAAATTCTTAAGTACAAAATATGGCATAAATTAGCAAAAATTAATGATAGAATTACCTGCCCTATTAAAATGGATTCCACTTTTGATAGTAAATAAGTTATCCAACTTTAAAGTGAATATCTTTGATGTTTTTTGAGGACTCCATCTTCACAAAAAGGTTAACGGATGCCAATAAAAGAAGAGCGTAAAGACAAAAGTTTCACTGTTTTTCTTCAAAAAAGGGACCTAATAAAATAACACAATCTTTTATATTAAGAACAGGTAAAAAGGGTATAGTGTGTGGATTTTATTACATATTCTTCAAGAAGTAATGTATAAACTTGAAAACAGTTTTTAAATGCAGGACATGTTCATAGAGCTTGTTCTGGATATAATTAGTTTTAAACTTTTATGTGCAATTTTGTAACATAAACAGGTCCGGATCCAGAACTTCTCATCTGGGATCTGTACATCGAATATGACATACATTCTTTTCTGGGGGGAAATGAAAATGTAGGAAATGTAGGGCCATATTGACAAACTACTTTACAATTATGTAGTGAGCATTTGACAAAGCACACTTACTATATTTGACTCGAATCACATTGATATCCTGCTGAAACATATCCTGAAACATCTATTACAACAGGAAGTTAGCCAGAGCAGCATCACCAGTGTCAGTGGGTTTAAAAGATAGCACACTCATTTACATAAATGGGAAAATTGAAAATCAGATTTATACAAAGCATATTTAGTTCAATATAGTTCAAAGATTCACTATACAACAAAACTTGTTCTTGGTCATACAATCAAAACCCTTAAACCATTGAAGTGACCAAATATGATGTTACAATACATTATAGAAATGCTGTAGTAAGCATTGTTTTTGACCTGGGGAGAAAGGGTAGCCAAATGGCCAAGTAGGTGTGGTAGAACCTGTAAAGAACTGTAGTTGGGTCACATAAGGCTATAATAGCTGCCATCACTGTGTACAGCATTCAGTGAATACCTGGCATGATACCCCACCAGGTCACATTATCCTGACAACGGGCCAACCTATCGTTGAACTACCCTTACATTTCATTTAGCGTTAACAAGGGAGCTATACTACTACCATTTTTAACAACTTGGGTATGTCGCGGCCCGGGACCGAACCCGGGGCCTCCTGTACCTTAAGCAGACGCTCTACTATTGCGCTACCAGGTCCAGTGTTTTAAGGATATTTCTTGCCAAAATACATAAAAACAAAAAGAGAATAGCTGAACCAGTATTTTTACATGAACAAATGAGACAAGTTGCACACTTCCTGCACCAGTATTGCTTTGATATGCTACAATCTTAAAAAGCACACGAAGACTGAAGATTTACATTTGCATCTAAAAAAATAAATTGTTTGGTGTTTACAGGATTTAAATCAAATATTTTTATATCAACACTGATATACATGTTAACAAGCATGATCTCCACTATGGACACTTGCTTTTCATGACAGCAATGATTACTGTAGCACAGCGAAACATAATGGTGTGGGGCGTATGGTACACAAGTCAATATTTCTTATCCAGGTTATCAATGTTTTAATAAATAATGGGATTTAAAGTTATGTGATATTAATACATTTTTCAAGATCAACTTATGAGTAGTCTGACTAAGGAGTGACTGTTCGAATTTCAATGCAATTTTAACGTACCCTTCAGTTATTCTTTATCTATTAATATAGTGTTAAAATAACTTGGTACACTTGTTTTAAATATGGACATGTCTGAGTACCTCCATCCAAATATAAAAATAAAGATTAAAGAAAATCCCTGTTCTAGTAAATGATATCTGCAATGTTACTTTTCAACAGATCTTGGTTAGGCGATCAGAATATATGTTTATTAGTGGTATGCGAACAATGAGTCAGAAACAATATTTTAGAAAATGCAAACAGTATATGGTTACCTTGAAGGGTCAAGCTTAAGACTTATTGGCGATTTCTTAGTTTTGTTTGGAGAGCCACAGATATGACTTCAGTGGTATAACTACGGTCTTTGTATTTGCATCACAGTTAACTTTTTAGAATCATCCACAAGCCACCCTTGACCACAAACATACAGAAAGTGTAAAATAGCATCCAGGTTCTTCTGTCAATAATAGGGTTTTATAAAAATGATTTATTTGCAAAGTTATGTCTTCAAAAAAAAAAACAAGGTTTTTTTTATCAGAAATCAACATATCTTCTCACAAAAGAATATAAATTGATGAAAACTCAGATTAGGAGGCTATTAAGTAAATATGCAGGAAATTACTTGTTAATATACAGCTCTAAATAACATACTGTTTCAGAAGCAATTGTTAATACCTCTGTTCTTAAAACACTTTGATTATATTAACTTCCAGTTTTTTTCATTGAAATTTAGGTCTCACAGAAGACTAGTACAAATGTTACTATGTTACTTTGGGGTGATTTTGTATAATTTGTAAGATTCTATTAACAATTAGACAGATCCTCTCAAGTTGTAAAGGGTTCAATTTCTTTCCTTGTAATAAAACCTCTTTTTGTGGGTGATAATGAAGCACACTTTTTATGACAAACTGAAGACATATATTTATATTTAAACTGCTAGCTGTTACTTTAAAAAATAAAATAAAATTGGATTGGAAGTAAAACATGTATCAGATTTATATTGTGGAATATTTTGGGAAAATATATCATAAAAACAACAACAAAAATGTAAGTAAAGGCATAAACTAGGGATGTAAATCGAATCCCAAAATGACATTTGAATATAAAGTTACATCAAAGTGGCACATAACACAGTAATTTTTCATTACGTTCAATGTACTTATTCATTGTTAAATGTTTATTTCTGGCCATAATTTACACTGCTTGCTTTACTTATTGCAGAAGCAGCGATAGATTTATGATTTTAGCATAGCATTAAATTTTAAAACAACAATTTCTTCTTTTTGAAATACAAACGGCAATATTATCAATCTGCCATTATCCTGTTTATAGTGAAGGACTAGAAGGGGTGTTTCTTTACTCGGTCAGCTGTAATTTGCAAGAGAATACTGTCAATGAAGAATGCCAGTATATATGCGAGAACAATGTCATTGTTCCTTAACAATTATTATTATCATTATTATTATAAACATTGAAACTCTTACGACAAAACTATACAGTTACCAATTAACGTTAAGATGGCCTGCAAAGTCCTGTATAATTTATGTATTATTAATTAGTCACCTTAAACTTGGGTGTCTTTTTGTTGCGTGTTGTACTGTGTGCAATAACATTAACCATTTAAATACATGTTGCGTACATAATGACTTATTTGTATTAACATATGACATATTAAATTAAAAAAGCCACCTAAACTCCTTTTTGTGTTAACATATCGATTTAATAAACGCATATCATAATTTTATTAGATGAAACTGTACAACATATACAAAATGGCTAAATTTTTTTTAAATATTTTACTCTACTAACTGCAAACAATGCATAACAACAAATAGCCAATTATGATCTGTAAACCAATCTCATAAAATACATTAATGTTTAAAGCGGGCATTTTCAAAAAGACAAATAACAGGTGATACTGAATCCACTGTAAGACAATTAGGCAAAACCAAGTAGGTTTTATGAAGGGAAATGGCTCCAGTGTACAGTCAATTAACGGTCTTGATTTGTTGACGGTCGGATTGATGTAAAATTGTGATTAGCTGATATAGCTAAGGGCATTAATCCAAAAACATAACATGTCAACTAGGGACATTTAGTTACCAATACACAAGTGACAATTATGAGCCTGCTCGCCATATGCCTATGGGTGAAAGGTAAGGGTAAACATTCGAACTGTGATTGGCTAGTGTCGAGATTACCTGACTGTTGATAAACTGATAAAATACCAATTAATATATATATATAATATATATAAAAAAATAAAGAATGATTAAAACTTGTAAGCTTGTGAGTTTTTAGAGTGTTAAGTAAACCCATGATCAACAATTAAAAATCTGTAGATTTACATTTTTGTTATTCAGAGAGAATGTAGCTAAAACAAAGAACATAAAATCATGGTGAGAAAAAATAACAGATGTCGCGGTATTGTATAGGAACAAAATAAAAGTATGAAGTAGAGTGACAAAAACAGAAAGTAATTGCAATTAAAGTTTGATTGATAGTGATCTAGTTGTGCTTTCCAAAAATAAAAGAAGTTTAATAAATATAGCCTCATATAATGTATTTATTACACACTATCCCGACCGAAGCTGGGTAGAGCCAGTATTTCCAGTATTATCGCCAGTGTCTTCAGTCGATTGGAGACAATACCATCAACTAAAGAAATGTCCTTTCAAACTTAACAAAAGTGAAATAAAAATGATAAAAAAATTTTAATCCCAAAATCTCTATTCGAATAGAGACTTGATATTCGAATATTTTTTAACATCCCTAGCATAAACAAATCGCAATTTTCAAATTAGCTCTGTTGAGTTTGAACATTTACTGATGAACCATGATCAAAGACAATTCTGTCTGATTAATGTCAACTCATAAAGATAAAGTGTTGTTGGTAACACTGTGACAAAACATTCAAACAGACTTTACAAAAACAAATTCCAAAAAATGTTGAGCAAAATATTGTAGACATCACAGTATTCAATGGAAAATATGAGAGAAATGTAAAACAAAGAAGAGAAACAATCGAAGCTTGATTTTGTGTTTGTTAAGGTACTGTAATGTGAAAATAATGCAAGTCCAGATTAACTGTAATAAAATCGTATGCTCAATTGAATATCATTTACACACTATCATGATTGGTAAGTAACACAACTTGGCAGTGATAGATAGTGAATGTTTTTCTTAAGTGGACTAGATAATTACCCTAACAATTACCTGACACATGTGTTTACTGCCAGCTGGTCCTCTTTTGCACATCTGCAAACATCACATGACCGTGTAAATGTGAAAGAGGGGTGGGGGACAAGTGATTGTGTGCAGTGATATTATACCACAAAACGATGGTGTCCTGAGGGAAATTAAATGAAGACAGACATTTGATAATATGTATTTCAAAGTTATGTGCATTTCATATGATTATCCAATGACATCCCAACTTTTATTGTAGTGATAAAAAAAAACAACATTTTTTTAAACACATGTCTATATGACAAATCACACATTGGGGTTGAGAATTTTACAAGCTGATTAAATGAGATGAGAATTGACTTTGAGCAAAAAGCTGTCTGGTGACTTGTTGTGTCAAGTATCAGTGAGTACCCTCTAGTTAGCTGTGAAGTATGCAGAAGGTCAACTATCAACACCCCTCAATAAATGGTATTTTTGTTGGTATCTACTATCAAACATCTAAACTTCAGAGTTGTTAAACCAAAATTACTCACAGATAAGTACACATTTCTGATAAACTTTTTGCAAATGCCCATTTTATCAGTTTTATTGACTTACTAGCTTGAACCAGTATTCAGTTAGCTATCCCTAATGCCATTAAGTAGTTTGGTCAAGGACTAACAAGTAACATCCTGTCTTCGGCTTGAGGGGCTCAGTTCAATCTCAGAAGACTCTGGGATATAGTTTACAACACATAAAAATTGCAATGGTCATGTCACATATTAATCAGAGTTCTTGAAAAATGTTTTGGAGAATTTAATTATTTAAAAAAAAAAGAAAAAATATTATGCACAATCAAATTTCAATTCTGATTTTGGGTCACCGAGTAATAACAACAAAGGTAAAGAAAAATGAATTTAACTAAATAATACTATCATAAACTTACCAAATTGAACTTTTCACAAACACAGACGTTTTTAGCTCCCGTTTGCATCTGCTATTCAACTTCGCTAAACTTTACACCCCAAGTAAGTTGTTCGTCTGATAAATTCAAGTCATATGAACAAATAAGGGAGGTAATTCATGAATTAGAGAAGGCTATAACTTCCTCTTAAGTCCGAATATTTGCGGAAAGAGCTAAGGGTGCATTTGGACTACCTCGGCTATTTTACTGAACCGGAACTCCTCGGGTAATTCGGTCCCCCAATCGTACCTACTCGGCGATCTCCGAAAAGCTTCGGATATAACGTTGACGGAATTACCCGAGGAGTTCCGAGTGTCGGTCCCCGGGACAATCGTCCGTTAATTTTCCGACGTTTTCCGATTGCTATTTCACTTTCATCTCTTTCCGACCGCGCACGGAAAGGGCCGAAGACGACGCGAACACCGACGATTTCTTAGTCCGCGTTCTATCTAGCAGCTGACAAGCATGCCGTAGTGCCGCCATCTTGGCACAGAATATCACGCGTAGATATTTTCATTATTTTGAATGTATTTATATAATGTGTTTTACTGACTGTTTGTTCAACTGAACTTCAAAACTGTTTTTTGTACATAATTTCCATAATCACGAACAATTTTGATAAAATAAAGACATTTCAGACAAGTAAAATAGATCTATAAATACCAGTTTTCATTCCAATGAACTTTTTGATCCGGTAGATCTACCTCATTAACTTTTTTAGATGGATGGCGGACACTGATGGGCTGTCGAATGGCAGTATTTTTTAAAGAAAAAAATCATTTTGACTTGTATTTTCTTTGAAATATCAGATACATGCATCAAATGCATAGAAGAAATAAGGACGTTTCTTAATTTTCCACATATCTTCTAGATTTTATGTTCAATTTATCATCAAGTGGACAGAGAAAACAATCAAGATTTATAAATAGGGTAAAACATGGGAGTAAAACATGCTACATAAACTATAGAGTTGCACGCGTTCTTCATGTTGCTTCATTACTCCGCCATTCTTTGATCTAGAAATTTTACAAGCAGAAACTTCATGACAACTGCTGTAGCTTCTGATGATAACTAGCTACCTCCGAACTTGGTTGATTTGGATCTACAGTGTTCCAGTTCTATATCAGAAAGTTAACAGGTTCATTATGATCTTGATCCACATGGCTACATAAGGATTAAAGAAACTGTTAGAATATCATCTCTTTACTTCATGAACAATGTTATGAATATTACATTGTGAATGTTACATAAGTTATGAAGCAATTTCTTCACGTAATGCTTAGCTGAAAGAGTTGCTTGTCAAATCTTAAATATCAGGGGAATGCTTGATGGGGAGTTAAGTCCACAGTGTCGAGTTATATAACTTTAATAATGTTCTGATATTTAGATAACAACAAATATATCAAACTCTGGATATCCAGCATGATAGATAGTTTCCACCTCAGTGAAGATCCCTTATATTGGCGGCCCCCTTATATTGGCGGCCGTCTTTGATGGCAACTTGAAGAGATTTCCATATGAATTATAAAGAAGCGTAAATTTAATTTTCTCGTATTTTCTTCATTTGTTGTCCAAAAATAAAAAGCTATACACCAGTGAAAAGCTCTTGAAATTCATATTTTTAGAACACAATATATTTTTAATTGATTAATGCACTAAGAACCTATACACAGTAAAGATATAAAATTACGGCTCATCTTTTAACAAAATAAGCAGTGTTTGTTTTTGTTGTATTTCTTTTTACTTTTAACAATACAAAAACAGTTTTAAAATTTAAAACAGGGTGGTGGAAAAAAAGGAGAGAGAGAACGAAAGAAAAAGCATGGAGAGAACGAAAAAAAGATATGTTAGTCTACGTCTCCCATGTGTTTAAATATTTTTTATTACAAATATATTATTGGAAAACAAACACATGGAAGGCAATATCATCCCCATTGACCTGCAACAGCTCAAGGCCGATTCTTTATTATCCAGGCCCGTCGAGAACGGTTTGCAACAGCAACGCACTTTCCTTCATGCTTCTGGTGTCAATTGTTGTGCTCCGACGGTGCGTGGTAAGTTGGACGAGGGTAATCTGCGATCAAGAAAACCCTGTATAAGAATTCCATTGACTTGTCACCATTGACTTGTCACCGCCAGGCCCGTTTGAAATGGGCAAGAGACATGTTAGGTTTGCATGTTCTCTTCACTATGGGTGTATGTGTTGCATTTACTTTACTGACAGAGAGCGAGGGTCTGGAGGAGACCTGGGGAAAGGTTCCAAACCGCAACTATTGCTGAGCACGACTGCTACGGGGTGGGTCAGGACTGATGTGCGGTACATCGATGAGATGTTAAACACCCAGGTTAGGTTGTATGCCGGGGCTGTGGGCGATCAGTTCATTTTAATAGACGATAATGCGCACCCTCTACTTGGCCCGTGTGGTCCAGGACAACCTGCAGATGCCTCCCTCTGTATTGAGCGCATTGCTTGGCCAGCTCGATCACCCGACCTAACTCCAATTGAGCACATGTGGAATGAGCTGCAGGTACCGATAACAGCTCGCCAGGTGCAACGTAGAAGCACCCAGGAGCTGTTGGGCCAAGTTGGTTCAAGAATGGGCCGCCATCCCCGCCAGGACTGTCAAAAACCTCATAGGGAGCATGAGAAGGCGTTGCCCAGCAGTTGTCCATAGCAATAGGACATACATAAGCTACTGAGTCCTACTTGTAAACATTAAATGGGGTTGTGATTTTTTTTTGAACACAAGTTGCGTGTAAACAAATCTTGGCAATAGGGGGTCTTCCTTTTCTCTGGCACGTAACTAATGCAAAATCGTTAAAAATGCCAAACTTGTCCTTCATCAAATTGATTAAACATTAATTTAACATTAAAAATAATTTGTACAACGATAATCGAATCATTGCAGAAAATATTCACAGTAAAACATTTGTTGGTTAGCAAAGTAAAGTATAGAAAAGAGAGTTCATTTTATCTTGTAGGTATAAGTACGCATGGCTCCTAGATTGTATTTTTGTGTTTGTTTCTGTGGACGGTTTGGTATCAAGATATAACAAGATTGGAAGTAAAAAAGAACTATGTTACATACGTTTAGCTTTAAAACTAGGATTGTAATTAGTCATGGCATAGACCTTTATGAAGGCGATACCCAAACACAAGCGCCAATTTATGTATGGCCATTTATGTAAAATTTGATCCACACTAATTTTTTCTGTACAAGGATTAAATCACATAGTTTTATGAAAAATGACAATAATACTGTGTCTTCAAGTAAAATGCAACTATATGGAGAAAATGAAAATGCATTTAAGCCATTTTGAGAAATCGCAACAGACAAGTGCTTATCGCGGAAGAAGCCGAATTGATAGGAAAACCATGGATGAATTTATTCACGAATTGTTTCCCGGATTAATGTCAGTAAGTCACGTGAAATAACAAATGTATATGCCGGTGAAGTGTTTCCGCGAGTGTGCGTTTTTGACGCAAACAATCGCATCCGACATAGTCAGACGAGCATATTGCAACAAAAATTATTAAGTAAAATCAGCCTTTCAGTTTCTGAAATCATAATTCATGGAGTAAAAAACTTGACACTAAATAAACTTTAAAGATTTATGATAAGGCTGTCTGCATTTAAAGTTTCCAAGCACTTAAGCCCTTGCTACCAACACAATGTGTAAATTTCAGCTACCAGTATGTCTTTGACTTCGGGATAATTTGATCCGCTCTTTTAACTTTTGCTTTGAACATTGTCGCGATATGAACTCATTCGTCTATTTTATTAGCAGACTGTTATGAGAAAAAGAAAACTAACGAACTTCTGTTATCGTTGGTAAATTATTTTAATGATCGAAGACTTGATGTCAGCCTACGGATTCTCAACTAACGAAAAGAAAGTGAACAATGTACAAACCTATCCTCGCTCCTTATCGGTAATGACGACATTACGAGGAAATTAAAAAAAAAGTCATCGAAAGTCAGTGTTCATTATTTCTAGCTATGCAAAGGCGTCAATATACTTTTATATCTCTTTTTAATCTATTGTAAATTGCAAATAAGGCAGTAAACCCATGATTAGTTGTTGTTTGCACAGGATTTTTGTTGGGCGTGAGCGGTTTGATACCTTTGATCTTGATCTTTTAACTTTAAAAATAATGTGACTGGCCTATTTGACCTCGTTGTCAGTTTAACACTACAAAATATGATATGACTTATAATGGCATGACAAACCACAATGTCGCGTACATAAGACTATTTGCTTTAAACTTACAACGCCAAGATAAAGCCGCAGTCTGGAATCAAAATGCTGACAGATATCAGTCTCATATCTATGTTTAATAATAGTAGTTTTGCTCTTTTTGCAGAGTGAAACAACTGCAAGTGGAATTTGACTTTTTTAATTGTACTCCACGCATTTTGTAAGTTATATAGCCCCTAAAATATTAATACTCACGTTTAAATATGTTTTAAATTATCATATATACAGTGATAGTATGACACTTCGATATTCTGAATGACCCCTAAACTTCTATTGGCAACAACGTCTTCCTAACAGAAAGGACAAATGTACAGATAAATGTTAAATGCAGTGACCATTGTATGTTTAACGAATCACGAAAAGTAAAGTATTAATTGACCAACAAAAAGTTGCAATTCCGTACATCCCCCCACCGCCCCTTCCAGATACTACCAAGGTGTTGTCCTGAGAACGGAATTTTCTGAGAAGTTCCTATATAAGTGTAGAAGTGGTGATTGTGGTGGCGGTAGATGATGTATGAATATGGAGGCCGTGGGCGTGGTGGATCATGTATGAATATGGAGGCAGTGGTAATTGCTGTTGATGATGTATAAATATGTAGGAAGTGGTGATTGTGTTGGTGGTAGTGGATGATGTATGAATACGGAGGCAGTGGTGATTATGGTAGTGGTGGATGATGTATGAATATGGAGGTCGTGGGCGTGGTGGATGATGTATGAATGTGAAGGCAGTAGTGATTGTGGTGGATGATGGTAGTGGATGATGTATGAATATGGAGGCAGTGGTGGTGGTGGATGATGTATGAATATGGAGGCAGTGGTGGTTGTGGTGGATGATGTATGAATATGGAGGCAGTGGTGGTGGTGGTGGATGATGTATGAATATGCAGGCAGTGGTGGTGATGGTGGATGATGTATGAATATAGAGGCAGTGGTGGTGGTGGTGGATGATGTATGGATATGGAGGCAGTGGTGGTGGTGGTGGATGATGTATGAATATGGAGGCAGTGGTGGTGGCGGTGGATGATGATGTATGAATATGGAGGCAGTTGTGGTGGTGGTAGATGATGTATGAATATGGAGGCAGTGGTGGTGGTGGTGGATGATGTATGAATATGAAGGCAGTGGTGGTGGTGGATGATGTATGGATATGGAGGCAGTTGTGGTGGTGATGAATGATGTATGAATATGGAGGCAGTTGTGGTGGTGGTGGATGATGTATGAATATGGTGGCAGTGGTGATGGTGATGGATGATGTATGAATATGGAGGCAATGGTGATGGTGGTGGTGGTGGATGATGTATGAATATGGAGGCAGTGGTGGTGGTGGTGGATAATGTATGAATATGGAGGCCGTGGGCGTGGTGGATGATGTATGAATATCAAGACAGTGGTGGTGGTGGTGGTGATGGATGATGTATGAACATAGAGGCAGTGGTGGTGGTGGTGGTGGATGTATAAATATGGAGGCAGTTGTGGTGGTGGTGGATGATGTATGAATATGGTGGCAGTGGTGGTGATGGTGGATGATGTATGAATATTGAGGCAGTGGTGGTGGTGATGGATGATGTATGAATATGGAGGCAGTGGTGGTGGTGGATGAGGTATGAATATGGAGGCAGTGGTGGTGGTGGTGGATGATGTATGAACATGGAGGCAGTGGTGGTGGTGGTGGATGATGTATGAATATGGAGGCAGTTGTGGTGGTGATGGATGATGTATAAATATGGAGGCAGTTGTAATGGTGGTGGATGATGTATGAATATGGTGGCAGTGGTGATGGTGATGGATGATGTATGAATATGGAGGGAATGGTGGTGGTGGTGGTGGTGGATGATGTATGAATATGGAGGCAGTGGTGGTGGTGGTGGATAATGTATGAATATGGAGGCCGTGGGCGTGGTGGATGATGTATGAATATCAAGGCAGTGGTGGTGGTGGTGGTGGTGGATGATGTATGAACATAGAGGCAGTAGTGGTGGTGGTGGATGTATAAATATGGAGGCAGTTGTGGTGGTGGTGGATGATGTATGAATATGGAGGCAGTGGTGGTGGTGATGGGTGATGTATGAATATGGAGGCAGTGGTGGTGGCGGTGGATGATGTATGAATATGGAGGCAGTGGTGGTGGTGATGGATGATGTATGAATATCGAGGCAGTTGTGGTGGTGGTGGATGATGTATGAATATGGTGGCAGTGGTGGTGATGGTGGATGATGTATGAATATGGAGGCAGTGGTGGTGGCGGTGGATGATGTATGAATATGGAGGCAGTGGTGGTGGTGGTGGATGATGTATGAATATGGAGGCCGTGGGCGTGGTGGATGATGTATGAATATTGAGGCCGTGGTGATAGTGGTGGATGATGGTTGTGGATAATGTATGAATATGGAGGCAGTGGTGGTGGTGGTGGATGATGTATGAATATGGAGGCCGTGGGCGTGGTGGATGATGTATGAATATCGAGGCAGTGGTCGTGGTTGTGGTGGTGGATGATGTATGAACATGGAGGCAGTGGTGGTGGTGATGGATGATGTATGAATATGGAGGCAGTGGTGGTGGTGGTGGATGATGTATGAATATTGAGGCAGTGGTGGTGGTGATGGATGATGTATGAATATGGAGGCAGTGGTGGTGGTGTTGGATGATGTATGAATATGGTGGCAGTGGCGATGGTGGATGATGTATGAATATGGTGGCAGTGGTGGTGGTGTTGGATGATGTATGAATATGGATGCAGTGGTGGTGGTGGATGATGTATGAATATGGTGGCAGTGATGGTTATGGTGGATGATGTATGAATATGGAGGCAGTGGTGGTGGTGCTGGATGATGTATGAATATTGAGGCAGTGGTGGTGGTGGTGGATGATGTATGAATATGGAGGCCGTGGGCGTGGTGGATGATGTATGAATATGGAAGCAGTGGGCGTGGTGGATGATGTATGAATATCGAGGCAGTGGTGGTGGTGGTGGTGGTGGATGATGTATGAATATGGAGGCAGTGGTGGTGGTGATGGATGATGTATGAATATGGAGGCAGTGGTGGTGGTGGTGGATGATGTATGAATATCGAGGCAGTGGTGGTGGTGGTGGTGGTGGATGATGTATGAACATGGAGGCAGTGGTGGTGGTGATGGATGATGTATGAATATGGAGGCAGTGGTGGTGGTGGTGGATGATGTATGAATATTGAGGCAGTGGTGGTGGTGATGGATGATGTATGAATATGGAGGCAGTGGTGGTGGTGTTGGATGATGTATGAATATGGTTGCAGTGGCGATGGTGGATGATGTATGAATATGGTGGCAGTGGTGGTGGTGTTGGATGATGTATGAATATGGATGCAGTGGTGGTGGTGGATGATGTATGAATATGGTGACAGTGGTGGTGATGGTGGATGATGTATGAATATGGAGGCAGTGGTGGTGGTGCTGGATGATGTATGAATATTGAGGCAGTGGTGGTGGTGGTGGATGATGTATGAATATGGAGGCCGTGGGCGTGGTGGATGATGTATGAATATGGAAGCAGTGGGCGTGGTGGATGATGTATGAATATCGAGGCAGTGGTGGTGGTGGTGGTGGTGGATGATGTATGAACATGGAGGCAGTGGTGGTGGTGATGGATGATGTATGAATATGGAGGCAGTGGTGGTGGTGGTGGATGATGTATGAATATTGAGGCAGTGGTGGTGGTGATGGATGATGTATAAATATGGAGGCAGTGGTGGTGGTGTTGGATGATGTATGAATATGGTGGCAGTGGCGATGGTGGATGATGTATGAATATGGTGGCAGTGGTGGTGGTGTTGGATGATGTATGAATATGGATGCAGTGGTGGTGGTGGATGATGTATGAATATGGTGGCAGTGGTGGTGATGGTGGATGATGTATGAATATGGAGGCAGTGGTGGTGGTGCTGGATGATGTATGAATATTGAGGCAGTGGTGGTGGTGGTGGATGATGTATGAATATGGAGGCCGTGGGCGTGGTGGATGATGTATGAATATGGAAGCAGTGGTGATTGTGGTGGGTGATGGTTGTGGATGATGTATGAATATGGAGGCAGTGGTGGTGGCGGTGGATGATGTATGAATATGGAGGCAGTGGTGGTGGCGGTGGATGATGTATGAATATGGAGGCAGTGGTGGTGGTGATGGATGATGTATAAATATGGAGGCAGTGGTGGTGGTGGTGGATGATGTATGAATATGGAGGCAGTGGTGGTGGTGATGGATGATGTATGAATATGGAGGCAGTGGTGTTGGTGTTGGATGATGTATGAATATGGTGGCAGTTGTGATGGTGGATGATGTATGAATATGGTGGCAGTGGTGGTGATGGTGGATGTTGTATGAATATGGAGGCAGTGGTGGTGGTGGATGATGTATAAATATGGAGGCAGTGGTGATGGTGATGGATGATGTATGGATATGGTGGCAGGATGGTGGTGGATGATGTATGGATATGGAGGAAGGATGGTGGTGGATGATGTATGAATATGGAGGAAGGATGGTGGTGGATGATGTATGAATGTGGAGGAAGGATGGTGGTGGATGATGTATGAATATGGAGAAAGGATGGTGGTGGATGTTGTATGAGTATGTAGGAAGGATGGTGGTGGATGATGTATGAATGTGGAGGAAGGATGGTAGTGGATGATGTATGAATATGGAAGCAGTGATGATTATGGTCGATAATGTATGGAGACAGTGGTGATGGCGGTGGATGATGTATGAATATGGAGACAGTGGTGATTGTGTTGGTGGTGGATGATGTATGAATATGGAGGAAGGATGGTGGTGGATGATGTATGGATATGGAGGAAGGATGGTGGTGGATGATGTATGGATATGTTGGTAGTGGTGATGGTGGTGGATGATGTATGGATATGGTGGCAGTGGTGATGGTGGTGGTGGTAGTGGATGGTGTATTGATATGGTGGCAGTGATGATGGTGCTGGATGATGTATGGATATGGAAGCAGTGATGATGGTGCTGGATGATGTATGGATATGGAAGCAGTGATGATCATGGATGATGTATGGGTATGGAGGCAGTGGTGGTTGTGGATGATGTATTGATATGGAGACAGTGGTGGCAGTGGTGATGGTGGTGGATGATGTATGAATATGGAGGCAGTGATGGTGGTGGATGATGTATGAATATGGAGGCAGTGGTGGTGGATGATGTATGGATATGGAGACAGTGGTGGTGGATGATGTATGGATATGGAGGCAGGATGGTGGTGGATGATGTATGAATATGGAGGCAGTGGTGGTTGTGGTGGCGGTGGATGATGTATGAATATGGAGGCAGTGGTGGTTGTGGTGGCGGTGGATGATGTATGAATATGGAGGCAGTGGTAATTGTGGTGGATGATGTATTGATATGAAGACAGTGGTGGTGGTGGTGGTGGTGGTGGATGTATGAATATGGAGGCAGGATGGTGGTGGATGATGTATGGATATGGAGGCAGTGGTGGTGGATGATGTATGGATATGGAGGCAGTGGTGGTTGTGGTGGTAGTAGATGTTGTATGAATATGGAGGCGGTGGTGGTTGTGGTGGCGGTGGATGATGTATGAATATGGAGGCAGTGGTGGTTGTGGTGGCGGTGGATGATGTATGAATATGGAGGCAGTGGTGGTTGTGGTGGCGGTGGATGATGTATGAATATGGAGGCAGTGGTGGTGGATGATGTATGGATATGGAGGCAGGATGGTGGTGGATGATGTATGAATATGGAGGCAGTGGTGGTTGTGGTGGCGGTGGATGATGTATGAATAAGGAGGCAGTGGTGATTGTGGTGGTGGTGACAGTGGATGATGTATGAATATGGAGGCAGTGGTGGTGGTGGTGGTGGTGGTGGTGGATGATGTATGAATATGGAGGCGGTGGGCGTGGTGGATTATGTATGAATATGGAGGCAGTGGTGGTTGTGGTGGTAGTGGATATTGCATGAATATGGAGGCAGTGGTGATTGTGGTGGTGGTGACAGTGGATGATGTATGAATATGGAGGCAGTGGTGGTGGTGGTGGTGGTGGTGGTGGTGGATGATGTATGAATATGGAGGCGGTGGGCGTGGTGGATGATGTATGAATATGGAGGCAGTGGTGGTTGTGGTGGTAGTGGATATTGCATGAATATGGAGGCAGTGGTGATTGTGGTGGTGGTGACAGTGGATGATGTATGAATATGGAGGCAGTGGTGGTGGTGGTGGTGGTGGTCGTCGTTGTGGTGGTGGATGATTTATGAATATGGAGGCGGTGGGCGTGGTGGATGATGTATGAATATGGAGGCAGTGGTGGTTGTGGTGGTAGTGGATACTGCATGAATATGGAGGCAGTGGTGATTGTGTTGGTGATAGTGGATGGTGTATGCATATGGAGGCAGTGGTGGAGGTGGTGGTGGTGTTGGTGGATGATGTATGAATATGGAGGCGGTGGGCGTGGTGGATGATGTATGAATATGGAGGCAGTGGTGGTGGTGGTGGTGGTGGTGGTGGTGGTGGAGGTGGTGGAGGTGGTGGAGGTGGTGGTGGATGATGTATGAACATGGAGGCGGTGGGCGTGGTGGATGATGTATGAATATGGAGGCAGTGGTGGTTGTGGTGGTAGTGGATATTGCATGAATATGGAGGCAGTGGTGATTGTTGTGGTGGTGACAGTGGATGATGTATGAATATGGAGGCAGTGGTGGTGGTGGTGGTGGTGGTGGTGGTGGATGATGTATGAATATGGAGGCGGTGGGCGTGATGGATGATGTATGAATATGGAGGCAGTGGTGGTTGTGGTGGCGGTGGAGGATGTATGAATATGGAGGCAGTGGTAATTGTGGTGGATGATGTATTGATATGGAGACAGTGGTGGTGGTGGTGGTGGTGGATGATGTTTGGATATGCAGGCAGGAAGGTGGTGGATGATGTATGGATACGGAGGCAGTGGTGGTGGATGATGTATGGATACGGAGGCAGGATGGTGGTGAATGATGTATGAATATGGAGGCAGGATGGTGGTGGATGATGTATGGATATGGAGGCAGTGGTGGTGGATGATGTATGGATACGGAGGCAGGATGGTGGTGGATGATGTATGGATATGGAGGCAATGGTGGTGGATGATGTTTGGATATGGAGGCAGGATGGTGGGGGATGATGTATGGATATGGAGGCAGTGGTGGTGGATGATGTATGGATAAGGAGGCAGTGGTAATTGTGGTGGGTGATGTATGGATATGGAGGCAGGATGGTGGTGGATGATGTATGGATATGGAGGCAGGATGGTGCTGGATGATGTATGAATAAGGCGGCAGTGGTGATGGTGCTGGATGATACATGAATATGGAGGCATTGTAAATGGTGACGGTGGTGGATGGTACACGAATATGGAGGCTGTGATGATGGTAGTGGTGGTGAATGGTGCATGAATATGGATTCAGTTGTGATGAATGGTGTATAAATATAGAGGCAATTATGTATGAATATGAATATGGAGGCAGTTATTATGATGTGGATGTTGCAATTGATGAATGTCCGAGAATAAATAGATATGACCGAGGTGTTCGGAGTGTCTTTAATGATTATTCCAATGACAAGTCTTCAGTCCAACACTAAAATCTCTTCTACAGTAGGTCCAGTTATAATACACAGAAGCATGAAGACTTACATTTCCCTAAGTTTCCATCCCTTGGTCGTGGCGATAACATTTATATAAATATACAATATCCGAACTACCAACGCAATGTACTTTCACCTGCAGAAAAGTTATGAAGAACGAGGTGTTGGCAACATGGGAGAGTGTAACGATCACGGACATCTAACACCCATGACTCATCGACCTCTATTCAAGCTGATCTGCGGTACGTGTGGTTCGAGTCTACCCAGATATTTGTCTGGGATCTTCTTTCATCATTAAAGCTAGATGTTGATCACCATCAATGCGTCTCGGCTATGTATTTCTTAAACTAAACAAAATCTAAAGACACCTTTGCTTTGGAAGTTGTTATTTCCATACCAAGTCACCACTAAGTGATTGGCCTATCAGCGAGCTTCTTTCAAAATATCACAATCCCTCCACCGTTATTTATTCAGATTGAACGACATAGTTATTTACGACATAGTTATTTTTCCCGATTTTCACCCGATTTGTCACTACTATCCAATATGTTTTGTGTCCTCTTTGTCTATCGTCAAGTTACGTGTATCAGGCGGTTTGTGGCACGTGACAGTACAGTTCAGCTACCTACGCAGAGTTATCGTTCGTTATTCTCAAATACTTTTGCAACAGGCTCAGGGCCATGAATGTTAAGAATCTTGACACAAATATCATTAAGAGGTTAATTATGTTGATAATTATATTTTGCATATTGTACACTTAGCGTTTAAATTAAACATATTTTGTTTGGTCTGAAAACTTCAGATTACTTGAATAATTGAGCAATAACTTTGGAATTATTTTCTGTACTTTTGACCAAGGCAGATTACTACGCGAAAGTAAACTATAACAATGTATATCTAAAACATACACGTAGATACAAAACTCAATGAATTACTTACTGACGTATTTTAATTTAACAATATTTACATAATTCATCTCTGTTCCACTTATATTTCACAAAATAAGTGTACAGCCGATTCGAAACTTCTATTTTCAAAGTCATAATCCCGACGTCATACTTAGTCACGTGGCCTAAAATACTCTGAGCCTGTTACAGAGGTAGGTGTAATGAACCGACAGTGTGGGAGAGTGAGTGCAGTTATGTCAACCTAGAGTACGGTAAGGTTTCCTAATAGCCCCATAAAACCGATGAATTGTCACGGTTCTAGTCACTTTCTGTCGTACATCGAAATAGATAACATATAGATCGTTTGATCGAGTATTGTTATTTCTGTGCAAGGAATTGGTTTAGTTCTAAACATCGTCATGTCATCAGCAAATACCGTTCACCGAAGATGCTCAATGTAAGTCTGGCATTCTTGCAACTTTACTTCATGATTTGCTGGTTGCGTTATATTCAGTCGTATGCTATTTACATTGTGTTGTTGTAAAGTTGATTACAAACCCGATGCATGTCTACACTTGTCAATTTTTCATATTTTAGTAAACAATAATATTTATAAACAAAGACAATACTAATTACATGATAATTTTTGGCATATCATTTCATTTATTGCATTTATTTTGCTATTTATTTAGTTATTTTTCTTGCACCATGCTTTATTTTGTTAATATCAGATATTAAGTTCTAAATTATTTGGTATGTTATTTCATCAATTGCATTTACTTTACTTATCTTTCGTTCACATGCAATAAAAGACGTCCGTTAGGACGTAGCAACAAATAGTGTATATCCTGCTCAGACAGTTCCCAGAGAGGGCTGGAAGAACTAGATTTATTCTACATGCATACGCCTGTTAAAAATTCGGAAACGATGGAACACCATATTTTACGCATTATTTACGCAAATTAGAGTATTCTTTATTATTATTATTATTATTATTATTATTATTATTATTATTATTATTATTATTATTATTATAAGTAGTTGTAGTAATAGAAAAGTAGTAGTAGTAGTAGTAGTAGTAGTAGTAGTAGTAGTAGAAGTAGTAGTAGTAGAAGTAGTAGTAGTAGTAGTAGTAGTAGTAGTAGTAGTCGTAGTAGTAGTAGTAGTAGTAGTAGTAGTAGTAGTTTGGACACAATGTTTTAACGATTTATTTTTTTTATTATTTATTCACCGACTTCGACTGTGTTTTTAACTCCCAAGCAGCACACTTTTTACAAACACTTTACAAATACACATTTCAAACAAAACAAGAAAATAATCGTTAATTTGCATAAACATGATTTGCTGAAACAGACGGTGCAAGTATTCCAAATATATTAGGTTTATACGATGTTCTTTTAAGATATTCGAAAAACTAAATTTGTTGTGCAGAAGGAAATACATTTTTAGCAAGAGTGTGTTTTAAATTTGTAAAACAAAAAGCCACAAAAACGTGTAATTTAATGCCAAGCACGGTGAAACATAATGAAGCAGGTTGAACATTTTAGTTATTACTGCGTACACTAATTACTTATGCTGTTTTATAATACATTTACATAGAGTTTCCAAACTTTCACTCATTATAGTGGGTCATAAAATATAATTCTTATAATATTGAAATCTTGCACTGTTTCATGTCACGCGATAATGAAGGCTTGTTTTATGACATCGCTTCGACTTAATTAATAACGTATGGCCAAGTGTGATTTTTATTTTTGCAGTATATATTTTAAATAGATTTTTTACATCCCAGATATCGAGTTTGACTGCCAAATATATTATCGTTTAAAATCTCGAAAAATATCACATAGAATATTTGATTAGTACAAATTAAAAGAATAAACATCTAGTATTGCAAAAAAGATTTACATTAAATTGTATTCGCTTGACTCACTAACCAACTGAACTGCAGCGTTTTCTTTCGTTTAACGTTACTTTCTAAAAAAACATTCAAGAAAATAATAATTACTTTTTGATATGTGCACATTTACCTAAATTTATCAACATTTCAAACCGCTTTTTATTTATAGTTTTATTTAATGAATTTATTTCAAATTTACATCTTATGATTAGGTCTTTTAAACATAATAGTTTTTGCATTTGATGTGTGTTGGGTTTTTAATGTGATGTTAATGGAAAAAAGTCTGTTTGTCCATTCTATATAAAGAGACCAGGAGACAGATTCTAAGACAAACAGTACCGACTATACATTTCCTCTTACGATCAATGACATTTATATTACCCAACTCATACCATAGACAATTAAATAACTTAAAAACTATTTATGATAACTTTTAAGAATCTTAAAATATTCCGAGGCAAAATATGCGAAAGATCTAATTATCAAGTAAACATTACCATACGCATTACTTAAAGGTATGGTAATATAAAAGATTGAAGCATATAGAATACACGCACGCACGCACGCACGCACGCACGCACGCACACACACACACACACATACACACACACATATATATATAATGAATTTAGTATAAATATATATATTTATTGCGGCATAAGCAGTTGTGTACGTATTATTTGTCTTCCAAGAAAAATGGCTGCAATTTCTTAAATGTAACACCTGGAGGTCAGGATTGAAAATCTTAGTGGAAGCGCTGCCAATAAGGCTACACTGGATACAAGGATTCAATTAATTTTGGATTAAGATTTATTTACCATTTACAACGTTACATGCGATTTGTTTGCAGTAATAAAATACTTTGAATTGTTCGAGTATTCGAATCGTCGACTCTGCAGCTATGCGTGTGTTGGACGTGTTTTGGGATGTTGCAAGTTTTGGCTTCTGGGTGACTGTTTAGCCCATTTTTATGGCTTACGATATTTGACCAGAGCCAAAAATGTGTATATGTAGGCTACTCATTCTTTATATCTTTGTCGGCTAAGCTCGAATCGAAGTGGCTTAGACAAATAGTGTAGATGCAGATCAGCCATCTTCTCACAGGAAGTTGTCTTGACAAGAATCCAAAAAGTTTGTTGCTAATTCTTTATTATATTACAATTATCTAAAGGTTGAACACTATTCCCTTTTCAAAGAATACAAAAAATACTAAGTTAAAACACGTGTTTGGGTTTCATTTTGAAACATTTACAAAAATAGTTTTCTGTTGCATAGTTTCTTAACCTTGTTGTCTCACGCATACTAATTCTACCACAACTACCTGCTATAAAAGTACACTTAGTTTAATATTATTTTAAAGGATTACGATGAGAACTAGAGTTAGAATGGACCGAAAATACCTTTTAGCCATTGAAATTAAATAAATATAGAACTCATCTCATCTGAAGATACAAATCTGCGAAGATACAAAATGCAACAAAGAAAGATATGTTTCTGTTAGTTACGTGTACTTGATATATATGCAAACACTTTATCGACGTCAGAGCTGATTACCCAGAAGACCATGTTACGCTATCTCAAAATTAAGAGAGAACAAATTGTCCAAACGGATACAACCTTTAAGGCTGCCCTCTTTAAAGGTCATTTGTTTGTAAGAGTACAGGTTTACCCTCAAGGACAACAACCCAACCACCTGAAAAAACAAGCACCTCCCACTTGTTCAAAAGAATTATATTTAACAAGCATCAATATGCACTTAAATTGCAAGTTATGTATTGAATACATTTTTAAGTATAAAACAATATTTTTTTCAATGATATTGTTATACATTAAGTCATAGCGTCAACCAGTCCTGTATACCATCTTTAAAATATAATTTGAATGTAGTTTTACTGTCACGTGTAATTTGTTATGGTGACGTAAGCGGCTAAGAGTACAACCACATTCCTGAAAACAAAGCTAAATAAAACTCGTGATCTTAATGATCGAGAAAGAACCCCATTAAGTACATTAACCCATCGCCTGCTGCAACTATCGATCATCCCATACTTGCTAATATGATGACAGTGCCGTCAACAGAAACTCAAACACTGCAGATCCCGATCGGACAGATCCCTATGGATACTGGCTCATCTGCATCAACACTGTTTGCCGTAGTAACGTCAATAATCACATGTATAATGTTTGAGGTTAAAAGCAAGAACACATTGGTAAATGCTTCGACACCAATTTAACACTAAACGGCTAAAAAACTATAAATATACTTAGATCAATTCCTCTTGATAACCTATACTGTTGACGCCCACTGTCACGTGTATGTATGACCTACAAATAAGAAAATGATATTAATGATTCTGATTCTCTTTCATATATGATTTAAAGGTATCATAACTAAGATAAGAAAAAAGTTGTAATGTCATATATTTAAAACTGATATCTACATTAGTTAACGTATGTCGTTTGTACATATATTAATTAACGCCTCTGCTCGCGTTCAGAATGTCCGCTTTGACCCAGTTTCAGTCCCTGGACGAAACAAACAATCGTATTTTCCAGTATGGTTTATTCAAATTTGTTGTGTGTGTTTTTTAGTCAGATATGGTTTCTTAAAATATGGCGTATTCCAAATTTTATTTGGAATGTGAACTTTATTCGAAATGTTTACTTTAAACTCAAAATGTGGACTTTATTCGACAGTAATTTTTCAGACGTACGTTGTTTTTCACAAAATTATAGAACATTATATAATATTATATAAACATTCGGAATGTACATTAAAGAAAAACAGCACGTTCACAATATTTAATCGTATTTTGTTTCTTACAAAGAGGAACACCACCGAAAAATGTTTTATTTTTTTCTAACAACAACAACAACATATATTACATTTTGTAGACTTGTGAGTTAATATATGTCCGTATTCAAAAACCGTTCTTAAGTCTAAGTCAATACTTAAGCCCAAGTCACATTTTTTCATACCAACAAAACTAACCTTATTTATGAAGCTTCAATGTGATTTTAAGCTCAAAGTAGCAAAGTTAAACCGTCGTGCAAAAATAGAGAGACTTAGCTAAATAGATAATGAAGATGATGCGGATTTAAATCCATGACTTGAGCAATTCTTACTTAAGGATAATTGATGAATACTGGTCTTAGTGATTTGAAAATTTTATTCAAAGCGGAAGATGATCATTTTTAATTTATCTTGCAATAATTGTAAGCACATAATTTATTAAAACATTTTTTTTATGTTACTGTTTCAAGTGGCCGGCTATTTAACTGGTAATGACAATTGTTCTGTAATTATGCTATACATTAATTTTTCTCAGAGGTGTATCGGTATATTTTATTGTTTGCTGATTAGAGAAACATAAACTGCAACTTTATTTAAGCCTTCAAACTCCAGTGAAAACCTCGCTTCTCCTCGTGAATCTTGCACATAAAAATCATGTACAAATAAAGAGTGTAAATCTGATTTTAATAGAAAAGTCTTAATTCGATAGTAAGCGAAGGTCGGTGAATATTTTTACGTCTTCCAGGTTTGTTGCGATTCGTTTGTGAATCTATCCTACATACATATATCGATAATTTCTTCAGATGGGACCAAGCGCGTAGCTGCTTGAAAACAGAACATGCAGCTGCGTACGCATTATGGCCCCAAAGAATCAAAACATAACAAGATAAAATCTGCAATAAAAACCTAACCCTAGCAGGAGTGGGGTGTATATTTATTGCGATCAACGAGTACCCCTATTTTCACCATGAAAAAAATATGCAAAATTCATTTATAAGTAGCTTACTGTAGCTCTGTTATGGGGCAAGTTTTGTTGGAAGTTGTTCCTTGCTAAATACTTAAAGCACTGTTTTTACTAAAATAATCATTATAAGAAATAACTACACTGACAATGACGTTTCAGTATATATTTTTTTCAATAACGCCATTTTCTCCATTTCAGGCTCATCTTCAGAACGTTTCCGTTGCTACTCCTTCTCACAATCGGCATCGCTTCCTCCTCATGTAGACGAAAATTGACACGGCAAACAATCATATTCGAAAACTGCAATTCCAAAACAATTGTTACATACGCATGCGCAGGAAGTTGTCACTCGGCCTCACACATTTCGAACTCAAGTCCGTTCGTCCTTGTGCACACATGTTCTCAGTGTAGAGAGGCCGTTGTGACCATCCGTGAAGTAAAAGTATTATGTCCAGATAGTGACTCAACGGGTGGCTTCAAAAACAAACTTATCCAGGTCCAAGTACCACAAGAGTGCCAGTGCGAGCCATGCACATTAAATGACGTCATAACAGTGACGCGATCGAAGAAATGAAAAGACCATCAAAAAGCAAACGGTTGCACCAAGGGGCAGATGGGTCAACAACATCTCCACTGAGATGATGGTCACTCAACTGAGGTGCTGATGAGCTAGCAATTCGAGTACTAGCAAAGTGGCAAACAGGAGGCCGAATTACAGAGAAGAAAGTAGTCCCTTTAGCGTACGCTATAGTTGTAACGTGTATTATAGTACTTGTCTGTGTGTATGTACTATTGTTGCGTTGTCTAGAAAGATGTCATGTTCATTTGACATTTGATTAGTATACACTCCATACTGTCGACGTGTGTAGTGTATTTTCAATGCATATTGTATTGATATGATATTGTATCATCTTTACATCACCAAGTATTATCTAGTCCCGTTCTTTTTTTTAAATACGACATTTCAATTTATTTGCAAACTTCAAAGACATGAAATGAACTTGTTATTTGATTGTTTGCATGTGAATGTTTCATAAATCGTTTATATCAAAGCTTACAAGTCTGTGATATATTTCTGTCATTTAATGTTACGCACTTACAAGATTTTTTTCTTAACACATTCCTTCATGGGGTGCATAACGGATTTCGCTTATTTATTGCATTTGCAGTAATGTGCAACGATTATTATGATTCATTTAGTATATTATCTTTTATTATAAATCTTTTTTTTAATATAGTCGATTTGGAAACGAATAATTTCAAATCTTATTATAATCTTTTTAAACTAACATCTTTTTTTTGGTGTTGTGAGTGACTGCTGGACAAATTTAAACATGTAGTTAGTGTTTTAGGAATTTGTCGACACAAAATGTACGAATATATCTAAAGATATGATCTGACATGAGTTTTCATTTCATACAAACGAGCTTAATATCATTTTTCCTGAACGAGTTTCATACATGTTTGTATGCAATGACAACGAGTGTTAGATTCTTTTAATTTACATAATTTTAGTCGCCAAATATACGAGTTTATCAAATTTTAACAGTATTAGGTAAAATAATGATACGAGACGATCTGCATTATGAAGGCTTCGATGACGTCATCAATCAACAAGCTGAATTACACTAGTGTAGTATAATGACATATGTTATGGTGTATTGAATGGAAAACAAATGTGATAAAATCATGTGATAAAACATCACTTTGAATTTGGGCACAATTTTGAAAGATCTAAGTTTTTTTCATTTTTTTTTTTTTAATTTTTTATTTATTTATTTATTTTTTAATTTTTTTTTTCTGAATAGGGCATGTTTGTATGAAATGACAACGAGTTTCAGATTCTTTTTATCACATGATTTTAGTCGCCAATATACGAGTTTACAAAATTTTTACAACAATACTTGGTGAAATAATGGTATGGGACGATATGACGTCTATGACGTCAGCAAGCATAAAAGCTGTATTACGCTAGCGTAGTATAACAACACATGTAATGGATGTATTGAATGGAAAACGTGGGGGAATCATGTTATAAAACATCACTTTTGGGGCATAATTTTGTAAGATTTAAGTGTGTGTGTGTGTGTGCGTGCGTGCGTGTGTGTGCGCGTGTGTGTGTGTGCGTGTTTATTATGTTTTTTTCTGTATAGGGCCGATTATTCAAGTTCTTTTAGATTTTAAATATTGCTGGAAAACTGTTTCAAAATTAATTACGTTATTAATATATGTGTTATGTCCGTTTAACGCATATATATGTTTAAAATAAATTATTCAGTTGGAAATCTAGCGATTGTTTTAAACATTTTTTTTCTAGTTTAGATTTTTATTTTTGTAAAGAAAAAAGTATAATAAAATAGTGTTTTACGACTATCCTTTACATTTAACTGGTGTTCACCAAACATTAGTAATTAAGAATGCTCAAGCCATTGATTTCAGGAGGTCATATCTCCAAACTATTTCCGGCTCAAGATGAGATAACCAGCCTTAATTTAAATGTTTTCTTAAAAGGGAAGTTGCAATAGACTTGTATGTAAAATGTTTTGTTGTTTGAAAGCTAGCGTCAAATCGAACTAATACTCCTCCAGATTAATCAATTGGTACTACGTTTTACGGCCGATGATTAAGTTATAACTTTATATATATAATAGAGTCGAAATGTTAAACTTCTTATTACCCAAAGAAAACTACCATGTTTATGATATGCTGTAATTAAAAACAGCTGTCAATTGATATTTTTATCCACAAACTCTACTCTACTGTTTTAACTCCATTGTGAATGGAATTGTTTAATTATACACAGTCTATGAATGTGGTATATTTATTGTAAATTACTATGTTTAATATATTTCGTTCGTCAGGTACCTGTAAATAAATTATATTTTGTTAAGAGTTTTTAGTTTGTTTTTTTTTTTGCCAGTGTTTCCAAATCGTTAAATTTATATCACGTTGAAAGACGTTTGTTACCGAAGGTCACGGAACTGGAATATCTTTAGGAATGACACTTTACCGTGCAGATTTCAATCCCGAAGTGAATCAAAGCAAAATATTTTTTTACTACTTTTGCTGATTTTGTATGTCTGTTTGTCTTTTATGTTGGTTTTTTGTTGTTGTTGTTTTTTTGTTGTTTTTTGTGTTTGTTTTTTTGTTTTTTGTAAACGCGGATGAAATTGTGAAGGCACTTGTATGCAGTGCCTTCTTTAAGTTACGTCGCTGTGTTCGTTCTGTTAGTCGTGCAGGTATGCTATGTTATGTAAGAAAATGGCCGCGGGCAAATCACATGCATTCTCGTTTACTACTAATACCACTTATCACTTATGAATATACATAAGTGCATACTAGCAGAACAGCTAAACTTTCATACGTAAATGTATACACAATAAAATCCATATTGCAAGCAGGTATTCGGTCAGATTCCATTATAAAATGTGATAGTGTGTATGTAGTTATCCCCCTTCATTTTTTCGTAAGTATCATTATTATATTCTTGTACCGAATCACTTTATTTGAAATATAGCTGTAACCCGTAAAGCTAATACTTGTTAATTAATGTTGTATGTTCTGTTAATATATTTTGCAACTGTGCATTTCGTTGCAAGCACTGACCTCTATTGCATATACACGTACTTTTAACTCGTCTCACAGGCAAACCGTTTTTCATTGCTTGAAAACAAATAATTTGAAACGGTCATTTTATATTTCAAAGTCATACGGCCGTTTGAAACCTTTATTTACAGTTTAACGCCTAACAATAACATATGCTGTCATTTTGAGAAGATATAATATGGTTAATTTAAGCGACTTAGTCACTGTGATTGGATTTGCATTTTTCATTTTCTTGTTGTTGTTTTTTTTGTTAAAAAGGCAAAACCTTTTGAGCAACAAGGGTAAAAACAATGTTCGCAAAAGCAACAGGTCTTAAGTCGACAACAACAACATCAAACAACAACAACAAAAACAAGTATAAAATTATGTTATATTTGACATCCCCTGCAAATTGCAATATAAAATAATCGTGATCAATTTAGTTATATATTTTACTTTTTTTTTCGATGCAACTTCACAAAGGTTTACATAAACCCTAAGTTATTGCCCCCTTTTGTTTATATCTTGCTTGCATATAACGTTAAATTGAATTTTGCTCTGTTCTATGTTAAAATCAAGCATTGTGACCTCAATCCTTAATACATTGTCGTTCTTCAAAATACCCACACAAAACTTGCATCTCTTTAACCATTTTGCTAAATGCATTGAAAATCGACATTGTAACTTGATATACGTCGCAACACAAAAAGCCGTCCTCCGTGCTGAATAAGTCGAAGTTGATAACATTGGCAATTTACTCTCTGTAATTCTAAAAACAAGAAAGAGCCCAGGATGTGATCCTGGGTGCCGTAGAGAGCATGTGCTTTAAACAAGAAGATGACTATCCTGGGATCAAAACGTGTTATGTATGTAAATGTATGTATCTGACACTGTCGATTAATTACATAAACATTTGGCAGTAACGAACCATAACTCTAAAGTACAGTATTTGCTACTTTGCTTTCCTTGTTCCTCTGCTGCAGCTCTGCTACATCTGTATTTACAAGCAGCATTGATAACATCGGTATGTACTCGGTTTTTTTTTGTTAAAGAATACTTCGAGAAACAGCTGCGAATTCCTATGTACAGCTACTTTCATAATTGCAAGCAACACATTATTGTTGCAAGCTACAATGTTAAAGAACGGAATACTCAGTTCTTTTCTCTGAAAAGAACACTGTATCACAGAATGGCTGCGATTTCTTATTTTTTGCCGACTACATATTCGTCCTCATAAAATATGCTTTCTGAAAGAGGCACGGCTGCTAATATGCGAAGTGTTGTTCGGACGGTATCCGCTGCATGGAGAGTAAACAAAGTATGTCGAGATGGGTCATGTAATATCACGTCGGCCAGTAATATAAACGGCGTAAGTAGAACTTCGCTAAGACATTAGATGACATGACACCGCCTGCGTCAATGTATAACTACATTCGGGACCCCTCGGCGATTTCTTCGGAAAAAGACCTCGGGAATCATTTGCAGAGAAAGTAGTCCGTCCCTGATTGTGACCTCGCGTGATCACTATGAACAATGAAATACGAAATTTTAAATACACACTGAAGAATAGGTAGGCATGATATTTTCATTGTTTGTTTGAGTGTTTTAATGGATTTAGGTTTTTCTACATGGTATCGAAGGTCGCAATATTTAAACAAACGCGCTTAGGTAGCCGAATTACAACGAACCATATCACTGAATCTATAAATGGATGGTTGTATCACTACTATGGTTTACGAGGTTATTTTCCGAAAGTTACGGAAATGGCTGAGTTGTTACGATTGTGTATAACTACCGTCCCAATCGTACCTACTCGGCGATCTCCGACAAGCTTCGGCGACAGCGGAAAATAACCTCGTAAACCATAGTAGTGATACATTGTACAACCATCTGTTTATAGATTCAGTGATATGGTCGGCTGTAATTCGGCTACCTAAGCGCGTTTGTTTAAACAAAATCATAGAAATAACTCATTCATTCAATATCATCCATTAAAACACTCAAACAAACAATGAAAATCTCATGCTTATTTATTCTTCAGTGTGTATTTAGAATTTCGTATTTCATAGTTCATAGTGATCACGCGAGGTCACAATCAGCGACGGACTACTTTCTCTGCATATGATTCCCGAGGTCTATTTCCGAAGAAATCGCCGAGGGGTCCCGATTGAGAAAACAACAAAAAACGTTTAAAGGATGCCATTAAAGGGCAACCATAAGGCGAGGTTTTTGACGAGGACTTTGTACTTAGTGATATCAGTTTAAGCACCTGGTACAGCGGCCAGCCACAGACCAGTTAAGCGTACATATATATGTATGTATATAACAAATAACAACTCGCTATCCCCACTTCTTGGTTCACATTAAGCAAAACAATAAAACATGTAATCTAGTCCGACTGCGTCCAAATCGCTTTTAAGTCGTTGACCTCCTCCCTATCCAACGGCTCACCGAGTGTAGTTTTTAAATCTCGGCAAATGCGAATTAGAAGACGTATTGCCGTTGACCTATGGTTTTATTTCGTATCGTTTGTTTTTCATACATCGCACAGGACACAATTATGATCATAACTGAGTACACTACTTGTTTGCCATACATGATTCGAACATAAAAATGTGTCGATCAATCAGCACCAATTTGACGTAACCATACTTAACTTAAGCAGTTAGTATGCGTGTCAGCATACTGGGTTAGGCAGCGGCCAGAAATCGTGAGGTTAACCCTTGGTTTATGATGTTTACTGTCGCAGTCGTCAGTATTACATTCCATTCTAAACTAGCATACCTATCTAGCCGGGTCACATTGACTAGCAATCATGATACGGAGCCAAGCAACTTAAACAGACCCATCTGTGGTGATAACCCCTGGTCCGGATTTACCGGGATTCACCCCCCCCCCCCCCCCCCCCCACAAATGCCCAGTTGGCCCGGGCATACAGTTTTTCTCAACTATATTTCTTGAGAAATGGCCTGATAACACAAATTTTGTAAACCTAACGGGAATCTCAGTCCCACCTACTGTCATATACTTAGCCGCCCGGGCGGTAGTTCAGCCCCCTGCTGCTAGTCTGTTTTTATGATAAGCAGATTTTTGTGATTATTAAAATGTATTGAGGTCACAGCTTTGAGATTGATTCTGACATAGAAAAGAGCAAAAATACAGTTTAAAGTTATATCCAGGCAAAATAAAAACACTAACAGTGCCCATAGTTTGTAATGATAGCATTTGTATGACAAAATTCATCCGGGATAAAATCATTTCTGTTTATTTTAGCATAGTTGGACAAAACCTAAACTCTATGCAGACAAGTTCATTCTGGTAAATCAGGCGCGTATCTGGACCGTTTTTTAAGTTACGCACAATTACAAGGGAAATAACCTTTGTGGTAATGCTTTTGAATATATTCGGTTCTTTTCTAATGAAAAACAAGTAAAATGCGGACATGCGAGAAACTTAACGCAAAATATGAACGACCTTTTCAACTTGAATGGCGTGGTAATAAGATTTTTATTACATAGAAACTGGGGAAATAAAATATATCATTCCTATCCCGGGAAAGGTATCGATATTCTTAGTGTTTTTGGTACTTTTAGATTTTCCGAATTTTCGAATGGAGGTTACGCACGTGCGTAAAGTGCGTAATGGCAGAAACGCGCCTGTGGTAAATTATTAAAATTTATCCGGAAAAAACGACGTTATTATCATTTTATTTACGAGACTTAAATGTGCGAACCAAATAAACAACATAGCAAAATGTGGAAAATTTACAGGAGGGGATTTATAGGCATTGGAAAATTGGGTGTTCGTCCGCCTTTGCTAGTCTGAACAGAATAAATTCTGTTATCGAAGGATTTTGTCCAAACTCCATTTTTAGCAATAAACCAGGGTTAAAGAATAATGTAACAAGTTGTAAAACAAAAAAGCGAAAAGAAAAGATAAATTGTTAAGTTGATGATAGTTTTATAATTTAGTGATCTACACCTGTAGGAAGGAGCAATAGTACATAACATTTTGGGGCAGTTTTCGTTGGCTCAGAAATGTTGCTATTTCAAAATTTAAAACATCTAAACACATTTACAAAATGCTTAAGCCTTTGTGGTTATGATTTTTTTTCTCTAAAATTCAAATGAACAGTGTAGTGGAACAGGACGGTAGTTTGACGATGTGTGCACAGTCTTTTATATTTTGGTTCAAGTTTCAATAAACGCTTTGCATGGGTAATGTGCCGAAACCCCGATGTATAGTTTAGAGAAAAGATCGAAACAGGAAAAAGGCTTTGTTATACTTTGTTTGTTCTACAATATTTACTGATAATTGTATTTCGTCGGGTCGTAAATATAATAAAGCCTACGCGGCAAATTAGTGTTGTTTTGTTTGTCGCACTAATTATTGAAGGCTCCACTGGAATTTCTGGTATTTTTATAAGACAAGTTTTAGTTGTAACTTCCATAAAAACTGTACATCGAAATTATGCGCAACACAATCTCAAACACCAACAAGACTGTAAATTCAGGCAATATTAATGTTTATTTGTTAAGCACAATATTCGGCGATACTGCAATGGTTGTTTGCTGAAAAATTGCGCTAAAGTTAAGTTTTTTTTCCTATAATTATTTTCTTTCCTTCCCAGTATATGCATATGTATATGATGGAAAACGGGGCTACAAATGTAATTGAGCTGCATTTTATGATCCATCTTGAAGGGAAGTATGTGTTTGCCTGTTTCGGCATATTTTTCGGTTCAAAATAAAATTACCTATTCGATGCAACTCTTTTTCATTTGTGCTAGAAAGGTTTCGGTTTTCTATTGAAAAATATTGTTTTGCGTAAGTGCGCATTTGGTGTTACGACATTGCAGATATTATGTGTAGAAAACTAACTACTGTCCGCATTTGTAAAAAAATGTGCTACATTTTACAATTCGCATCGGCCCTCTCCGTATATTTGAACTTGTACTATTGTGGTTGGACACGATGCTTCACTTCAAATGCGTAATGACGAGCTTCAAGTATTAGTTAGAGTCCAAATAGAGAAATCTACATGAAATAGACACGGCAAAGGAGGGAGCGGTAGCGACTTGTACTATTGTGGTTGGACACGATGCTTCACTTCAAATGCGTAATGACGAGCTTCAAGTATTAGTTAGAGTCCAAATAGAGAAATCTACATGAAATAGACACGGCAAAGGAGGGAGCGGTAGCGACCGACTGGGCGTGTCTATTTCATGTAGGTTTCTCTATTTGGAATCTAACTGACTTAGTGTTTACGCTAGTTTCCCCCTCATTATCATACCAACCACGCCCATCGTGTTCCAATATTGCATCAGCGCCAAAAGTAAACTGATTTTGTTTGCTGCATCTACACTTCATGTGATCAACAAACCACGCGCTAACCTTGTCACTGCACCTAGACACATTGGGTATACATGAACATTTGAAAAATTCTGTTACACAACGGGTGTGCAGTTCTAACTCATTTTTACCACGAGGCAATTCACACAGGAAACATGGAAGAAGAAATTAATTTCGCTCTCAGGGATTTCTTGTTTGAAAACTTCGACAATGAAGACGATGTTTCCTCGTCTACTCAACTGTTGCAAATACCGACTCAACGGCTGATTTTCAAGCAAGAAGGTACTTTTATAAACGATCTACATTACGAAATCTATCTTTTTTATTTTACAATTGTTTTCAATTAAATCTAAACGTTAACCTTAGGTACTTGTTCAATGTATTTAGATAATCACCTTTTTGTCTAACACACGTTTGTAACAAAGTTAGCATAAATTTATTAGATCTACATTTATTTGTGTTTAATAAATAGATCTAGCATTGTATATTGTCTATTTTCAGAGTCCAACCGTCGATTTGCCGATCCCGTCTCTTCCGACGATCTTAAACAGCAATGCAACAATGCTATTCCAACGAAAACCCTCTAGCAGTGAAAATTATTTTTATTGTTCTTTTTGGATCTTAATGGACACGTGCCATTTTGTTTATCTTTGCCAACATTTCAATCTATAGAATAAAGTTTATATGCTGTGTTTAGTTATTTCTTTTGCACACGACACACTCATTTGTACCGTCATGCATATTAATTAGGTAGGCCGGAGTTACAATCCCATGCACATGACGTCACTTAAGAAAGTTTGTTCTATAATAATAATTTCTATAGACTGCTTCTACACGAAATAGAAAGGAGATTTTTTTTTAAAATAAAGCATTGTGATTGGTTGAAAAACTAGGGTAAACACTAATGCTAACAAGAACGTGTGCATCCGCTACAACAACGTGTCAAACCACACTTACCAAAACGCAGGCCGACCACAAGATCATACTGCTAACCACAAGACCCTGAATCTAACCACAAGGCACTGAATCTAACCACAAGGCCGATCAATAATCACATAATCATAAAGCCAAACACAAACGTAGTACTGGGCTGCAAGAATGTATCATTCACAAATGACAAGAAATTCTCACCAATAAAACAATACTGAACGACACAATCATAATGTCAGTCTGCACAAGAATGAGGTCGAGCTGCAGAAATATAAAGTTTAATTAACATGCTGCCAAACTACAAAATAAAACGATGCTAAACTACACAAGAATAATGTCGAGCTGCAGAAATATAATGCTTAATTACCATGCTGCCAAACTACAAAATACAACGATGCTAAACTACACAAGAATAATATCGAGCTGCAGAAATATAATGCTTAATTACCATGCTGCCAAACTACAAAATACAACGATGCTAAACTACACAAGAATAATGTCGAGCTGCAGAAATATAATGCTTAATTACCATGCTGCCAAACTACAAAATTCAACGATACTAAACTACACAAGAAGAATGTCGAGCTGCAGAAATATAATGCTTAATTACCATGCTGCCAAACTACAAAATACAACGATGCTAAACTACACAAGAATAATATCGAGCTGCAGAAATATAATGCTTAATTACCATGATGCCAAACTACAAAATAAAACTATGCTAAACTACACAAGAATAATGTCGAGCTGCAGAAATATAATGCTTAATTACCATGATGCCAAACTACAAAATACAACGATACTAAACTACACAAGAAGAATGTCGAGCTGCAGAAATATAATGCTTAATTACCATGCTGCCAAAATACAAAATAAAACTATGCTAAACTACACAAGAATGATGTCGAGCTGCAGAAATATAATGCTTAATTACCATGCTGCCAAACTACAAAATACAGCGATGCTAAACTACACAAGAATAATATCGAGCTGCAGAAATATAATGCTTAATTACCATGATGCCAAACTACAAAATAAAACGATGCTAAACTACACAAGAATAATGTCGAGCTGCAGAAATATAATGCTTAATTACCATTCTGCCAAAATACAAAATAAAACTATGCTAAACTACACAAGAATGATGTCGAGCTGCAGAAACATAATGCTTAACTACCATGCGGCCAAACTACAAAATACAACGATGCTAAACTACACAAGAATAATATCGAGCTGCAGAAATATAATGCTTCACCACCATGATGCCAAACTACAAAATAAAATGATGCTTAACTACACAAGAATGATGTCGAGCTGCAGATACTAGTAACCAAGAATACAATGTCAAACTTCCGACACATTTTAAGTTCATGATGATGCCAGCATATTCTATTACCATTTCAAGGACTCTAATTCTGTTTTCTAAGCTCCTATGCAAAGAAAGGCAGTACTATCAAGGTTGTATTGGAACATGTTGTGTTTACATCCTATTTACTAGTAATTACAAATTTCCTACTTATTGCATAATTGACATATTTCACGAAAACAAAAACACTTAGTTACATCTTATTTTCATTGTACGAGTACTGTATTTCAGTCCAAACACGCACGCCTTTGTTGAAAATTACTGTTTATAAGGATTGCTAAGGGAAATAGTTGAAGTTCTATCCGGTGGCGTGTTTATGATATGTAACAGACCTTGTAACTTATGATCAACAGTACAAATAACAATATACTGTTTGTTGCATTCTGACGAGCGAATTCTAAGAAATAGCTCATATGTCTTTAACATGCACTGAATTTTACATTTTATCTTAAAGTTTAATATTGACGTTTGCTTTGCGAAATGCAAACTAATTCCGGAAAACTAAATGTTGAAAGTAGCCTACATTTGTATCTTAGTTATATGCTTTCCTTCATAATGTTGTGTTCTCTTCATATTGTAATAATCAAACAACCAAATGTGTTTAGGTGGCCATAAAGTCAAATACTGGTATTTACAGAATATTATAAAAAATCACAAAGTTGTAATGTTTTCTAGCGGAAGTAGCGGTAACCGAATGAATGCGCGTGCTATTACCATGAGTACAAAAAGAGCATCTGTGTTGATGGCGTGACAATTAAAGCGATTATAGACAAAACATCTGCCATACTGCGACGACAACAGCATCTAAAAGAAGGCAGTTTATTAGATACGACATGACAAAATTATATTATAAAATACATTTGCGTGCGACAATATCACATATGGAAGAATCTCTTTTTGTAAAGAGAACGTATCGAAATTAAGATGCACCGTTGCGATCACTGCTTTAGTTAAGTTAATTATTACATATATCCATTATTAGGATATTTTATTTTAACATGAAATATAATTTAACATGAAATATAATGAACCATTAAATTAACTTCAATTTAGTTGTCTTCAGTTAAACTCTCAGTATTCACCAACTAACAACATGCTTTTTATGAAGTGAATAAAATCTAACAATAAGACACAGTTGCGATTTTAATGCATTCATAGCTCCGGAAGGCACATTGCTTTTTTCATTATTCATTACAGTTTTAAATGGCCCGAGGTTTAAAAATAAGACATTAAATCCAATAGGTTGATATCATTTAACTTAATATGTTAATATGAAGAAGGGAAACAACAACAACAACAATGTAATGAAGCCAAAAACGAAAATAAAATCTTGGGATTTCGTAGGGTATGAACTAAGGACAACTTGTGTGGCAGTCTAGCGCTCTACTAAATGTGACACTGAATTTTGGGGCATGAATGTATTTGTGTTATATATTGCGACCGGCGCAATATTAAAGTAAAATTTAGCACATCCTACGTTATTATTCTGACATGTTTCAACCGATGCGCATCAGTTTAATTGAATAAATGTAAGGCACCGTATGATGTCAATCGTTATTATTTTGGCCACTATTTCCTACCAGCTCCATTTTGTTTGTTTGTTTGTTTGTTTGTTTACCCTTTATACATAATAGCTTTAATCAGAGAAATATTAAAAGCATACCATTAAGCTTGAACCAGATACTTCAGATTCGAGGTCCAGGCAACTTTACCACTCAGAAGTTTAGGTAGGGGTTCTCTGCTGTTCACATTTATTATTTGATTAATGTTATTACTTGTAAATTTTACTCGGATACTAATAGAAGGTGTTTTAACCGTGAAAATTAATTATATCAATGAATGTATAGAGAAAATATAATATAGTTATGATAAGTTACAAAGTACACCCTTCGTAAAGTTTCCCCGAATATTATGCATCATTTTCAGTTGGAAATGTCTAGTTTTCGTGTGTTTTTTTCTAATTTAAGAGTAAAGTATTAAATTACGTTTTTGTTTCTTGCAAGTGCTGACTAAGTGTTTGTGGTTTACTGAGTTTGTTACGCTAACAAGCTTTAGTTTAATAATTATTTCCGACTGTCTCCTATGAAAAGAACAAAGATTAATGTCCGGACCATTGTCTTTTACCCTACGTCATGTACAAACTAAAAACCCACCAACAACACATTGACTTATCACATATTTATTTATACAAACAACAGCGCACTAGTGTCGAATGTAAATAAGCGGAAACTAACACATATATCATCCTGTTTCGTGCGTTATCTTTTTATAAAAACAGCCGAATCCCTGTAGGTGTTATCCGATATTTGGATTCAACATTTTTTCCTCACACATTCCGATAAGCATGACTGTTTTATTTTTATTTTGTAGAATCATTTTGAATCAGTCATAACAAACTTATTATCTTAAATATTGAATTGTGTAAAAAAAAGTCTTGACAGCGCCGCGTATCGTTGTAAATATATTTCTTGTTAGCTCTTATGTTAATTTTAAAACGTTTTTTTTTTAAATAAATAAATTAAATTGATGTTTCCAAAAATGTATATTCTGGAACTATCAATGTTGTATCACGTATATAAAGAAAGAACCCATTTGCCGTGATGAAATCTGCACTGTATCGTGACCGTTTTTTTTTCAAGGACTACTTTCGAATGTCAGTTCCCTTTACGTCCCAATTTTGTCTTCCCGTGTTGTCTATACTGTCTATTTAAACGCAGTAGTGACTCTTTAAGTGCATGTGCAACAACTAGAGACTGTAATTATAGAGTGAAGTAGTTTGTCTTTTGTTGACGATGACATTTAAAAGTGGTATCCGACAGTTTGCCTGTATCGATATCATACATGTAACAGTAGCCTATCTTAACCCTGTTCTGGGGAATGTGTGCATACGCATATTCTAAAGTTTAAGTAAAGCCTATTGATAACTTATCTCAATTGTTAGACAACTTACAAATCGCGAAATATATCGCTTTCAATGTCAATTATTTCCAAATATTTAAATTTTCTAAAAAATTTATAAACACGAAGAACAATTAGGCTGAAATAGATATTAATTTTAAAGCTGATTTCCCGGATGATCGAACAAATTGATCTCAAAATTAACTTATCAAGTGGTTTTCGTACTTTAAAAATAGCTTACTGTACAGCGTGGCTCGGATAAGAAATACCGGTTTTTGTAATGGCCAGTGACGTGTTGTGTTCCCCACTCCCCACTTCACATAGATGTAGGACAATAAGCAGAATTTCGCGGGATATTTTCAGGTATTTTCAAATAATTTGGTTGCATGAGACAAAAAAAAAATGTCAAAACTGTCGGATACCACTTTTTAACGTTTTTCTTGACCAGCCATTTAAATATGACGTCAAGAAGCATGTGCACGTACTCCAATGCTATCTTTTGCAACCTATGAAGTGCGCGTTAGTTTCACTTTCTGTGTCACATTTCGCGAAGGAACGTGTTAGAATAGAAATAAATTTGAGGTATGTGTGCTCTTACGCCGAATAGATATCACAGTTTCCCATTCAGATCCTTCCTTATTTGAAATTAGCATATACGTATGCAAGTTTTGAAAATATTTGCATACATAATTTGGATATTTTTATATACTTGACTGATAAAAATAGATATTAGCAACTTACTTTTAGCAAATGTCCGCTTAACAAGACGTCAGTTGTCTTCAGTCAAATAATGGCCGCATGTTTTAAACAGAATATTTCACGCACCTAATAAACTAGTCGGAAATACTAAATACCACGACAGAAAAACAACAAAAGGAAGTCCATGGAACCATATACAAATATAAATATGCGCCAGCGCGCATTACCATTACAAAGGGCGACAACATATAAGGTTGAATAATCAAAATAACAGCAACTAAATAATTTTAGAAATACTCAACGTGTTGGCCCTGATAACTAGTCTGTATATTTGTTAATATGCGCTCACGTTAGTTATCTTACCTGTATTTGATAAAATAGGGTTGCAGATTTCGCTAATGTTTGCACGAAAAACTAAAATACTATTAAATGACGGATTTGTCCAGAAACTACGTATTTAGGAAGGATTTTCTATATATACTGCAGTCTGTAAAGTACCGAAAGCATGCGACAATATCATATAAGAGATGACGACGTGAAACTTGCCATATTGAAGTATATGGGACAGTTTTTGTGATTCTGACTATAATATTTGACTCGCAGTATACTTTAAGGTAAAAGGCGAGGGTAATTAAGTATAAATTGGTTGTATTTTTTATACATATATGGCCAAACGTATATTCAGAAAAGCAATCTTTTGATATTTTATGTTAATCATGTTCATTTTTTTTCACTGTGACAATGTTTGGTATTATGCTGTATGACTATAATTTATTAATAACCTGAATGCACGGGCTCCTTATGCCTATGCAAAACGTGTAGATTAGGATCTGTCTGCTTCAGGACTGTGGGAACTGACTGATCACAATCTGCACTTCTTTCTGCTTACTATCATACCGCCTTGCTGCCATTGTATTTATAATTTAGCAAAAGATTGTTAATACGAGGGCTGTTCAATATATAATCGTATAACGTATCAGGTTAATGGTTTGAAATAAAATTACAAATTACATGATTTATTGTGCAAATCGATGTGCGTAATGTCTGTAGCATTACTATTGACTGTAATTGCGTGTATGCAGATTGATCATCAAATAAGAACATTCAAATTGGTTCGTGTTTAATTACTAAGTCTCGGACAATAAACTAAGGTGTGGCGCCTTTTGCCTGATTTAATATCCCTGCTGGAAATAGTTTCCTTTCTTTTTTTGTCCATCCAATTTTAGCCTCCAACTTTCTGTACTCGCCTGGATTCATCGTGATCACTGATCACGATTTTCTTCTGGTGGTTTCTACCTTTGTTTCTCCTCCCATATTACCTTGTTTGATTGGCGGCAAGTATGTATACATGTCTATTCCTTTGTTGTTGTTTTTTTTGTTGTTTGTTTTTTTACATATATATCGCAGCGACGTCCAGCTGTTTTGGAGGCTGAAGACGCCAAACAAATGTCTAGGTAGAAGCACTGGCGCACCACAGACCATGTGGAAGACCTTCCCACATTTAGACCTTCGCTCCGGCGGGGAGTCGAACCCACGCGGTGAGAGTCAAGCTGTCAGAGGAGTTACAAATCCGCGACTCTACCACTACGCTCCGCATTGTTTTGGAATTTCAGCTTCAGTAGTAGTTAACATGTGACATTATTTTGATGTATATTTCTATATTGTTCAATTTAAGTTTTCTTTGAAAGTTTTGAAATTTAACTTTCCTCAGTGGAGTTGTAGTGCGTCTCCATCTAACATCCGGTGGAAATTACAGATGCGCCATTTCTTTTATTTTGTAACATTCCACCAGTAGATATGGTTTCCGCTAGTTTGATGGTAACTGAACCGGTGAATATGTAAACAAATAACAATGAGTAGGTTGACACCTGGTTTTATCTGCAATACGTTGACATATACGTTTTTTTTTTTTCTTTTCATTATGTACATGTTCTTATAAAAATTCCCTTTTATATATTTGTGATAATTCTTGTTTTACACCCCGTTGTCCTATAAAATGTGCGTTAGTAGTCCTAAATCCGGATTGTTTTATTTTTCGGATATAAATGTACCTAATTATCTAAAGAAAATTTATTATCAGATGGTTTGAGTTTTATTATCAAGCATTTGTTTTTGAGAATCCATGCAGCTTTTTGTTTTATTTAGATGTGCACCGAAATAACAAGAACAATGTGTATCCGTATTATACTCAGTCACATAAATTTGCAAAATCAAAATCAAACCACTCTTATGTCAGTATGAGTTAAAGACTGGTAGGATACCATTGTGAGACCATAATACATTATACCTAATGCTAGTCCTGAAATTTTAGCCAACTGTTGGATTTTAAGTAATTTTAATCTTGTCAAATCCAAATTTTATCTTTATTTAAATAATCATAAACAATTGTGTGTTGTAGATTTGAAGCTAATTAAACTTTAGTTTAAAACAAAACAAAAATTTCTTACATGTTAAGAAACAATAACTTTGCACTTTGTTTCTCAATAAAAAAAGTTGTTTGTTCTAGAATTAGACCAGCAGTTGACCTGTATACAGTCAGTTAATCCACATGTACATAATTGGTTTATCAACAGCAATGATTTTTTATGCCATTTCGAACAGGTTTTTACCATATAGAAATGGTCAGTTTTCTTTTAAATCTTGAAGTGGGAAGTGAGTCCTTCCTTATCCAGCTTTCATATAAACAACACTGGCCGTTAGTTTAAATGATGAAATAGGGTAATAGTGATCATTTTACCTCAGCGTTACTGATGCACATTTTTTATCATAGACTCCAGAAAAGTAAATATGTGCATCCACAAGGACAAATATAATTTAGACTTCTCACAAAAATCAACCTGAAATCCACATTATAATCCTGCATACGATAATATAATAAATCCATTTTGATAGAAATAACACGCACCGTGTAGATTCTGTATGCACACAAGACACATTTATAAATTATCCACTAATTGGTTCAATTTTGATGGACCCAATGGAAACAGTCCTATTTAATGAGTCATATTAAACACATTTTTCAGCTGGTCGTAAACACACTGTCAGTAAGATATCTTCTCGATGCCTCCAAAAAAGGAAAGTTGCCCAGTTAAATATTAGACCGCAAATTCTAACAGCACTAGTCAGCAAAGTTAGTGACAAGGAACACTATGTAAAAAAAATGATACTGATAAGTCACTGTCACACCCTAAGAAATCATGTACATTTCAACAACGGTATACAGTAAGTATTTGTGCATGGAAATGTATGTAATACTTAAAAACTTACAAAGAAATTTCTTTTCAGTTAATTTAATTAAGATCTCTAGATATTACCTTCACATTAAAAATGAATTTATATATTAAGTCCGTCTAAAATTTATATTCTTACACCTAAAATGCATCAACTTCACTACTGGTATTCATTGATACAATTTGAGTCACTATTTTGGAAAGATTCTGAAGTGTCCTTAAATTCCATTATTTTAAAACCTCAATCCTTCTTAAGGAAAATTACAATTGAAGTGATAGCATATTATTTTTATTTTAACGTTCTTTAAAGGTCGGCACAAAGAACATCTTGGACAGTATTTAGATGCTCACCGAGCAAGGGGAGGTAAATCCATGGGTGCTAGACCAAAACATCCTGGTTCAAGAATTGTAGAGGATCACAAATCAACCAGCAAAAACCATTCAAGGACTGGTACGAGCCAATCACAAGATAGGTATATTCAGATAAGTTCCAATTGTTGATTATGCTATCAGATTTATACAATCAGGCATGAAGCAGTTTCCTTTTATATATGATTATGTTAATCCATTACAATAATTAAGGAAATTACAGCTCAGTTGAACTTGTACAGGGCATGGCCAAAAAAAAAGTTCAGTCTGAGAAAGATTATTAAGCATCTTCATGTCCAAAGTAAACATATATTTGGAACATACTATTTTTTTATAGTAAAGTACATGCATTAAGATTACAACAGGGAAACATATCCTAATTTCAAAGTATCCTCTCAAATATTTCCATACATGTTAACTTTTTCTGAGGTCAAAGTGTGTGATTTTCACTTTCAAAGTGGGAGATTTATTGTTTTTATATAAATAAAGAAGGAATTTACCTGGTTCCAAGTAGGGAGATTTATGAAAATGTGTAAAACACCCCTCATTTTGAAATAATGTTTAACTTTAAAAGTGGGAGTCTCCATCCAAAAGTGGGATAGTTCGCATGTATATATTCCTTATGAGGATAACCCGCATACGTGTAAAACTAAGTAAAATATTTTTTTAATATAAACAGCTGTAGTAAAATATGTCACTGATTCAGCTAAAAGTTTGCTGTTTATTTGGACATATGCTGCCATTGCAAAATAAACATGAAACCATGAAAATGGCACCAATTGATGCTAAATAAACATGAATAATAAAAAAGATGCATGTTGCTCTCAACCAGACCTCTATGGAAGTATTTATAAGAATAAATGTTTCTATTGAAAGCTTGCTGTGTGCTATTTCTTGTTTGTTAATGAAGCTAGTGGTTTTTGGAGTATAAATTATATAAGTATGGTTGTTGACTAGAGTGAGTGGCAAATGTTGATTCAAAATACATGTCTTGCAGGTATATTGACAATGGAAGAAAGAATTGTTAACATATGTTGATCACAAGGAAATTTTTTCACAAGTCAAGTCAGTTCTAAGCTAATGTTGTTTGTTACAAATATAAGATGCAAATGAATCAAACCGAGTTTGTATTGTATTGTATCATCTTCATCATCAGTGTCATCATCATCATCATCACCACCATCATCATCACCATCATCATCATCACCTTAATTTTCTGACATCTTCCAGCTGCATTGGCTGCTTTACCCAGACATTTGTTGGAGATTTCCTCCCCTTGAGAATCTCTTAAATGACCATTAAAGTGCTGATGTGTATTTATAAACTAAAACACGATCTGCATCATCAGCATTGTCTTTTATTCTTTAGAAACCAGTCAGCTGATAGCATACCTGTGCTGTTCACCTCCAGTACTAGGAGTCGAGCCTCGTACCTGGCCTCCAGGGCACATACAAGACCAGTTAGGATAACCGGGGATGCTAAAATAAATTGGTAAATAACAAAGAGATAAATATAACAGAGAATAAACAAATTGTTACCAATCAAAAATGTTTGTTCTTAAAACTTTGCACTTTGCATAATACCTATTTTATATTTTTGTTATGTAATTAAGGTTACACAACACAATTCATTTTGTGATAATTATTAAAATAATAATATATATGAGTCATCAGTTATAATTAGCAAATTTATTAGGATCTGCTAAAGTATAACCTGACTTTATGTGAGCTAGGCATAGGTCAAACATCAAAGACATTGTTTTAAATGTCAGATGAGTAACATTTCATACAAAGCAACATTTAAGTCCCACTGTTTCTAAATATTTCAGTTACAAAATAATGTGAAGAGATGTTCTATTTAGCAGTGTTTTAGGGACATTATGAAAAAACAACATTTTTTTAAAAAATTATTTGTTATTGAGCTTGCTAAGAAGGAAGAAAGGCATGTGAATTGGTCCTTGAATCAAAGATGTTAACTGCATGAAAGACACAATAATCATAGACTATCTGGCTTAAGCCTTTTTTTAGCACCTTATTTAGAAAAAATGGAGCTTTTGACACGACCTTTCCTTTGGCCTTCCTAACATCTTTATAAAGGTTCATTTTTGAAAAAAACATTGGAGACAGTTAAAATACTTGCTCATACCTGAAGTCATTTTAAAACCTGAACCCTAGAATTTATTTAGACAGAGTTATGCTTCTTTTTTGTTATACATTGGTTCTTCATTATACTATGCAGCACTGAGATAAGTGAAGCACGCTTTCTACAGACAGCTCTTGTTTTTATGAGAAGCTTTAATATTTAATGTAAAAAATGTCATAAATGATTTATATACAGCTGCTTAAAAGTTGTTTCTACTTGTCCATTCATTTTTTGAAGCAGAAACTGTAATGACCATTATAATGATGAAACATATACACTAAAAGCCATTGACTTGCTTCCTGTTGTTTAATGGTTTCGGACAGGCAGTTTATTATTGGGACAGGTCAGTAATACAGGCTCCAAAACAACAATAAAAAACACATAAAAATGAGAAAAAAAAGAAAACCATTTCAATAGCATAATTGTATTAATGTAACCAACATATAACTGGACCTTGTAGTGCAATCAGTAGAGTGTCGGCTCCAGGTACTTGAGGCCCTGGTTTTGATCCTGGGCCACAGCATGCCGGAGTCATAAAAAATGTTAGTCTTATAACTCTTGCTAATATTCAAGCAAATAAAAGGGTAGTTCCATGACTGGTTTGCCCAGGTTCAGGATAATTTGGCTGGGCGTGGTATCATGCCAAGTATTCATGGCATGCTATAGACACTGAAGGCAGCACTATATATGCTTCAAGTGGACACCGTCTCCAAATAACTGAAATACTGTTGATGAAACAAATAACCCAGTAATCAAACCAACAGATGAAAAAATCTTCAATGATTGACTTCTATATTTTATTCTACCCAGGCTGCCAGATGAGCTGATGTTGGAGATCTTCAGTTACCTTGGGGCTGGGGACCTACTTAATTGTGGACAGGTGTGTCATAGGTGGAAGATACTGGCCAATGACAGGTGAGCTCTCATATGTTTATGGTTTAATCAACCAATAGAATATTTTTTATTAAATTTTGTCTCATGGGGCCTAAATCTGACAAATGACTGGAATGCTCTTAAATAATCTGTTTTTCTCTATTTAAGTGCTTTTTTTTTTTTTTTCTTAATGTTCAAAGATATATGTAATTGTAATTGCCCCCCCACCCCCCCACCCCTTTAAATTTTAAAATCACAAAGCATCATATAAACTTACAGGTCTAAAAGCTGTTGTCAACATTGGTCAATGTCAGGTAGATCCTCATTCTTGAATTGCCATTGTTACATTTGGTAGCTTTGGCTAAAAGAGATATTGAACTTCTGTTCTTTAAATGTGCATTTATGCATAAGAAACTTGCCACTCTCATGCAGACTCTCATATGGTTTTTGACAAAATCAGCCACTGAAGTTGCAGTTTTATGAGGTTTAAGTTAAACGCCATCTTTTTGTTAGAACTTTTATCCTTCTATAAGTTTTAAAATGTGTGTATTTTTGTATCCATTTATTTTACTTCAGTTTACTGTGGAACAAGGTGTTTGAGAAGTTTGGTATATCTGACCATAGACACAACTCAGCAGAAAGGGTGTCAACTTCAGAACACAGGGCCATGTGTATTAAACAGTGAGTTCGTCTGTTATGATACTTTTCAGATGTTTGTACCTGATAGCCATGCACATGAAAAAAACTTTACCATTTTGTTTAATGTTTTCTATGTAACTTTATATGCTCCCTGAAAGCTTTGTCAGTTCATCCACATGACTGCCTGTATGCAGTGCACAAGAGTCATAACTCTGCCTGCATTAATATTTGAGTTTTACTCCTTACTTTTCTTTTTATTTTATGCAGTGCACAGGAACCAAAACTTAGTTTTTCACTGGCTTATTTTCCTATGTGCAACATCACTTCGGTGAGCAAAACCTTGTTCTACTAGTTCTTGGTTTATTAAAGTTCTTATTTATTCATGGAATAAACCAATGGATGGTGCAGCTGGTGAGATTTTGATGCTTGTTTTGATTGTTCAAAGAATGTAAAGTCCAAAAGACCGCACCCATAGTAGCAATTACATTGCCAATATGACCATCATTCTTTTCAGAGTGAATTCTCTATTACAGTTGCAAGGCAAAAAGGAACAAAAAGGTGCTGCCATTGCTGAAGAAGCTGAGTCCATTCACTGGTCTACCTAGAGACACAGAGAAAGCTCTCAAGTAAGGATCATACTAAACATATGTGTGTTAAGTGTTGTCATACCCATAAAATTCCTACATTGTAAACCACATTTTTTGGAATGCAATCTGGTCAAGGTCATTTTTTGTAAATGTAAATTTGCAGTAAAAAATTGGCAGTGGAGGTGGTTGTGGCAGTTTGTTGTGGCAATGCTCAGGAAATGCTAAAGAGTATATTCAGTCACATTCAGAATGCTTGATTTCATTGGTCCTAAGCTACCTGCAGATCCAATCAGTGAAAAGCACATCAAAGAAGCTGGTATGGCATTATTTTTGCATAGAAATATAAGACTCTGAAAATGGGTTTCTTCAAGTGAATGTAAAAAAGGAAATTGACTTCTGTAACATAGTTTCTCATTCACAACACAAAATGTTTCATGTTTTTTTATTTTGTTAATGTCAAGCATTTAGGACAAATTTAAGTATGCTTAGATGTGCAATCAGGTACTCTATACATTACATTATTCTCTCATAATAGAAAAAGATTTAGTATCATAAATACATAAACAAAGTCTGTGATGTCAATAGATGTTTTGCAAGTCCTTCCTGGCAAATTAAATTTTCACAGGAATAACCACAAATTTGCTTCTTTTTATGCTGCATGGTGATAATGTGTTGTGTAAATCTTATGGAAGTTTAAGCTAAAAATAGTCAGCAATCTTGACATTCAAAATGGCATCATTCAATGAATCTTTTAGAATATAGACATGAAAGTGATTTTCTTAAAATTGAAAAATAGAGAACAAATGTCAAATGTATGCCACATTATTCGATGAAACTTTAAGACTATAGACATTACAGTGATATTTTCTTAACATTGAAACTAGAGACAAATGTCAAATGTATGCCAGATCATTCAGTGAAACTTTTAGACTATAGACATGATAGTGATATTTACTTTACATTGAAACTAGAGACAAATGTCAAATGTATGCTGGATCATTCAATGAAACTTTTAGACTATAGACATGATAGTGATATTTACTTTACATTGAAACTAGAGACAAATGTCAAATGTATGCCAGATCATTCAATGAAACTTTTAGACTGAAGACATGATAGTGATATTTACTTTACATTGAAACTAGAGACAAATGTCAAATGTATGCTGGGTCATTCAATGAAACTTTTAGACTGAAGACATGATAGTGATATTTACTTTACATTGAAACTAGAGACAAATGTCAAATGTATGCCAGATCATTCAATGAAACTTTTAGACTGAAGACATGATAGTGATATTTACTTTACATTGAAACTAGAGACAAATGTCAAATGTATGCCAGATCATTCAATGAAACTTTTAGACTGAAGACATGATAGTGATATTTACTTTACATTGAAACTAGAGACAAATGTCAAATGTATGCTGGGTCATTCAATGAAACTTTTAGACTGAAGACATGATAGTGATATTTACTTTACATTGAAACTAGAGACAAATGTCAAATGTATGCTGGATCATTCAATGAAACTTTTAGACTGAAGACATGATAGTGATATTTACTTTACATTGAAACTAGAGACAAATGTCAAATGTATGCTGGGTCATTCAATGAAACTTTTAGACTATAGACATGATAGTGATATTTACTTTACATTGAAACTAGAGACAAATGTCAAATGTATGCCAGATAATTCAATGAAACTTTTAGACTGAAGACATGATAGTGATATTTACTTTACATTGAAACTAGAGACAAATGTCAAATGTATGCTGGATCATTCAATGAAACTTTTAGTCTATAGACATGATAGTGATATTTACTTTACATTGAAACTAGAGACAAATGTCAAATGTATGCCGGATCATTCAATGAAACTTCAGACTATAGACATGATATTAGTTTACTTAATGTTGAAACTAGAGACAGATGTTGAATGTATGCTGTAGCTTGCATTTGTTGCATGGGAAATACAAAACAATGAGAAAAAAGGACAGTTAATTATGAGCATTGCAACATATACCAAAATTTGAAAAGCCACAGAACATAAGTGTTCACATGCAAGCACAATGTTAAAGAAAGTACAAGTCTGTGGTGAACGATGAAACATAAAGAGCAAACTCGACAGTTATTGTCAATCGGCAAAAGGGACCAATACTACCTGGGAGGTTTCTCAAATGCAAGCAATGAAAAGAACATTGATCTGCTTGAATAAAAAATGTTATTACATTCTTAGTGATGTGATTGAAAAATAATGTCTACATGGTACCTAGATGAGAGGGAAGTATCATTTCCATTAGAAGAACTACACAAAATTGTTAATAATAAATTAAATTTAATTTTTTCATCAAGGAAAATATGTCAAAAACACACTAAATGTATGTCAAAAACATGCATAATGTATGGCAAAACACACTAAATGAATGTCAAAAGCACTAAATGTATGGCAAAAACCCAGTGTATGTCAAAACACACTAAAGGTATGTCAAAAATCCAGTGTATGTCAAAACACACAAAATGTATGTCAAAAACACAATGTATGTCAAAACAAACATGTATGTGAAAACATGCTTAATGTATGTCAAAATACACTTCATGTATGTCAAAAACATGCTTAATGCATGTCAAAAACATGCTTAATGCATGTAAAAAACACACTTAATGTATGTCAAAACACACTAAATGTATGTAAAAAACATTCTTATTGTATGTCAAAACAAACTAAATGTAAGTTAAAAACATGCTTTATGTATGTGAAAAACACACTTAATGTATGTAAAAACAAACTAAATGTATTTCAAAAACATGCTTAATGTACATTTTTACTACTATTACAGGGTGGCTGGTGTGTATTTTCAACTATGCTTCATCAGCAAGGATGATCGGGAGACCATACTGTGTAGCCGGGATGTTTTCCACCACCAGATGTCTACCAGTGTTCGCTGGTATGACCTTCAGATGCCCTCGCTACAACACACTCGCACCTTGACCATTCATGCAGTCACTCCATTGTTCTTCGATAAGGATGGCAAAGCTCTATATAACAGGTGAGATTCCCTCCTGGTAGGCCAGTTGGTAGAGATTTGTTATGCAGTGTTTATTGTTTATGTGTGGCTTGAGTATGTTACTCTTAATTTTAAAAATGACACAAACATTTTACTCAAACTTGTGTATTAACGGATGCTTTCCATTGGAGAAATATTAAAAACAATGGAAAGAGTGGAGAGAGAAATGAAAATAGAAACTTTTTCATCAACCACACATTTCCAAACCATAACCATGTCATTTAAGAAGTGTTCAAAAGAAGTGATGAATGTTAAATTAAAAAACTAACAATAAAGTTGACATAACACAAAACATGGAGCATTGATTGGGGCTCATTAGTTTCTCATTCCTAGCTCACTTGATCTTAAAGTGCTTAAGGTGAGCAGTTGCGATCACTTTATGTCTCTCTTCATTCATCTTTCAAACTTATGCAACTTTAAAATGTCATGCTTTCTTCCCTAAACCCTTGCATAGGCTTTTGTTTTGATTGTTGTAAACAGTGTATTTAAACTGCAAGTATCAGCAATAGATTTACTATTGGACCTTGCTGGGGTAAGGTATTTCCAGATGCCAAGCACAAAATGTACAGAGTGACTACATCCAGATAAACAGATGTACAGTTTGTTGGTCAAAATACAGACAAACATGCAACCCTCGGACAGTCTTTAGTGAATTAAATAGTCTACCTTTACAATTTGTTTATACTGGCCATTGAATGGTCTTGCAGAGTTAAATCTCTGGACATCATGTCTAGTGAAACTTTTACTTGCTGGAAACACCTTTAGGAAGTAGATATAATGTTAAGGCGCTGATTGGTGCTTTCAGCAAGATAAGAGTTAAGTGAAATACTATTTGTAGGATATTAAATTAAATATAATATTGCTATAAAATATTACACCAAAATAACTCAAGAATTGTTATGATGAGAAATTAGATTGTCTGATATTAGATTGTGTGATGTAAGATTTTATGATAATAGTTTGAATGATGTTATATTGTATGATATTAGACTGTATGATGTTAGCTTGTATTATGTTAGATTTATGATATTAGATTTAAGATGTTAGATTGTATTATACTAGGTTATAGGGTGTTAGATTGTATGGTATTAGATTGTATTATATTAGATTTATGAAGTTAGATTGTATAATGTTAGATTTATGATTTTAGATTGGGTAGATTGTGTGATTTTACGTCGATTGTATGATGTTAGATTTGTTATGTTAGGTTGTCTAGATTGTATGATATTAGATTGTATAGATTGTATAATGTTAGATTGTATTATGTTAATTTGTATAGATTATATTATATTCAAAAATGATATTAGATATTGTGTGAATTAAGATTGTATGATATTTGATTGAATGATATTAGATTGCATGAAATTAGAGTGTATGATATTAGATTTATGACATAATATTTATGATATTAGATTATATTATATTAGAGTTATGATACTAGATATTTTGTGATATTAGATTTATGATATTAGAGTGCATGATATAAGAGTGTATGATTTTATAGTGTATGATTTTAGATTTATGATATTGATTTATGATATAAGATTTCTATAATATAAGATTTATGTTATAAGATTTATGCTATTTGATTGTATGATATTAGAGTGTATGATATTAGAGTGTATTATATTAGAGCGTATGAAAAGATATTAGAGTGTATGAGATTAAATTTATAATATTTTATTTTATGATGTTAGATTGCATGATTTTAGAATGCATGCTATTAGATGGTATGATATAATATCCCATGAGATTAGATTTATGATATTAGATTGTATTACATTAGATTGTATGATATTAGATTTTTATATTTTATTTATGATATTAGAATTATGCTACTAGATTGTATGATATTAGAGTGTCTGATATTAGAGTGTATGTTTTTTTTTTGTGGGTTTTTTTTGTGATATTAGATTTATGATATTAGGTTTATGATCTGTTATAAATAACTTGTATATTTATAGAAACATCTTTCTATTACAAGGTTCTGAATCAAAATGAGAAACATGATTTATCTGTTGTCTTTTACTCTAAGTCAATGATTTCTGTCAGGGTTTATACAACTTTAAACCTAATCATAAATAAGGACTTAAAACATTTCTTTTTTCATTGGCTGTTTTATGTAGAGTTTTGACCATATGTAGAGTTTTGACCAATCAGACTGCTGGTATTATTGTCTGTACCTCAGTTAAAAAAGAGTACATTAAGGTATAGAGTACATTAAGGTATGTATAGTCATAAATTAAAAAAAATACCGTATGTCTTTTTGATGCTGCACCACCTTGATGTTACCATGGTTTCATTTTCAAGGCATGCCTTTTCAATGGCAATAAAAGTTATTTACTTGAAACAAATATAATGACAAAACAGTATATTTATATTGATATAAATATCTATAAGATTGAATAACTATTGTCAAAACTAATAACAAATTTCTTTTAGTTTTGAATCATTTTTCATACAACAGGTAGACCTCTGTGAAGCAGGTTTGGTGAGAGTAAAATGTTAATTAGTGGTTTGGGTAAAATATTAATTAGTGGTAAGTGTAAAATATTTATGAGTGGTAAGGGTACAATGTTTATAACCTGTAATGATTCCTTTTGTGGGTTTGATTATCTTGGATTGTAGCCATTAAAAGTCATAGGATTTTTTTCTTACTTAAAATCAGACATTTTTTTAGATTTTGAAGAAAATGCCAAAGTTAAATGTTTTTATGAATAAATGAAATTAAGTCAGAACAAATAATTGCACTTGTTTATGAATACTATCCCTGTTTTAGTAAAAACATTTTATAATGATTTTTTCCCATCTGACTGTGGAGAAGCAGTGTATTGACAGGCACATGTAGCTATCAAATATTGCTAGATGTCTGTGAAAGAAAAGGTTGAAATGTGTTATTGCTATGCTTTTATCAAAACAATGAAGAACTAACACCAGCTTCTCAAAATTCTCCCTGAACCTTTGACCAAGTGCTCTTTCGAGGAAGAAAACAGATTTTTTATATCTTATCTTTAAGACCAAAATAACTGAATGTGATTGTTTAGGTTTGTTCTAAGAGAATTGCCAATTAACAATAACATAAAGTTGGTAAGTGCAAATGGGTGAACATTAGATCTTAAGTAAACAAAAATTGACATCAAAGGATGGTCATAACATAGATAATAAAATAGGTTGACATTTTAATTATTTTCCGTGTGTGAAGCATAAATTAAGACTCAGACAGTCTTAAGTCTTATTATGCCTGCTTAGGAATATTAATTACATAATGAACAGATATAATAATATTTGATTTAAGTTATATTCTTGGACATTTCCTTGAACTTTTAGGAACTGAAGGTCTTCTTGAAAATATTTGGTACAACATAGAAATTTGAATCTCTGTTTCTTGCTGAACTTTAATGAAATAGTTTTATTTGTTTGGATCAAGCTGTCAAGGTCTAGTGGTGAAGGTAATTGTCTTAAGATGGAAGGGTCCCTGGTTCAAATCTCATACCTGTCTTGAGGTGTTAGATCTTGAGCAAAACTGTTTACAGCATATTCTCAAGGTACATGTAGTTACAAACCAAGTTCTTGGTAGAAAAGATCCCAGATTTTTGTCTGGGTAGAACCACTGGCATACCACAAGTTAGCTGGAAAACCTCCCAACATGAAATCACCCAGTGCTGGTTACATAACACAAACTGTACAACGTTTCACATGATTCTGCATTTCCATGGGCTCTAAATGGTGGTTTATGTATAAAGTAGTTCATTTTTTGTTTTATTTTATAGTCACATTTACGTCTAGTTTTAACAGAGTGGACAAGTTATTGTGTACATTTAATAATGCTATACTGTTGCACAATATGAATTGGGTGACTCTTGCATTTCACACCCTTTTTTTTTTCTGAAACTTCAATAAGAACTATTTTTTGTTGTGTTAGGAATAGTTGAACTTGTAAGATTGGCGTCTTTTCTTAAAACTGTGACATAGTATTTATTGCATAATAACTAACCTCACTGAATTGTGCATCCATAGATACCATTTAACTTGGTAAGAGCACCATTCCTGATGGAGAGCAGTTAAGAGTTGCCAACTTCACAGGGTTCTGTTCAGTTTCCAATGGACTTGAAAAAACTTCCATGTTGAAATGTCTTCAAGCTGGTTGACAGTGCATATGGGAACAACTTAAGTGTCTTGCTTGTCTAACAGAAGCTTAATGTCTGCCTTATGACTATTGTTAGATGTTCCATATTGCATATGCAATCTCCTCATCATCATCATCTTGCAGGTCACCTAAATGACTAAGGTAGGACCTCACTCCAGGGGCAGATCCAGAATGTTTTTTTTGGGAGGTGGGATATGAATCAAGATCCATTCAACTTTATTGCAGTAAAAAATAGATATATATATATATATATACAAAGAAATGGACCTTTTCGACCTAAGCAGTCAACAGACAAAATTTACTTTAAAAGCTTAGCATTTTTTAACCTTAGATGCATATGTTTTCACAACTCAACTCTTTTACCTGGTTGTGTGGATGCATCCCCCAACAAGATCTATAATTATAAAATAATCACCTCATGCCTAGAAAGTAAAGGCAGCACTATAGCAGTTAGAAGTCATCAATGTCTTTGTATGACTAGATACTACCCTTCCCCAAAATTAAAATAAATATGTGATACAAAACCCAAATTATGAAAAACAACAAACCGTTCATAAAAAAAATTAATAAAATTAATACCATTATGTCTTGCAGTCCCTACCAGAGGTCTCTTCTCTCAAGCATTGATCTTGATTGGTCAAAATGGTGCAAGATAAACCGACCAATCGCAGCTGATGACATGATCAACCTCTACTCATGGAGTAATGGTCTCTTGATAGCGACTTGGAAGGTAATTATTGCTTTTCGTCAGTGTTTTTATTCTATCATAATTACTACTGGTATAAAGCAGTCCAATGGAATTTTGCATGGCTCTAGATCACAGGGTCAGTGATTTGAATATTAGAAATTTGACTTACCATTGATTCACTGCAGACTCACAACTGACTCACTAATAAAATAAATCTTGGATTGTTTCACTTTACCAATGGGTAGCTGCTATGGTTACTTGGTGTATTATAACTTCATAGCACCATCAGTCTTGGATCTGCTATGGGTTTAATACATAAAGCTAAAATAGTGGCTCAACATCACTTTTGTTTCCTTTGATTAAACAAAGCAACGAATCTTAAATTTTAAGACTCAGTTTTGTTTAATATTATTATTTTTTAAGCACAGACATTTGAGTGTCTTGTGGTTTTGAAAAATGAGCAATTGATATGTGGATGGTTTATTGGACCTTTTTTTTCCCTTTATCTCAACATGCTAATTTGACTTTTATTTGGACCAACCATTTTATCTTAACTGATAATGTTTTTTTTATGTATTATGTTTTTTTATGTTGAACAATCTTTTTCAGAATTAATTATATTCTTGTTGTTGTTTCCCCCAGGGAGATGGAGAGTTGGCCTTTGTGTGTCAGGGTTTGCACAATAATAACTTGGTAAGACGCTGCCTGAATGGAACCTCAACACAGTATGTAGGAGATTTCCTATTTTTAAAGTCAGATTTTTGTATTTATGTTTAATTGATGTTATATTTGCTTTAATTTTTTTCTTCATTGCAATCAATTACAATACATGAAATGAAGTATGAGGTTTACAATGAATAAGACTTCGCTTTTTTGCCACCGCTCACTTTTAATTTTCAAAAGGTTAATGTGGACCATTCGTTATTGCATTCACAAAATAGCTGTATTGATATTATAGATAAGTTTAAGTTAAAAAAAAAAATTTTGTTGGAATTTCCTAGGTGAAATGGGATTGGGATTAGCCGGCATTTTTGCCGATACTGCGCAGTGACATTTCTATCATTATAGCACAGGGGCACTTATGAGGTGCCCAGGGACTGAACCCGGCCGGTCCATTATACTGACATCGATGAGTCAGGCGTAATGCTGTCCCCTTAGCCCTGAGCGAACTAAGGGGACAGCATTACGCCTGACTCGTCGGTGGTAGTATAATGGTGCATAGATTTAATATAGCATATCAAACCATGTTGAGTGCTGGTACTTTATCATGCAATTTTGACAGAATTCTTAATTAGATAATGTCACAGCCTGAAGTTTTTCAGCATCATTTTCTTTTTTTAAAGGGTATGACACCAAACATGAAATCTGGATACCGCTATTTATATGTGCACTTTTTTAAAACATTAGTTGCCATGTATTTTTGTCAATAATGAAAAGTGCACTTGGTTATCATGATGCAGTGCAATATTTTAAATATAAATATTTGTAGTACAGGTAGCATATATGTGTCAGCATTATGTTCAAACACTATAGTTTGTTCAGGTCACTTTAAAAATTTGCAAACACATAGTGCCTGATAATGACTGATATTCTTTATGTTTTTATACAGGTGCTATGACACAGGTCCTCACAAACCTATCCCAGATGATGTTGATCGCACATATGGTAAATATTGATTGATATTTAACAATAATGGTATAAAGGGGAGTATGCCCAAGCCTATCTCAGATGATGTTGATTGCACATATGTTAAATATTGATTGATATTAAACAGTAATGGTGTAAAGGGGATTATGCCCAAGCCTATCTCAGATGATGTTGACTGACATGGTAAATATTGATTGATATTAAACAGTAATGGTGTAAAGGGGATTATGCCCAAGCCTATCTCAGATGATGTTGATCGCACATATGGTAAATATTGATTGATATTAAACAGTAATGGTATAAAGGGGATTATGCCCAAGCCTATCTCAGATGATGTTGACTGACATGGTAAATATTGATTGATATTTAACAATAACGGTATAAAGGGGAGTATGCCCAAGCCTGTCTCAGATGATGTTGACTGACATACTGTAAATATTGCTGGATATTCAACAATAACAGAATAAAAGGCAATTTGCCTTTTATTTCCACTCAGGTCCTATTATCTTACTTCTTTGGTAGAACCAGGGTTCTAGGTAATAAAACCTTCAGCTGGAGTCTGAGATTTACATCAAGAATCTGATTGGCTGAATTTACAATAATTTTTGAAATCACATGCTTGATGATGATTGCAGACTTCAGGTCTAGGTTTGATAAACTCAGACCCAGTTCTCAGATGGTCACTACATCAAGCGATGCATGTAACAATAATATTGCCCAAGGACCGCAAGTCCCACATTTTGACCACTCGACCAACAATGCTACAAGTATTTGGATTCCCAATTAGTAGAGAGGAATATAGTAAACTTTGTTTTCCTATCTGGAGGTTCTCCAGCTGACTTGTCACAGGCCACTGGTTCTCCCCAGGTATTTGTGGTATTTGTTACAAATTAAAAGCTGTACAATGCTGTTATGACCACAATGATGTATGTGGTGCATAGACTAAAAAGATCCTGCAACACTATGTTTTAAATTTTATATACCCATTGTTTTTTTGTGCTAATTTTGATTGAATGTTTTTTCCAAAAAGGGAATTAAGATTGTCAGCTTTATGGTTAAAATATTATTTTATGTACATTTATTTTATTTTAGTGTGTTTTTCCTAACCAGAATACAACACAATTTTTTCGAAGGACAGCTTGTTCATATTGTTCATATGTATTTTATTCCTTTAATTATTATAGTTCAACACAATTTTGTTCTTATAGATTTTTTTTTTACAAAAATCCAAATATGACCATCTGTGAATAAGTCACTTAAATATAGAGGTGAGTATGCAACTTAAAGCCCCCTATGGTTCTGGTTTCTATGACAACCAAAGTTGATGTTTGATCTGTTTATTCTCCAGGGCTCCATGACTACCAGTGTACCGTTGAGATTCGGACTCTACGCCAGGGTATCTGGAGTCAGCAGTTCAACAACCTCAGTTGCAAGAAAGATGCCATAGGTTGGAATGTGTTTATATCACAATAATCAAGAACATGCCAGATACTGTATGGCAGATGCTACATATGTTACTCAGAGAGTAACAAATTCCAAGGAGGCAGTGTAACATACACATTTTGGTTCTGAATCAAACAAACATTTTTTTTACTTGACCAAGTATTTGATCATTAAAAAAAGAGATTTTAAAATTTGCTTAATTTAAAGTGGAAAGGGTAACAGGATTTTCCCAAACATATACAAAGAATGTTAAATCTGCCAAAACTTAAAATCTCAGAATCACATTCCACCAACACATTTTGAAGTCTATTTAAAAAACTTACAAATTAATTTTAATAAAAGTCATTAATAGGCATTTGTTTTATATTTATGTTCAAAATTTTATGGCACATGTTTTCAATTTAAGAAGCCATTGGTGGAATTTTCCCCAGTCCTGTAAGGTTATTTTATATTATTTTATAAATAATATGAAATAATATGTTTTCTTTCAGCTTTCACATAGATGGTTTTATTTTGATGTTCTAATATAAGACATATTAATATAATGAATATAATATATATATTTTTTATAATCATTGTATTCATTATCATTATTAGTCATACAATATCTTTGCCTGGACCTTTATTCCTTTTTATGTGGTTTATATTGATTTATAAATATATATATAAAAAAACTAATGAATTATTAATATAACATTCCTTTGGAGTTTTTATGAAAAATACCAGTGACTTTTTTTCTCTGAGACATCTCTATGGCAAACCAGAATGAAGAGAGACAGAACTAAAAGCTTAGGGTGTTAATTATGAATTATTCAGAGCTTTCAACACCTGACCAAAGAATTCCAGTTTCCATAATCTAGGGGAGGTAACTTCAAATCAAGTTGTGGTAACAGTCTCAATGCAGTGGTCATGTGCTTCTTAGCAATAACCTCTGCCACAGCATACCAATATTTGGCTGACTTTCTGCCAAACAAGATGTTAACCTAATTGTTTATTTGGTATGAAATAAATTAGATTTTTATTATTTCATAAAATTTTAAATGGAACATTTAAATATTAACACTGCTATTGTCACCTTTTCTTTGAGCAGTGGTAAATGTATTGTAGAGTAACTTTACCATTGTAAGGAGAGTGTGGAATAGCATAATACTGTGTTCTTTTCAGGTGTTGTTATATTAGTTTAATATAGAAGCTCATTTGGAATAATTTCGTGCTCTAGCATTCTAATTCAGATAATTATTGTAATTTTAGTAATTTGTTTTATTTGTTTCCAACATTTTTTTTCAGTCTCTTTTCTTGTCAACATTGTTTGGTCATTTGTGTCAATATTTTCCTCTAATGTATAAACAACTTCTTTTTTTTTTAATTTTGTATATTTCTCTGGACAGGTTCCGGTTATGCTCCATTCCCTCTAATACGTCGAGACAGTCCATGTGATCATGTGATTCTACAGAAAAAACTTAACTTCCCCTGGAAAACAGAAACTTTTAAAGGAATTGTGGAGGTAAGCATAAAATGAGGCATATTTATAAAGTTTACTCTATAATGCAACATTTCAAGGCAGAATGAAATGGTCATAAACTTTTCTTACATAAGAAATGATAACATCTAGCAAGTGATTTTTTATGCCAGTCATCAGCTATACTTCCAAAGCCCATAAACACAATTCTGGTTAAAGGCCAGGTGAGAAATCTGTCAGAGGTCTTCAAGCTGACGAGTAAATGGCATTGGCCAATAAATAGAAATGGAGCCACTTTACAACCCCCATCTCATACCTCCCTCAACAGGTTAGGGCTTAACTCCAACACCCCATACCACCCCCAACAGATCAGGGGTTAACTCCGACACCCCATACCACCCTCAACAGGTCAGGGTTAACTCTGACACCCCATACCACCCCCAACAGGTCAAGGTTTAACTCTGACACCCCATACCACCCCAACAGGTAAGGGGTTAACTCTGACTCCCCATACCACCCCAACAGGTCATTGGTTAACTTTAACACCCCATACCACCCCAACAGGTCAGGGGTAAACTCATACACCCCATACCACCCCTAACAGATCAGGGGTTAACTCCAACACCCCATACCACCCCTAACAGGTCAGGGGTTAACTCCAACACCCCATACAACCCCAACAGGTCAGGGGTTAACTCCAACACCCCATACCACCCACAACAGGTCAGGGGTTAACTCTGACACCCCATACCACCCCCAACAGGTCAGGGGTTAACTCTGACAAACATTGAACTGTCATATATATATAAATAATTGATGAAATTAACAATTAAGTTCTTGTTTTTTTGCATTGATGCAGTGTATTGTTTGCAAATAAGTGTGAAATCTAATGAAGTGTGTTTCTTTCACATAAATCTTCATTTTAAAAATTAGGCATTACCATTCATCAATATGTGCTGTCCAATTAAAGAAATGGCAATGTGGGGAAGTATCACTTTCACTTATTGGTTTGGTTCAGGAAGAACAGTTTTTTGTGGGGAACATCCCATTGATCAGTCAATTGGTGCTACGTTTGTCTAGGATCTTTCTCCACCAGAATACTGGAACCTGCCATAATGGCTAAATTTGTGTTGTTCCTATTGTTCTATTGTATATCCCAAAACTAATCAACAAACTTAAAAAAAAAAAATTTTTTGTTTCACTGTTTTCTCATTTATTTTTCTATTTCTCATGTAAATCATAACCCATTAACTTTTAAGCTGTTTTTTACGTTTAAATAATAACAAAGAATTTAAAATAAAGGAAGATACGCTTTTTAATGTCTGGCATCTAATGTTCATTAGTTACTGTATACGGTTGATTCCATTTATTCACATACTCAACCACCTATAAAATTTTGTATCAAATGCAATGTAATTTTAATATGCAACTCCACAATTTTTAACAAATTGTTTTCTGTCTTTTCTGACTCATTTTGATATAACTGTATACCATCTAGAATGTGGTCTGGTTGGATGTCTTGGTGCGAGACGAGAGAAATGAACCCTTCTGGTGTGTCAGGTAAGTTATATAGAACATTGTTTTGAACTTGTCTGGATAATATGATTTCTTTTAGAAATATTATTACAAAAAATTAATTTTGTATTCATAATCATACAATTGATAAAAATTTCAAACAATCTACAACAAGATAAATACATGCATGTTTTAAAGCTTTCAAGTTAAGAGAACTTTGTTTCAAGGAGTTTGTTGTCTTTTGCTTTCGAAATACATCGCAGCGACCAATTATGATCAATATAGTGACTTCAAGCTATTTGGTAGAGGAAGACCCCAGACAGATATCTGGGTAGAACCACCAACATACTGCAAGTCAGCTGGAAGTCCCTCCCATATCAAGTCCTTTGCCCTTAACAGGTCTTGAAGTCATGCTGTGAGAGGCTAAGCAGTAGAGGAGTTACAAATTGTCAAGTTTACCATTATGCCAAGGATGCTCCCTTTTCAAGGAGTCTTACCAGAACATAAAACATATATACAGGCTTTAGAATTTTTGTTTGTATATTGGATTTATCGTCCCACCAGTAGTATTTTAGTTATGCACTTGAAGCAGATATAGTGCTGCCTTCAGTTTGTATAGCATGCCCAGAACCAGGCATGATATCACACCCAGTCACATTATCCTGACACCAGGCCAACCAATCCTGAAACTTCCCTTATATTTCCATGAGTGTTAGCAAGGGAGCTATACCATTATCATTTTTAACGACTTTGGTATGTCACGATCCGAGATCAAACACAGGGCCTTCCGTACCTGGAGCCGACGCTCTATCGATTGTAGGTCTGATAGGCGTTAGAATTCTGTGCTTCTGTATGTAACACATGGCATACTGCCATGTATGCCACAAAATTAAACTTTATGTCCTCATTAAACCATTTTCAAATAAAGTATACTATTTAATTCGAAACATTTATAATTATTGTGTGCTACTTCTCCTGAGATCAAATCTTTGTGGTTATCTTTTTAACAAAAACAATTTATTCTCTTTCTCATAAAAAATGATGTTTTAGATTGCATCACCTTAAAATGCAGATAATTAACTATTAATGTATTCTTTTCTCATTTATCTAGTTCTGCAGTTGCCATCAATAGGAAGATGCTAGAGGAAAGTAAGTATTGGGTAAACAAAATTCTCATACTCTTGAGGCAACGTCACAATATGTATAATATAAAACTACTTAGATCCTTTTTTCAAGGTCATAAAATTACTTTCTCTTATTATTTTACATCTTGACTATACATCCACAGTAAACTTCCGTTTTGACAATTCTAACTCAGTGTTGTGTCTCGGAGACTACATTATATGACCATAACTTTGTGTCTTACTGTCAAATAATTTAACCTTATTGGAAAAACTAGAATTCAATATCACCATCTAAATATTTTGTGTATTGTTGTATATATATCGGTCATTCTTAAAAAAACCCAACCTATCTTAACTATACTCCCAAACAAAAAGTTTATGGGGTTATATTGTTCTCACATATAATAAACTGTCCATCTGTCTGTTGAAGAGATTTTGTCTGCACTATTTCTCAACTACCAATGGTTAGATTTTTATGAGATTGTCTTTACAGGACTGAGCAGTGCCAAGCCTAGTTCGGTTTTTAGTTGGCACATCATTACTGGCTTGATTTTACCAGAGTTATAGCCCTTTGTTCGTTACTGAGCTTTCTCACTTATAAGACTATTCACTTATAAGATTGGCCCCCTACTTCACTTGTGAAATTGCCTGTTTCTGCTTTGACCCTCTTGTAAGACGAGGCAAAAAAACGAACAGGAGCGTTGACCAGTCATGCTGTCTCAACAAAAGAGTTAATTGGTAAACAGAGACTATAATTTTCATATGTTGTGGGATGTACCTAGTCTCAGCTGCACAAATATCCTGTAGCGCATGGCGGCATGACATTAATTTCTTTGATCTGCATCACCAAGTCTGGTATGACAGTACACAATACATCGGGGAACAGTGCACTCTCCTAGTGTATATGCCACCAATTAATCATTTCATGGAGAAATGTAATCATCAGCTGCTTATAAAAACACATTGTTCATTTCCTCACTGTCAAACTGCTCAGATCGATATCACCTTGACAACAGCTTATCTCAGCATAAGTCAAATTGACCTATGTAATGAGGCAAGTCTACACAGAAACACCAAGTAAATTACATCTTGGTTTATCTGGTAGACTGAGGTTGAAAGTTTGTTTCAGTGTTTACTGACGGATAATAAGCCGTGTTTCATGCAGAACAAAGGAAAATGTATGCGAGACAGTAAATCGTTGAAAGACTTCAAAGATCAATTAAGATAAATTATTGGCAGTCGACTATGATGGTACGTCGGGTCATTGCATAACCTCTTACAAGTTTATGCGGTATGTTTTCACCCCAAAACGTGAAAACTTGTTTTCAGGTCACTAGACCCCGCCCAAATGACCAGCCCCTCACTTTGAACATAAAATTTTGAGGAAAAAATCCTCGTCATATAAGTGAGAAAATACGGTATACTGATTAAATATACTACTGTAACTGTAGCACAGCAGTATCTGGGGGCATTCATCATTTGTCTTGATTACTCTTGGCTCTTTTTACTGCTGTTGTCATTACTACATTTCAAACCTGAGTTTTAACTCCATGAACCAAAATGTATTTGTCTATTTTCATAATAGATTTAATTTTAAGTCTTTTTATTTTTAAAAAATAACTTAAAAGTTATTTGACAAGACCTACATTTCAAACCTGAGATTTAACTTCACAGACCAGGTCCTTGTTATTGTTGCTTCAGTCTTCTATTTTAAAATAATTTTATTTACAAAGACTCTTTATTTTATCAAAGCTGTTAAAAAGTATTCTAATGACTTAATCTCCCCTGTTTTGTCAACACTAAACATGACATTTGTTGTGCTAGTTGCAATGTTAGTACTTCATATTTTAGCATTATATACAATTTCAGACCTTTTTTTTTAACAAAAATAACAATGACATGGGTTATCCTAGTGGCAATGTTAGTACAACATATTTTAGCATTATATACAATTTCAGACCTGAGTTTTGACTACACAAACCAAGACGTGTTTGTGGTCACCTTCAGAGATGAGAGAGGTACCATAGAGGCTAACATGTGTCTAGTAAGTACTATAGTATTGATCTGTGTTAATTGGTGTAAAAATTCTTTAAATAATACCTTTAACAAGTGTTACAGGCATTTGCTTTTTTTTTTAGTAAATATCTTTACAATCCTTTATTTTTATAAAGATTATTGTTGAAAAAAATGTATTTATTTAAAAAAAATTGTTTATAAAGATGCTCGAATGCAGTTACTTTTATTTGTTACCTACCATATTTATTATGCTCACAAAAAAATGTTTTTATTATTCTACAACCTTTCTTTTCCTATGGCTGTATCTCCACCTTCTTCTTATGTTTTCTTTCATTTTCTTTTTCTTCCAACCTTCCTTCAGTAACTACAGTTATCTTCCTCTCACTCCCCTCTCACTTTTTCCATTTGCAATGTTTTGTCTATTGCAAAGTTTGGTCTGTTTTAAAATAATCATATACACCTGTTTTACAGTAGATATATCTCCTTTCATTACAGAATGCAGACAAAGAGTACTTCATCACAAGTCTGGAGCTGAAACTTTCTCTCCAATCCATCAATGAATGGTTCGCCACAAACTACCAGTGAAGCTAGAAGATCATGTTTAGAACATGGCCAGAACATTAATCTATAAGTGAATGATTTGAAACACAGTACACATGAATCTCAGAGGTAGACTTGAGTGTTAAAGGTCCTGCCCCTCAATTTCTCATCACTTTTTTTACAGGTAAAAAACTCTTAAAATGATATTCTGTTTTTATATAAAATGCCTGACATAAAAATAAACATAAAATATTTAATGTACTGAAAATAAAAGAAATAACAATAGCAGCATACTGGTTCCTACTGGGGCAACAACTGCATGTAAACACAAGTAGTGTACCTCAACTTCTTTTTTAAATAACCTGTCTAAGAAGTTATTTTTTTCAATTTTATTGCATTACTTGACTAACTTTGTAGGCTTTCATTATTAAACAACTATATAAAGACCATTGCTTGGGAAGTAAGAAAGTGCACCAGGTGTAAAGTTTGAACATAATGCAGGTGTTATTGTTGTACAAGGTTTTCTTTTAATTTCCTTTTTGGTACAAGAACCAGCTGGCAGATGTGACCTTTAACACTTTCGTTTAACACATCAAAGGTAATTGGACTTAAAAATATTAGTTCACATTAATGCATTGAATGGTTTGCATTAAATTACCAATTAAGTTAATTATTGTAACTGTTTGTAAATGATACAAAAGTGTGTACCAGTAAAGACCAATACTTAACAAATAAAATATGTGGTTAAAGAAAAGTAGAGTGTATTGTAAAATACTGTAGAACAAGTTTCTTTCTGTAATACTTTTTTACTATTGTAATTTTAACTTTAACTAAATTATATTTGTCTTATCTTCTAATGTAGAACTTTTATAAATAAGTAAATGATTTTAACTTAGGTTAAATAAAGTCATCAAGACCACTGATTTAGTTCAAATGTATGGGTAGGAATGACAATGGGTCCTTTTATTACCAAGTGTAGATTTGAAACTGTCCAAACATATAAAAGTATATGGAGGTGCCAGGTGGGATGTGTTTTGTCATTTTCTTTATTTTTGCATTTTTGGGGGTATTATTTCATCTTTCACTGTTTCTGAAAAATAATCTCAATTTGTGCAATTTTTGCATGTGTGTTTCCACTTGCTTGTAGGCACATTTATAAGGCATCATATATCAGTCATATATGTGTAGTGTCAAAATACTTTTATTAGATTTATTCCAAGAAGAATTAGTGTTATTTTTGTTTTTTGTTTTTTATCCTTATTGGGTCCATCTTGAGCTCAACCATCTAAACAAGCCATATGGTATACCTACTGAGATAATGACATTTCATTCATGTTTATATGTACATGTATATGATATCACATAAGAACAAAGTATCATACAATTATGATACCATTACTTTTTCACAATAACAAAAAGCTGAAAGTATTGTCATTCTTCTGTTTGTTGGAAAGAATTTTTAATATTTTTTTGTTAGTGGCAATATCCAATAATAGTAACTGGAATCTGTTATTTTTACATCTCTGGCCATTTTGATAAATGCCTGATCTCTCTCTCAATAGGCTGTTCAAAACAGAAAACAGATTTGTAAGCCTCAGCATAGTCAAAGTATGATTTAACTAAACTTGACCACATTCTTGATCAAGTCAAGCATTTATTTGGGCTGTGATAGGCCAGTGTTTGATATTTTAAACCTTTGTGTTTTGAAAAGATACTTTCTTTATGTCCATATCTTCTATTTAAAAAAATGACAATGTTTTTTTATGTGATCTGTGATATTTTTGCTGTATTACCTGAAAATATAATTACATAATATTAAGTCATTTTGGTTGACTTGTACTATTTAAATATTGCTTTACATTTTGATTATTTTTTTTCCATTAAGACAGTTTGTAAAATTGCCATTGTTCCGTGTCCTCTCTTTACAATGTGTTGCTGTTGTTGTTTTTTAATTTCAATCATCTTACTTTGATATATAATATTGATGACAAGTCATAACCACAATAACATTCAAAAAATTGTTTTTGTTATTATGTGCATTTTACATTCCAATAAAATAATTAAGATAATTTGTCTGCTCACAATCTTAAAAATTTTTAACTGTTAGTAAACAGACGAGATTTATTGTTATTAAATATTGTTTTTAAATAAATATTTGTTTTTAATAGGATAAAATCATCATGTCAACCTTTTGTTTTGTCTACAACTTTATCTTTAGCTTTTCACATTGATCGGTCATAGTGTCGTATCCTGTCCCTCAACCTAATGGTGATGTCAGCAGCAGAGTTAGTTGTAGCAGCAGAGTTGGTTGTCATGTCTCACTCTATAATTATTTATCTAAAACATACATCTGTATACTTTTACACACCTGTATACACTCATGCATGCACATGTTGATGGTAAGGACTTCTATTTAGTAACATTGCATCAGAAATAGTCCCTCCTTTTTCTGTTTATAAAGGGACATTACTATAACTCATCAAATTATATTGTATTACCTCCCTTCTGGGTAGATTTTTGGTATTTATTTACTGCAGAAAAGTTGTACAAGTTTTGATACATTTTTTTTTCCAAATTACTTCAGACTGCAACTTGAAAATGAAATTGTTTCATGTTATTAGTGATGGGTTTGAACTTAATGATACAAAAAGGCAAATTAAAATTAAATAACTGTTACGTGTACCAAGAATGTATGTAAAAGTAACTGCACAAGGGAGATAACAAATACATTTTGAGAATGGTTTATATTAGGACTGAAATTAGAGCATGAGCAAACATTATCACTGAGGAATATTTCCGCAGGGAGGACCTGAAGGTTATATAATGATAATAATTGTGTCTCTGAGCTTCCTGTAGTGAAGAGCCAGATCAGAAAGTTTCTGCAAAAATTTGTCAAGTATGATGCAGCATTATTGTTCTATGTATCTTTATTAATTTATATGAAAGTCTTGATAATTTTGTGTAACAAAAGACCGGGTGTGTATTATTTTTTTCCTTTTTAAAATAAAAGGGCAGGTCCATATTAGTTTTTTTACTAATTCAATGCATGCTTATTTGTTTTATACAATGTTCCATTTGTTTATTGATTTGGGAAAGTCTTATTTTCTGTAACAACAGACAGGATTGTATTTATTCTTTTGTTGTTGTTTTTAAATCTAAATGCTTGTTTACTTGTTTTATAAGTTTTATGAATTTGCCATTGTTTAATAAACTATTTTAAAAAATCTTCTATTCACATTTATTTTTTTTATTTGTAGTATCTAAGTATATCTGAGAATGACAGCCTTGCATGCGACATTTAAATTAGCTTGCATTCAGTGATGCTAATTATAATATTGCTTTATGAGAAAAAATAAAATTACCAGACAAAAATTTCTCCTAATCTCAGATTTATACATCAATGAGACATTAATGAATAGTCTCCCCTGAATAATCCCTAAATGCAAGTAGGTCCTTTCATTTGCTTACTTGCTTTTTATGCTTGTGCTCTATGGAGTGTATGTTGACGTATCTGCCTTTCTTGTAATTCCCAGCTTAACCATCATCAACAAACACTTCCATTTCCTTGTTTAAATAACATATCTTCATAACTATGTTATTAATGGATTTTAAGCTTATATTTATGCAAAAGTAAGAAATTTCACTGTTTTTATTGCAATATCTACAAAAAAATAGGCGATAAAGTCCAAGAATTTCAATTATAAGGACCTACCTACTGTTTGGAATACCTCAGATATTATCTAGCAAGGAAGACAAATTCCATTTCACTAATGGGGGATTGGGATTGGGATTAGCCGGCATTTTGACCGATACTGCGCAGCGACATTTCTATCATTATAGCACAGGGGCACTTATTAGGTGCCCAGGGACTGAACCCGGCTGGTCCATTATACTGACACCGATGAGTCAGGCGTAATGCTGTCCCCTTAGCCCCAAGCATTAGGAGGGAAGCCACTACTACCAACTTTAAAGTCTTTGGTATGACCCGGCCGGGGTTCGAACCCACGACCTTCCGATCTGCAAGCCGACGCTTTATCACCTGAGCTAATGCGGCCGGTTTTCACTAATGTACCCCATTACTTGAACATTCTTAATATGATGGCCTAAACACCCCATTTTTTTTATAGTTCTGTAAAAGTAAAAAGACACTGTGATCTGACAGTGAAAATACTACTAGAGCTGTCATAAAAGCAGGGTCTACAGCTTATTGAAGTTTATTTTCAAGCCATGCATTAATTATTAAACTATAGTTTCCATATAAGTGAAGATCCCTTATCTTGGCAGCCATCTTTGATGGCAAGAAATTTCCAGGGATTTTCAGATGAAGTGTATAGAAGAGTAAATTTTATTTTCTTGTAATTTCTTCATTTGTGGTCCAAAAATTAAAATATTGTTTTGATATTTAAAATACTTGATAAAAGCTGTTGAATTTTATATTAAATTCAGTAAAATAGATTGAAAAAAATAAAAATACAGTGGTGAGTTTAATACAGCACATATTTCCTGATTTCAGCCTGCATTAGCTTCTGCCTTCAAAGATGTCTGCCTTAAAGTGTCTTTTCAGTGCCTATGATATCAGATCGAAACTATCTATAAGCTTTCAACAGTGCTGCATGCAAAATCCTAAGCATTGCCATGATGTCAATTCAGATAAATGACATGGCTCTCATTATTCATATAATAGGCGAAGTAATAAAAAAAAAAATGAAATTTAAAGATGTACTAATTTATCATAAGCATATATATTTTCAGCAATTCTGAAAGATTAAAAATGAAATTGTATTAAGTTCAAAAGTATTTTTATACGGAATAATAGCAACAAGTGTCTAACAATGAATCACATCCCTGTAAATGTCCGAGATATAAAGCCAGAGACATGTTTTTATAATCCATGTGCGTTACAAAAGATGTATATACAATCAACTGTCCAGTAGAATTAATTAAAAATTACAACAGAATTCAGCTGAATCCTGGTCGTATTTAAGTTGCATCAGGCCTTGCAAAGTATTTGTTGGAGCAAATTATTCATAACTTAGTGTAATAATGGGGTAAAGGGTCAATAAACACAGTAAACTTTTTACTTACTTGCCGTTAACTGATTTTGCCATATACGTACAGCTTAGATAAATTATTAATAATAAGCGTAGCTTTTTAACTTGTTCTAAGTATTTTAGTACATAGCTGAAAACAAAACAATGCACAATTCTGTACACGTACAACTGGGGAAAATAATCAATTAGCATAGATTTTAAACTATAATTATGTATTTTATTTCATGGAACATTCAATTTTAATATACTGCAAGATGAAATGTTTCAGAATGGTTAAGCACATGTAGTTTAAAACATCATTTACAGGTATTTTTCAGTGTGCGCTTAGAGTTTTGCTGCATAAACAAAGATGTCGACCTTAAACCTTTGGTGAATATTTATTCCGACAGTTAATCACTTAATACCCTAGATTCAAAAAACGAAGACAGAATTGACATCTTTAATTACTTTACCCAATGCGTGCTACTAATAAATGAGCAAATGCTAACACTATTGGCAATATGTTCATCAACTAACTGAACCAAACAATGGACGTGGCAGCGAGATTCATTTCACTTTCGGAGGATTGAAAACTCTACTGATACTTCATGTAATCGATGAATTAATCAACTGTTAATTGATCCTGTGGACCAGGAGGATGTTCAAACAAGCTGATCTCGTTCTGTATGCTTTAGATCTGCCTTTGAACACATTATGTAAAATTTAAATACCGTTGTAACCCTAAAATGTATGACAAAATTATGTTGCACATCCAAGGTAGTTTTTATATTGCTGTTTTGTTTTGCAACTTATTTTGTCATATTAGAAAACAATTTCCTCATGTATGTGAATCATTGCACCAACATTCCTGAGGACTTAGTTAATTATAAAAACACATTAAAACAAATTAAGTGTTCATCTTCTCTTCATTTCTCATATCAACATTGCTTTCTCCAGCTGTCAAATCTTCAGCATCATAAACAAAAACAGGGACCTACTTTCATAAAATTACAATTAACTAAAAAAAAGAGAGGCTATTTTCAACTCTGCTTTTTCTTGTCATTTTGCACATCATCCCCATCAGCACTGTTGCTTTCTTCAGCTGTATTGTCCTCAGCATCAACCCCATCATCAGCAACTTCACTGTTCTCAGTCCCAGGCTCTTCTGCAGATTCTGGACATTCCATCACTTCTTCCTCCTCCCCTGTGTTTTCCTCTTCTTGGCTCTTCCCACCACCTTCTTTGCCTTCTTTCTTTGCCTTAACAGCAGCCTCTGTCATGGTTAAAATATAAAGGATGAAAAGTAATAAAAGTGACATGTTTGTTTAAATAAATTTATAAACTGCTATAAAAATTGAAAAAGATTATCATTTATGTGTATTTAAATAATAAAAAATCTTTAAAAATTAATGTTGAATCTAAAAGCATGGTTAAATCATTAAAAAATGTTTATGTTCTACACACAATCAGACTTTATTGGTACAACACATCTAGGGTATATCATACTAAATATCTTGTTTCCATCGAGATTCTACAATATTACCAATACTTACGTATGTCAGTCAGCTCGACCCCACACAGTCTCAGGTAGTGGGCTCGTTCATCCTTTCCGACAAAAGAACGGACAGACGTCTTCCCTCTCCATCCGCAAAATGTGATCTCAACATGTGGTCCTGGGTCACTGTGGAATAGACATGTTAAAGGTCCTGGTATATCTGTAGTTTTTTGTTGGGTTTATCACCCCACCAACAGTATTTTAACTATTTGGAGACGGTGTCCACTCGAAGCAAATATATTGCTGCCTTAATTGTGAATAGCAAGCCGTGAACACCTAACATGATAGCACACCCGGTCATATTATCCTTACTTGGGCTGACAAGCCACGGAACTACCCTTATATTTACTTGAACATTAGCAATGAAGCTATACCACTACCATTTTTTATGATTGAAAAGAAAGGTGTGTAATCTAATGTTGTATGTTCCTTCAATAGCTTATTTTACCATACAAAGGCAATACTTAAATCGACCAGACTATTCACATTTTACTTTTAACTGCTGTTAATAAACAAGAAAAAACAAACATTTTTCAATACTTTGTTTCCATGAGAGGTAAAACCAATAAATAATAAAATTATGGAATTTGTTTCAACTTCAAGGTCATCAGCAAGATATGATATTCCATTATTGGCTTTAAGACCAGTTTAATGAATAAGGTTGTGATATAAATAATGAATCAATGTTCTCAGAATAAGTATATGCAAGCGGTATTGAGCAAGTTTATCACTTAAAACTGTAAACTTCAAAGAGAGAAGATTTTGCTGCTTTATATAGGCCTTGTAAAGACAAATTTAAAACAACACTAAATGGCAATATGGCTTTACCTTTCATTTGGTTTGAAGATAAACACAGTGCTGCCAGGAGCTGGAAGTAACAAAGAATTCACATATGGTTACTAGTGGCATTGACATTACTGCCGGCATTCAATGTTACTGCCGGCATTCAATGTGTAAGGATATTATGTTTTGTTTCAGGAGTTCATCGCTGCAATGAGAGCTAAACTTCTAGATGGCACCACCGGCACGCTTCAGGTTATCTGGAAAACCTGTGGGTATGGGAGCCCGAGATTTTTGGATATAAAAATATTGCAACTACCGAGTGAGGCGAGAAATGAACAGGAGCATCGACCAATCGGAACACCTCAGATAATTCACGAATCATTTCTCGGATGTATGTAGGTAGTCGGATCACCTCGACCATTTCCCTAAATGACAGATGTCAAAACAAAGATAGCAGTTCAGACGACAGCTCACTACAGTATAAAGCCTGTAAAACTTCAATTTGTGGAGGCTTCAATTTTAAATCATCCAGGTTTATTTACCCACCGCAGCAGACGTGCAGCTGTCAAACGATGCTATTGTTCATGTTTTGTGTGAACTAAATTTTAGGCATATTCTTCTTCCAACTTCTGGCGAACAAAACAATCGTGAATTCATTAAGTATCATTGCACCAGATACATCTGAGGGATGATTGTCCCGAGTATGGTACAGTTACCGTACTTACTCACTTATAAGATGGGGATTTTTCCTTTAAACTTCATTTTCAAAGTGTGGGGCTCATCTTACAGGCGGGGTCTAGCGACCTGGCAAAAAGTTTTCACGTTGTTTTAGGGCGAAAACATACCACATAAACTTGTTAGCAGTTTTGCAATGACCCGACGTGCCATCATTATCGACCCCCGATAACTTACCTTTATTGAACTTTGAATTCTGTCGGTCAACAATTAACTGTCTCACATACATTTCCCTTTGTTCTGCATGAAACACAGCTTATTATCCATCAGTAAACACTGAGACAAACTTTCAACTTCAGTGTGCTAAATACACCAAGCTGTATTTTACTTGGCGTTTCTGTGTAGACTTGCCTCATTACACAGGTCAAGTGACTGACTCTGAGATAAGCTGTTGTCAAGGTGATATCGATCGGAGCAGTTTGACAGTGAGGGAGTAAACGATGTGTTTTCATAAGCAGCTGCCGATTACATTTCTCCATGAAATTATTGATTGGTGGCATGAACACAAGGACAGTGCACTGTTCCCCGATATATCGTGTACTGTCATAACAGACTTGGTGACGTAGATCAAAGAAATTAATGCCATGCCGCCACGAGCTACAGGATAGCAGAGCAAATGACACTAGATACATCCCGCAACGTGTGAAAATTACAGTCACTGTTTACCAATTAACCTTTTTGTTGAGACAGCATGACCGGTCGACTCTCCTCTTCATTTTTTCGCCTCGTCTTATAAGCAGGTCGAAGCAGAAACCGGCAATTTCACAGGTGAAGTAGGGAGTCTTCTTATAAGCGAATAGTCTTATAAGTGAGTAAGTACGGTATCAAGATTTTGCCTAACTTTGCTATGGTACATTTACCAAGATTGTCCAAACTCTGATATGGTACATTTACTAAGATCGTCCAAACTTGGCTATGGTACATTCACTAAGATCGCATAAACTCGACTATGGCCCATCTACCAAGATTGTCCAAACTCAGCTATGGCCCATCTACCACTACCAAGATTGTCTAAACTAGGCTATGGTCCATCTACCAAGATTGTCCAAACTAGACTATGGCCCACCTACCAAGATTGTCCAAACTAGGCTATGGCCCACCTACCAAGATTGTCCAAACTAGGCTATGGTATATTAGTAACTAAGATTGTCCAAACTAGGCTATGGTATATTAATAACTAAGATTGTCCAAACTAGGCTATGGTCCATCTACCAAGATTGTCCAAACTAGGCTATGGCCCACCTACCAAGATTGTCCAAACTAGGCTATGGTATATTAGTAACTAAGATTGTCCAAACTAGGCTATGGTATATTAGTAACTAAGATTGTCCAAACTAGGCTATGGTCCATCTACCAAGATTGTCCAAACTAGGCTATGGTATATTAGTAACTAAGATTGTCCAAACTAGGCTATGGTATATTAGTAACTAAGATTGTCCAAACTAGGCTATGGTCCATCTACCAAGATTGTCCAAACTAGGCTATGGTCCACCTACCAAGATTGTCCAAACTAGGCAATGGTATATTAGTAACTAAGATTGTCCAAACTAGGCTATGGTCCATCTACCAAGATTGTCCAAACTAGGCTATGGTATATTAGTAACTAAGATTGTCCAAACTAGGCTATGGTATATTAGTAACTAAGATTGTCCAAACTAGGCTATGGTCCATCTACCAAGATTGTCCAAACTAGGCTATGGTCCACCTACCAAGATTGTCCAAACTAGGCAATGGTATATTAGTAACTAAGATTGTCCAAACTAGGCTATGGTCCATCTACCAAGATTGTCCAAACTAGGCTATGGTATATTAGTAACTAAGATTGTCCAAACTAGGCTATGGTATATTAGTAACTAAGATTGTCCAAACTAGGCTATGGTCCACCTACCAAGATTGTCCAAACTAGGCTATGGTATATTAGTAACTAAGATTGTCCAAACTAGGCTATGGCCCACCTACCAAGATTGTCCAAACTAGGCTATGGTATATTAGTAACTAAGATTGTCCAAACTAGGCTATGGCCCACCTACCAAGATTGTCCAAACTAGGCTATGGTATATTAGTAACTAAGATTGTCCAAACTAGGCTATGGTATATTAGTAACTAAGATTGTCCAAACTAGGCTATGGTCCCTCTACCAAGATTGTCCAAACTAGGCTATGGCCCACCTACCAAGATTGTCCAAACCAGGCTATGGTATATTAGTAACTAAGATTGTCCAAACTAGGCTATGGTATATTAGTAACTAAGATTGTCCAAACTAGGCTATGGCCCACCTACCAAGATTGTCCAAACTAGGCTATGGTATATTAGTAACTAAGATTGTCCAAACTAGGCTATGGTATATTAGTAACTAAGATTGTCTAAACTAGGCTATGGTCCATCTACCAAGATTGTCCAAACTAGGCTATGGTCCACCTACCAAGATTGTCCAAACTAGGCTATGGTATATTAGTAACTAAGATTGTCCAAACTAGGCTATGGTATATTAGTAACTAAGATTGTCCAAACTAGGCTATGGTCCATCTACCAAGATTGTCCAAACTAGGCTATGGTATATTAGTAACTAAGATTGTCCAAACTAGGCTATGGCCCATCTACCAAGATTGTCCAAACTAGGCTATGGCCCATCTACCAAGATTGTCCAAACTAGGCTATGGCCCATCTACCAAGATTGTCCAAACTAGGCTATGGCCCATCTACCAAGATTGTCCAAACTAGGCTATGGTATATTAGTAACTAAGATTGTCCAAACTAGGCTATGGTCCATCTACCAAGATTGTCCAAACTAGGCTATGGTCCATCTACCAAGATTGTCCAAACTAGGCTATGGCCCACCTACCAAGATTGTCCAAACTAGGCTATGGTATATTAGTAACTAAGATTGTCCAAACTAGGCTATGGCCCACCTACCAAGATTGTCCAAACTAGGCTATGGTATATTAGTAACTAAGATTGTCCAAACTAGGCTATGGCCCACCTACCAAGATTGTCCAAACTAGGCTATGGTATATTAGTAACTAAGATTGTCCAAACTAGGCTATGGTATATTAGTAACTAAGATTGTCCAAACTAGGCTATGGTCCATCTACCAAGATTGTCCAAACTAGGCTATGGCCCACCTACCAAGATTGTCCAAACCAGGCTATGGTATATTAGTAACTAAGATTGTCCAAACTAGGCTATGGTATATTAGTAACTAAGATTGTCCAAACTAGGCTATGGTCCATCTACCAAGATTGTCCAAACTAGGCTATGGTATATTAGTAACTAAGATTGTCCAAACTAGGCTATGGTATATTAGTAACTAAGATTGTCCAAACTAGGCTATGGCCCACCTACCAAGATTGTCCAAACTAGGCTATGGTATATTAGTAACTAAGATTGTCCAAACTAGGCAATGGTATATTAGTAACTAAGATTGTCCAAACTAGGCTATGGTCCATCTACCAAGATTGTCCAAACTAGGCTATGGTATATTAGTAACTAAGATTGTCCAAACTAGGCTATGGTATATTAGTAACTAAGATTGTCCAAACTAGGCTATGGCCCACCTACCAAGATTGTCCAAACTAGGCTATGGTATATTAGTAACTAAGATTGTCCAAACTAGGCAATGGTATATTAGTAACTAAGATTGTCCAAACTAGGCTATGGTCCATCTACCAAGATTGTCCAAACTAGGCTATGGTCCACCTACCAAGATTGTCCAAACTAGGCTATGGTATATTAGTAACTAAGATTGTCCAAACTAGGCTATGGTATATTAGTAACTAAGATTGTCCAAACTAGGCTATGGTCCATCTACCAAGATTGTCCAAACTAGGCTATGGTCCATCTACCAAGATTGTCCAAACTAGGCTATGGTATATTAGTAACTAAGATTGTCCAAACTAGGCTATGGTCCATCTTCCAAGATTGTCCAAACTAGGCTATGGTCCACCTACCAAGATTGTCCAAACTAGGCTATGGTATATTAGTAACTAAGATTGTCCAAACTAGGCTATGGTCCATCTACCAAGATTGTCCAAACTAGGCTATGGTATATTAGTAACTAAGATTGTCCAAACTAGGCTATGGTATATTAGTAACTAAGATTGTCCAAACTAGGCTATGGTCCACCTACCAAGATTGTCCAAACTAGGCTATGGTATAGTAGTAACTAAGATTGTCCAAACTAGGCTATGGCCCACCTACCAAGATTGTCCAAACTAGGCTATGGTATATTAGTAACTAAGATTGTCCAAAAAACTCGGCTATGGTACATTTACTAAGATAGTGCTAACTCGGCTATGGTACATTCACTAAGATAGTGCAAACTCTGTTATGGTACACTTACCAAGATTATCCACTTGTTCCTTTGTTGAAGGGTCCAGTTTACTTATGAATGGATTCTCCTCACTGAGTATAGTAACCACATCCTGTCGGGTCATGTTAATCCTTCGACCACGAATGTATGACAGTAGCGCCAATAGGGCCTAAAGTAGTTAACAAACAAGTGTGGATCATGAGCAACTTCATAAAACTTCTGATTAAAAAGGAAACAGCTCATCAGAGGGCAATGTGCTATAATAAGTATTGATAAAAAATTTAATAGTACTTGCTTACAAAATTATAACACACCGTATGCATCAAACATAGAAATAGGGATTTATCATCACAAAACCCAACATAAACCTATAAAATTTAATAACATCAGTAGGTATGAATGACAGAAGACAATGTCACATTCCAATCTATGCACTGGTTGTTGAGATTCATTTATAAGCTGCTTAACCAGGGCCATATTTCTCACAAAATCCCACCTAGAACCATTAAACTCGATTATATCAAAAGTTATGATACTTTGACAGTTTAAAAGTTCCATTATATAAATGCAGCAGTCAGTGAAATATAAGCTGGCTAGTACCTGTAAACTAAATTATAACCTCAGCATTTTGCCTGCACCCACGCCGGCAGACACTTTGTTGACTAGAATAGCTCTCTTTACTCATTAAATAGCTACTTAACTAAATTTATAAATGAAAAACAATTAAAAGCAACTTTTCAAATTAGGTATATAATCCTCAACACCTCTGCAAATGTTTTTTTATTTACCATTTTTAAGCCTCGATTGTACTGCAATGGTCCACTAATTTGAAATCATGGATGGCTGTTGTTAAAACTGTCATATCATTTCACCATCTGAGTTGTGGATTAAGCTACCAGAAATATTGATTTGGCAACAAAATGAGATGGGTTTGCCGGCATTTTTGCGGATACTGTGCAGCGACATTTCTATCATTATAGCACAGGGGCACTTATGAGGTGCCCAGTGACTGAACCCGGCCGGTCTATTATACTGACACCGACGAGTCAGGCGTTATGCTGTCCCCTTAGTCCCGAGCGTTAGGAGGGAAGCCACTACTACCAACTTTAAAGTCTTTGGTTTGACCCACCTGGGTTTTTAACCTGCGTCCTCCCGATCCGCAAGCCGATGATCTACCGCTTGAGCTATTGCGGACCAACAAAATGATCAATTTCAATGCATACCTCTTGTGCAAGTCTGTAGTCACATTCTGGGACCAGGGGAGATGGTGCGTTGGTGAAGCACTTCAATCCAAGGTTTATGAACTGTAGAGATCAATATACAGAGCTGTCAAAGCAAGAATATTAACTATAACTATCATACTTTTTATTTATAATTTAAATTCTCAGTTATTTTCTCATAACTAAATGGTAGTTTTGACAAATATCTAGGTAGAACCACCAGCACACTGCAGGTTAGCTAGAAGACCTACCCACATTAAGCTTTAAGCCCTGACTGGAATTTTATCTGTCACAGGGAGATGCCATGAAGTCAATGGAGTTACAAAGCATCAACTCTACAGCCTACCGTATGCCATGGGCACGCCCAGCTTCATGTTAAACTAACCAAATTTACAACTCCAGACAGGGACTTATTTATCTAGACCAACACTATTTGCCAAAGCCTTTTTTGTCACTGAGCAGGCAGAGATTTATTTTTCAGATAATTTATAAACTGACACAACAAAATGGTCTGTAAAATTTGTGTCGGAATGACATGGTTGTCCTAGCAGCAGAACATTGCTAAAAGATTTTAAAAGATCACCCAAGAGGCCTAAACTTCAGCTAAAAGAAACAGGTCCTTACTTTGAGGCATTTTTTTCGGCTAAGTATTATTGCTGTTATTGGCAAAAATACACATATTTCCTAATTCTCACAAGATCACATTTTGGAGCCCTATTCAAAATCCAAAAATATAAAATTGAATGTAACATAGTTTGTACTGTTACTTGGAAGTGTTTGTGCACAGACACAATATATTAAAAATAAACTCCTTTACATCAATCTTTTGACAAATTTCCAAAATCAGTAAAAAAAACAAAAAAGCATGAACATTCCTAAAGTTATGTGTCATCCCAATTGTATGGAAAAAAATCTTGCTGTAAGAAACATATTACAGTAGGTTTACAGTGTTTATGTAGAATATATATCATTTCATGTCAGTGGATTAATGCAAGGTTAACCGAAGCAATCCCAAACTACCTTTATATCAGGTCAGGTCAATAGTTTAACACAAGGTTATAATCCCAAACTACCTTTATATCAGGTCAAGTCAATAGTTTAATGCAAGGTTATAATCCCAAACTCTCTTATATCAGGACAGGTCAATAGTTTATGTGCATGTATAGTGCTAATTATTACCAGACAGTTTCCAGTTAGAAGCTGGTTGATCTGGATCTATACTATTTGTTTAAGCTTGATCAATTTTTGCTCATCAGGATCAGACTATCAGTGCAGATGAATGCAAAATTAACAATATTTTAAATGGAAGCATGGCAGACAAGTGCATTGCTTAATTTGGTAATAACATCTCAATTCTGAAGAAACAAAAAAAAAAAAAATTTCCCTGTGTGTTTATGTGTTTATTGGGTTTATCATCCAACAAACAGTATTTCAGTTATCTGGAGATGGTGTCCACTTGAAGCAGACATAGTGCTCCCTTCACTGCGTATAGCATGCCCTGAACACACAGCATGATACCACACCCTGACACATTATGACACTGACACTGCGCCGACCAGTCACGGAAGTACCCTTATATTTGCTTGAGCATTAGTAAGGGAGCTATACTACCACCTTTTTTAACAATTTTGGTATGTCGAGGCACAGGTTGAACCTGGGGTCTCCTGTACCTGGAGCCGACGCTCTAGTGATTGTGCTGCCAGGTCCGATTTTTCCGAAATGCACCAATGAATGTTCACTAATCTAACAGCACATTCCTTTGACAATAACCTTTAGTAAAGTGGCAGTACCGGTAGGTATGATAATAGTCAAAATTACCTTGACTCGGTCGCAGTTGTTAATGACCAGGTTTCGTATCGGGTTTGAGACAAAGTATAGAATTCTCTTCATGTTACGGAACATGATCTGTCGCAGATCTAGATCATCAGATATGTCAAAATAGGACCTGAAAATATAGCAAATACATTATATTAGGAACTAGCAGCAATGCCAAAAGGAAATGAAATTAGTTATTTTCTCCCAATATAGTTCAGAAATTTCCTTAACATTGAAATATTTTCTTAGATATAAGAAATGTAACTATGAAGTGAAAGAGTAACTTAACTCTTACTATCAAAAGGTGGAGTTACCTGATTGTAACTATGAAGTGAAAGAGTAACTTAACTCTTACTATCAAAAGGTGGAGTTACCTGATTGTTACTATGAAACAGCGGAGTAACTTAACTTTTACTATCAAAAGGTGGAGTTACGGTACCTGATTGTTACTATGAAGTGGAAGAGTAACTTAACTTTTACTATCAAAAGGTGGAGTTACCTGATTGTTACTATGGAAGGGAATTAAGATGCAAGAGTGGCGTTACTTGCTACAATGTACAGTTAAAATTACTTTATTACTACTATAAAATGGCTGCACTCACTTTATTTTGGGCCAGACTGGGTCATCCAGGCCACAAAAGATGAACGGGTCCTCCTTATAGCCTTTAAACAGCACTTGCACTTCCCCACTATTGATCTTGTCTATCTTTTTCTCACGACGGGACTTCTTTGCTGGCGGGCTGAAAAAAGACATTTCATAAGATGAATTTTCCCGGTAATGTGCTCATAATAATTGTTTCCTTACCTAGAGACAGTTTCCATTGAATAAGATATAGTGCTTCCTACAATGTCAGGAACATCTGGCCTGGCGCCACACATAGGCTTGAGATTATAAAACTTTTAGCTTGAGTCTGCGATCAACATCAAGCATCTGATTGGCCAGATTTCACACTTCATTGAAAATTCAGCCAGTCAGATCCTTGAGTTTTATAATATCGTACCCTTGTCACATTATTCTCATACCAGGCTGCCCAGTTGTAAAACTACCCTTACATTTTCTTGAGAGAATATAAGCAAAGGAGATATACTTCTACCTTTAAAATGATTGGTATGTCACAACCTGGGTTTGTATTTTTATATTTTGGGTTTTACGGCACTTTGGCACTTAATAGGTCATATGGCACCGAATACCAACCTAGCTTTCAAACTGGATTTTCTCTACATAGAGCCAATACTCTTACCTGTTGTGCTGACCCAGCTGATAAAAGGGATAATATTCATATAATAAGGGGTAAGTGAAATATAGCAGATAACACTGCTCAACCAAAGATCCACCTTACATTACAAAACACAAAAAAACCTTTGACATTATGTTTTAGACTCCATTTGCAGGCTAACTCGAGTGTTGGGGATCGAAGTTTGAGAATAAGAAAGACAGGTTTTCACACAATGAATGAAAAATTAGTAGAAAGCTAGGAACTAAATCATAGGAAAAAAGTATGAACAAATATTAATTCATTGCTGTATAGTAGGAATTCCAGGTAGAAATATGTTCTGTACACTTTTTCTAACATATGTTTGATAACCTTTTTCCAAAGTATTACTTCCATCACAATAAAATCATTTAGGTGCCAGGTTATAGTTTATTTTCTTCTCTGGTTACTTGTCACTATCACTAAAGATCCATCTTGTTAGTCATCAGGTGAGAATGTGTCCATGCATCAATAATGCCTACAGGACCACTAAATTTGTAAAAAATGATTGTTGTCAATAACCATTTCAATTTTTTTCTCCTTAAAAAAACTTTAAATGGGTATAAGAGAATCAACAACATACCCTCCATCAGCTGAGGGTTCTTCGCTTTCCTCTCCATCAGCAGCTGTCACTTCCATCTCCTCTGAGGTCTTATCTACCTCTGTCTCTCCACCCTCACAACCATTGGCCCCTCCTTCTTCACTCTTGGTCCCATCCTTTTTACTGTTGGCTCCTCCCTCACTATCATTAGCCTTTCCTTCTGTTATATCCGTTTCTATGGAACCATCAACTGCATCTGATTTCTTCTTATCTTCTGCCTGTTGGTCTATAAAATATTATAACAAATTTTTAAATTCTATAAAATATTATAACAAAATAAGACATTTAAAACAGAAAATGTTTAATGCAAAGGATTGGACATGTTGAGTATAAAGTGGTCAAATCATGATATACAGAAAATCATACAATTACAGAAACTTATGTTTGCATTGTTTCAAACATCAATCTAATGGATGTCCAGATAAAATATGTCACAATTTATGCTATCCAGAATTGTTAAAAAATTGCATTAATTTAAGAACATAAATTTGCTCTTTATTTTACAACATTCATGTTCAATAGCTTTATTTAAGGCTTTGGTGTTAATTGCATACAAATGTAAGTGCATTAAAATGTAATGTTTAAAAGAAGACATTGAACAACCATTCTATTCTATAATCAGCTGGACCACTAAAATGAGGATTAAAATTCTAACCTTATGACACAACAAAAATATGACAATTGCTTTCCAGCTTAGCCTCTCACTAGGTGGGTCCGACTTTTTTTCTTGGCAAATGACTTAATGTGGGAAAGTCTTCCAGATGACCTGTGGTGCGCCAGTGGTTCTACCCAGACATTTGTTTGGGGTCTTAGTCCACCATATTAGCTGAAAGCCGATATAATGATCAAAACTGACTGCTGTTATGTATTTCAAAAACAAAACAGAACAATTGCTTTCAGTTTGTTTTGTTTTTGAAATACATCACAGGAACCAATTAGGATCATTATGGTGACATCCAGGCTCAAATTAAAGAAATGTCTGGGTAGAACCACCAGTGCACCACTGGTCAGCAGGAAAACCTTCCCACATTAAGTCCTCAGTGGAGTTACATGTCGGCGACCCTACCACTAGGCCATGGAAGCCCTTCAATTGCTTTCAGTGTCAATATGTGGTTCATGATAACTTTTAAATAAACAATAGTTATGTTATCACTGAAGAGAGGATTGGCCTGCAACAGGGTCATATGTACATATATGCCATATGGTTGTGTGTACTGGATTAATCCATTTGTAAGAGTGTGCCACATGTGTCACATGTCAGACAGCAAGTGTTCACTGTGTATGTTATAAAATTAGAAAGGTTTTGCTTATTGCATATAAACAGCTTTTAAAATACTATGGCTCAGGCCTATTCAATGTCAAAAGCAATAGACTTGGGACATTATTACACTTTTAAACTGCTTGAAGCAATTTTGCCAAAAATATTTTAAAAGCAAACATTTACCACCAGAACTTTGTACTGCCTCCAGATGCCTCTTGCTAGCAACATGCGCTTCAAGGTCATGTTTTGACTGTAGCTGTTTATCACAGATGTTGCAGCGTGCGTGTAGAAACTGACCGGATGTGCCTTTCACACCAAAAGTTACATGACCTGCATCACTCATCTTCTTTTCATCTTCATCTAAGGGTTTTCTGATAGACGGCTCATAACGTCCTGAAACATTAAAATGTCTTTCACCATTTAATAAGATATAATTCATAATATTGAACATGTCATAAAATTCATCAAGGTTTTTATTTGTTATTCCTTACTTTTAAATCAGTTAATTATTTGCAAGGTGTTCATGGGAATCTTGTCTGGTTTAAGTGTTTAACATTTCAACAATGATCTTTCAGAGTAACTTAAGGCAGATACAGTGCTGCTTCCAATGTGATATCACATTACATGATGGGTTTTTTTAATACTGGCAAATTATGAAAATTTAGGTTACACAACAATAAATGAATTTGTTCTTTACACTATAGTAAATGTCACAACTTTGGAAACAATTTGAAAGCAAACCGTTTCTTTGGGAACCCCAAAACTATAAATTGTGAGAAAGACCAATGCATTTTCTAATAACAGGGCCTCTGCGAATGAAAAGTTATGTGTAGCGAAGATGGTTATCCTCCCCTGAAAACATACACTGTAATTTGTGCATGGTAAACCCGTACATGTTCAATGAGATGATCAGTTCCGATCTAAATGGATCAGTCCATTATTGAGCAAAGGAGTGCAAGTATTTTGCATTTTCATAATTCTACATTATGTAGGCTTTGTTTTGCACCAGATTGCATGAGATTATCTTAATTATAGCAAATACAGCCACAAAACACAAGAATCTACATTAAAATATCAAATGTCCGGTTTACTCTTACCACACATTTTGATTGCAATTCAATGAATGTACAGGCTACTTTGGAAACATTGGCCAGTCCTGTCCTATTCCTCTCTATTCTAAGTAAATGTTACGATATTTCAGATAGCGCAACATCGGATATCAACACTCAGTCGGATGACAATCACTGTCCTTTGAATCTATTATCTACTTAATTAAGTCATAGTTTTGAGAATGTGGAATGTGGTCGCTCATCAGCATGTTTTACATCACAACCTGTGACCACAGCTCAGGCATTCACACTCTCATGACCTTTAGTGACTTATTTATCAAGTTTGCGCGAACAGAAAACATGCTTTGTTTATCACATTAGTTCGACATGACATAAATTAGGTAAAGATATAAATGGATAGGATTTGAAATGAAGACAATAATCTCTTTATGCATTCAACATTAAGCAGTTGAGTTACATACAGATTCTGTTTTCCTTTTCAAAAATTGTAAATTGTATTTAATCCTGTGCAGAGTCCTGGTTATCTGGGAGTTCTGCTGGATGGCAATAAATTGGTTTGCTGATATAAATATGATTCCCATATGATAGATTTCAAGTATCAGGCCATCTAAAAAGTAGAGAACCACAGGCTCAGATTGCTCATGAGATGGATATCAGCACCAGCACTATCAGGACTAGGGTGTCCAAAAAAGAAGTAATTAAACTGACAGACTGCCAATTTCAAAGATGTTGATATAGTTGATAGTGTGTCTACTTAGTCGCATTGTAAACTCAGCCAAACAACCATCATGCATTCATGTCTGTGGAATCTTGACTGGCTGTTTAAAATGATCACCCACTATTCTCACCTTTTGATCTGTCCCTCATCCATGGCAGCTCTTGGGTCTTCTTTATCACAGCAATGAAAAATGCACCAGTGTTCTGATGGTGAGGTAACACACGCACACTGGAACAAACGTCAGGCAAGGTAACATCATACTCAAAGAGTTAAGCTTCTATATAAAGTAAGTTTGTATGTTCTTTTCATATAAAAATAATGTGCTCATTATCATAAGATTGCTAGACAACATCCTTAAATGATGAACCAGTACTTAAAATTAATGAAAAGACCCTTCCACACAGACAAATCTTGGGTGATATATTTTTTTGTTTTTTGTTAAGATTATTTTTCATTTAATATTATGCTATGTATAAACATTACATAACCAATGTTTCTGGTAATCCAGGTAACACTGAATAACAAAGAATGAACTTAAGTTGGGTGGATGTTCTTGAGGAGTTAAGATAAATCTTAACATTGTAAAAACTTATGACCGGGGTATAAGGAAATTACCAAAATGCTCCAACCACTAGAATACATCAGTCAAAGTAAAACAATTTTTATCTACTATTTACAAAACATTCTTAAGCCCAGGTTATGACAGTCAAATGCAACCAGTCACCATTTCCAGATTTTCACAAGATATCATTTGAATATGCCCTATCTACACTTAAAAGTAAAGACAGGTGCATGGTTTCCTATAAGGTTATGGCTTTTATTTTTCTTGTTAAATCGCACCAACACAATTACGGATATATTGGCGACGTTAGGATCATTATTGGTGGAGGAAGATGACAAACTTATGTCTCTGTAGAACCAGCAGCGCACCAAAGGTTATCTGGAAAGCCTTGCTACATGAAAGTTCTCGCCCTGACCAGGACTCGAATCCACACAGTGAGAGGCATTATGAATTTCTTAAATATAAACACTTACATGGTTGTGCATACTTTGACTTGGGACTAGTAAATATTCCACTCACCATCGTTCCAGTTTTACCTTGCGAGCCTCTTCCTCTGGTGGTGGGTACATCGTGTCCTCCCAGGAACCTCGGAAATCTGGCGGCGCCTCTTCAGGAGAGTTGTACCATTTACCACCCTTGGTCATGATCTGTCAGGGTAAAAAGTGTTCATACGTTTAATATGGTGATGGTAAAATGTAAAAGGGTGGAGTAAAATGTAGGGGATGGAATGTTGAAAGGCAAGGGTGAATAAAACCAAAGTTGGCTGGGAAGGTCTACAGGCCAGTGAACTAGAATTTAGACAAATGGTGAAACTTAGATTGCAGGGCAAGGGAAGATGACGGAAAAAGGGTTTCAGGAGTTTTACGTGATAGATAGGTATCAATAGGAATCAAAGATGTATCAGAATGAAGTTGGACTGGCTTTGTTGTATGGGTTGAAAACTGTGTTAATGAAGAAAAGACAAAAGGCAGAGCTTGTGGTAGTAGAGATTATACCTTATGGTCAACGGCACATTGTGAACAAGAGTGTGGAAAAATAGTTCTGTGGCAGCAGGGTTATGTGACAGAAACACAGCCTGAACTAGTGACAAGAAGATGGTAAGAAAAGACCAATCAGACGGAAAACTTACCGGTATGTTGGATTTAGTAGGAATACATCTGGCAGAGTATATTAAGACTGCTTAGTTGTCTGTTTTTTCTTGCATCGCACTGATACAATTATGGTTATATTGACAATGTCCAGCTAATTATTGGTGGAGAAAGACCCCATACATATGTCTCGTTAGAAACCAGCAGCATACTGCAGTTTAGCTGGAAGAGCTCTTTATGTGAAATTTTTGCTCCAACGGAAACTCAAAACCCGAGGAGCTGAGGTGTTACAAGCCAGTGACTCTCACGATTCTGCCTGGGCTTCCTTTAAAGAGTTTGGATCTATTGTTTGTTGGTTAGGTTTATCTTTCAACCAACATTTTTTAGATCTGGAGATTATATGAAAAGTTATTATATGGCATGTTCCATTATCTGACACCTCAGTTGACCACTGTGGAACTATCCTTATATTTCTTTGAGTGTAGGAAAGGGACCACAACCACTACGGCTTTAGTATTTCACAGCCTGGGTCTCAACCTGGGACGTTCCATACATGGAACCAATGCTCAACCTATTGCACTTACACATATGAGTAATTTTGGATATTTTGAAACGAGGACTTTATAAATTCCAAAGGTCAAAAGAAGCTAATACCTTGAGAAAGACACCAGATGAGTGAAGGTGAAAGAAAATAAAGTACATGATCTGTATATGATTGAAGATTTCTTTGTTATCTCCCTTAGTTATGATCTGTCAACACTAAGAATGTACCATAATTTAAAAAAAAATCTATTATTAGAGGATAAAGTAAAAAGACTTCAACTAAAACAATGTAAAAGAGCAAATTTTAAGTTGACAAAGGCTCTACATTTTTATCTTATTTATTGGGTTAATTTGCACATTAAATAATTTCTATGATCTAAAACTAACACTATGGTTGCAATTAACTCTAGGCTTGCAACAGCCAGATTAGAAATAATACAAAGGTCCACACCAACCTTCCATGTGTATGTTCCTTTGCAGTATTTCAGTCCTGGCAGCTTCTCAGAAACATCCAGGAGTTCTATTGCACCAGCTGAAAATTCAGAACTGAAATTTAACACTAAATTCTGGTTCTGCAATAACAAAAACCATACCACTTTTAACTTCTAAACTATCTGATTGGTTGAATTATGGATTGTGTTACTGCAGGAAAGTTAAACATAGTAAAGTTTAAAACCCAATAAAATATGACTGGTTGAATTATGGTGATACTTCGTTTCTGGTGGATATAATTTAACTGTATCAAAACCATAAATTTACCAGTTAACATTATTGCTTAAGAATTACTTATGCTGGTTATATATAAAAAATCAACCCATAAATTAAAAAAATTAAAGTCTATATAAACAGTAACAAAGAGGTTCAAGAGACTCACCACACTGTTTGATGAGTGTGTATACAACAGCCTCATCCTCAACTGGGTTGAGAGAGCAGGTAGAGTAAACCAGTTGTCCTCCCACAGCCAACAACTCCAGACCCCTCTGTAGTACCTTTAGCTGAATCCTAGATGTGACATACAAAGAAACTAGGATGAGACAATTTAAAAACAATCAGCAACTGTATAAGCAATGAGCTGAACAATAAAGATACATTAGACCAAGTATCAGTTCTTTCTCACGGCTCTATCTCCACTGAAAACAACATCAACATAAAACCCCATACAGATGGCCTTCATAAAATGAAACAAGTTAAATTAAAAGGCAAGGGTAAACTAGAATTATCATGAAAGATGAAGATTACCAACTGAAACTGCTTTCCTCAGTTTAAGACAACAAGGGGCCATAACTCAACAACAAACAAAACGAGCCAATAGAGATGTTTCATTGATATGTGCATATATGCTTGGAACTTACTTATCCTATCAAGTTTCATGAAATCTGACCAAGGATAGTTAGAAGATAGTGCAAACACATCTTGTCTACAGCCGGAAATAAGACAGATTAATATGACTCCAATATATCTGACATACGTATACATGTTTTCTGAGGGATTAATATTAAACATCATTAGTGCATTATACAGAACTAAGGACAGACCATTGTATGTAACAGAGCAAAGTACTTTAAGTAGAACAAACCGGGTCAAAGCTAGATTAAGTATATCAAGGACATACTGCAAATATCACATTTTGTTGTACCAACCTGTGAAGATTGTAGCCCCCATTGACATGCCACTTAGACCAGATATCAGGGTTCTTTCTCATGGTTCCATCTCCACTGAAATAAACAATAACATAAAACCCCATACAGATGTCCTTCTATAATACAGAGAAACTTAATACACTTTACTACTTTATTAACATTTATGATTTACTTATAGGATGTTTTTGGCAAAAAAAATGACAAAAACTGAACAGCTGCCCAGCTATTTTGGTGGTGGCAGACCCCAGACAAATATCTGTGTAGAATCACAAATTAACCACAGGTAAGCTGGATGACCTACACACATTGAGCCCCCCCAGGACTCGAACCAATGAGAGGCCAAGCAAGCAGTGGAGATACAAGTTGTTGATTTTTAAAAGAAAGGAATATTTTTATTGGCAAATGTCTAGCTTAGTAAAGTTTTAAAAAGAAGTAATGTGAATATTTCATTAATTTGTTTGTCAATTACTTATGCATTAATGCAGCTAAAGTTAATCAATCTTTGTGCTGTTTCCATTCCCTTTTTGGGGATGTTTTAGTATGACCAAGAGCTAAGGCAAACAAACTTCTGTGAGGGGTGCTCAAAATAGACCCTTATTCAATGTGAACCAGCTTAATATGTTCGAGATTGTTTTTATAAAATGTTTTTATAAAATGTTCAAGCAGTCCAAATGGGGCAGATGCACCCAGAATAGCTCATAGTCTGCAAGACATAGCTATACGGGATGCAACTGCGACAAGTCTTGGACTCTGACATGTTTTGTAAATAAAGTAAATTACATGAATTTTTTTTTTTTTTACTTTTATTTAATATAAGAGTGAAATGCAGATGTAAATTGAAAATTATTAGCAATCAGGTCTGTTCACTCCAATTTTGGGATCCAATCCCCACTCAAAAACACTTTATTCCCCAATATTTGGTAACCCCCCCCCCCACCACCTGCACCCAATAAAAATATATTTTTAACTCACCTGCATGGCACATCACACAGTATTCTGTCATACTTGATGAATTCTGAATCCTGTAATTAAGAAATAAGCATGTTTTGTAAAAACACACAGTCCACAACTGAAATAATAACATGTTAGACTAAATATTACTTCTAAAAACATTCTCCTGGATTACATTCAAAGACAACAACAAGTTTCAATCAGACAATGTATTCTTCCCAATTAAGCTTTTAGAATTTCATGAAAATATATGTCAGTAGTGACAATGCTTGTAAAATTAAACTGGCTTTCTAAGAATATGAATTACATGTTCATTGATTTTATAAAATAAATTCAATTTTTTCATTATTGAATGCTAACAGCTTTCCATAAAAAAATATTATGTTAATATTTCCATACACCTTGTTAGCAGAAAAAAAAATATGTGTGATTAATTAATTTCCATTGGAAGACCAATAAATTAAATATTGTATTTAGACCAAACCTCATCTGCAGACAGCTTCATGTTGGGCAGTATTCTTGCATCATGGTTGATGATCATGCAGTTTGGGCTCTGGATCCTTTTCACCTGGTGGGTCATCAGGTAACAGCGCTTGTTGTCCATGTCATTAGCCACCACAAACCCATCTGTCAGAGAGAAACACTAGAGATTTGTTTCGATTGTTATTTTAGATGAAGTCACATTAACACAATTATAGTCTTTACGGCAACTGCTATTATTTCCAGAGGAAAACCCACAGACCAATCAGTAGCTTGTTAGAAGCACAGACACACTACAGGTCAGGTAAAAGATAATACTGGGATTTATGGGTTGCTTATAATTCGAACCACTGGGTCATAACCCATTAAACAGTCTTTAAACCATATGAGGACAAGCATATAGAAATATGACATAAATGTAATACAAAATGTGATGCCAACACTTAAAATATAAGCTGGAAGACATTCTTGCATGAATGGTTGACTCTAACCCAAATGGTTTGGGGCTTAGGAGTAACAAATTTATGGTGCCCATAGTGTTGCAGTAAGGGCACCAAGTTCTAGTAATAATCATACAAACACAGTCTATTACCTACCTGGTATGGGTATACTGTCATCTTGGTGCAACATCTCAATCAGTTGAGCCGTCTTGGACCCTGGGGCTGCACACATGTCCAGGATCTGAAATAACAACAGGGTGTTTATTAGCTTAACATGAATTGGTCAGACTTAGGCAAAAAGTGTTGATCCAGATGAGCCACCTAACTCAGGGAGCTGTATGATCAGGATCTGCACCATTTGCTGATGAGGCTGAAAGAAATGTGTCTTGTTACCTTTGTAAGTAGTTCTTAACTTAAAATTATGTATGCTAGATAATAAATATAGGTATAAGGATTAAGTGGCAAAAAATACAAACACAAATATTATCTTTGTACTCCATCACTGGTAAAGCTTCAACCTAAGGTTCGATCCTAGGCTGTGACATACCAGTCACTTAAATGTTATAGCTTTCTTACTAACACTCAACCAAATATAAGTTCAGTTCCATAACTGGTCAGCACAGTGTCAGGATAAAATGACTGGGTGTGGTATCATGCCAGGTGTTCATGGCATGCTGTCTGCCTCAAGTGAACATCATTCTCAAACAACTGAAATACTGTTAGTGGTATAATAAACAAAACTAACAAACTATATAAGTATTCAGTGCCTTTGTCACAGCAGAGCCATAACTACATTTGCCTTGATATAAATACAGATAGTGCACATGTGTATGATCGTAAACACTGGATCCATAAACAAAAATTGAAATTTGTATAAAGTGAAACTTGAGATAGTCAAATACTTGGCTCATATTTCATACAAAAAAATCTTATTCAAGTGTGAACAGAGGCACTTATGAAAATGCTAGGTAACATAAAACAGAATATGGTTAAAAGGCGAGGCGAGATTACGGTAATGAGGACGATTGTGTGCATGCAAGTGTGGTATTTAGTTTTATATTGTGCTGATACTCACTTTGTGTTGCGGTTGTATATCCATCAACAAGGGAGGTAACATACTGACTGCTTCCTGTCGACTGATGTTGCCCTGTAGTGAATAGATAGGCAACTTAAACATGGGGTCAATGCAGAAGTTTAAATACAGTAAGCTTATGAAGGGACAAAGGACAAGTCAGAGCACAAGATCAATAAAAATTGTTTTAATTATGGCAAAAAGCTCATTTGAAAACAAAAAAAGAAAAGAACTTTTTTTAATAGTATTAGCATATATGAAAGTTAAAAGACTGTTTATAAATATACCATTTACTGAAAGTACAGCATTTCTTAAACCAATAAAGTAAAATCATGTGTTTTTGTTTCTTTAAAAAGGTCTCTTATATGCATACTTACACTTTCAGTTTCTGACACCAAGAAGCCATGAAGACTCTTCAGGTTATTGTCCTGTTTTATCTCCTTCTTTGTAAAGTCTAGCTGCCAGGCCATCTCATTTGGATACCTGAAAGGTCAAAGTTAAAGGTCAACAGGCCACCTTACTTGGATACCTTAAAGGTCAAAGTTGAAGATAAACTGTGATGATCAACTTTTAAATTTAAATATGAACTCACTATTTAGAGTCACTAAAAACAGAAGGTAGATATTAAATATTATGTTCGTATATAATGTTTACAGGACAAAAACTGAAGTTATATTATTCTGCACGTGTATTAACAAACCTGCAATAAGCAAGTTATATATATAAAACACCTTTAATTAGTTTAAACCTATTTATTTATAGTCATATGGACACCCATCTGATGGGATATATGCATTAATCATTGCCTTTTGTTTGTTTTTTGTTACATTGGGCAAACACAATTATGGTCATATTAGCGACATGCAGACTTATGTCTGGGTAGAAGCACCGACACACCACATGGAAGTTCCGGCGCTGACCATCACCCATGCGATGAGGAGCTAAGGAGAACGAAGTCAGCAACTTCAACTGTTCGGCCATTGTCAATCCCCCAAGCCTTTCATCACTTTAGTGCTTGCCATGTACCACAAAGTGAAGGTAACAAAAACATTCAATCTTTGCATTAAATAAGCCAAACTAAAAGGGTGCAGCAGGGACTGTATGAAAACAAGTTTTTGATGGCCAAAAAATGTACCGATTTTTTCTCCCGACTTACCATGCCAGTGGATGTGGGTTAAGTCTCAAACCAGAATAATCCTTCGTGATAAACTTGTCCAGGTACTGCCCTTTGATGATGTTTAGCAAAGCCTGGGACTGCCTGAAGGAGAAAAGAGTTTCATGTATCTACACCTTTCATACTAGATTATGTCACAAGTAAAGCCAGTGAGGCTAAACATGTCTGTATATATGTATGTTTCAATCTGTTACAGCTAACAAATGCTTAAACAATTAGCAAACAACAGTTTTCATCCTCTGAAATCAGTGATTCTGAATATTTCACTTTTACTGTCACTCTTATTTAAATGAACAAAGAACAATTAGGGGTGTAAGATAAACGCTTAAGCAACTTGGAAAATAAATATGCACAGCGACCAGGGATGGCAAAATCAACTGTCCGAGACATACATGTCGTCCAAGTGGCGATTCGGACAACTGACTTTCATTTTTCATTGTCTGTGGATGACCAAAATATTCCAGTGGTGCATATATGCCAAAATTATACAGACAAGTGCAGTTTGTATACGGACAAGTAAAATTTTAGGTTCGGTAGTCTGAGGAAAGTAAGATTTTCTCATATTTTGTCTGGCAACATAGCTTCTGCTTTTTAGCTATTTATATGATTATGAGTATTTCATTTTATAGATAAAAGAAGCTGTTGGTAGCATGATAGAGTGATTAAGTAAAAGGCCAGGTTCAGCATTAGACCAAATATTGTAAGTTAGTTCCTCTTATTCAGAGAATGTTTACTACACATTGATGTAGGTAGAAACTGACTGATAGGTCTTCCCTGGAAACATAACAACCCCTATGCAAATAGTCTTCACCTTGAAATGTGAATGATAAAAAACTCACCCTCTAGAGCCAGTGATTCTGAATGTAGCTGGTAGAGGCTTCCTCATGTAAGTCATGAAGTCTTCCCATTCACCATCTGGAATCAATACAATGCCCTGGAATAGAAACACATTACTTGTCACTGTAAAAAAGAAGACTGAATGCATGGAGGTCCATCTCAGGTTTGATAGTGGTTCTTCCCAAACATTTCCATGGGGTCTTTCTCCGCTATTAATACTTAATGTAATATCCTCAGTAACCGTTTTTGTGTTGATACAGTAACTAAATATTCATAATTATAAAATTCACAATTTTAGCATATACAATAAGACCCATTTCCAATTAACTTAAGAGAAGCTTTATAATTAACACATAAACATCTCGGAACTTATATAATTCAACTGATATAATACTTAAAAGTATTCTAGCTTTGAAATGATGTGCATCTCATAAGTTTAATTTTATTCATAGAATAAATTTTCATTGAAACCAGTGATATTTTTAATACACTCTATTCATATTATCTAAAGCAATTATTTTAATTACCTTGTAGTATTTCTCAAAGTTTTCATTTGTTTTTACAGACAGCTTATATCCAGTTCCAATACTAGGATCATCCTGCTTCATTTTTTCCTAAAAAACAATAAAAAAAGTTAATGAAAAACAGATCGATTAGGCACAAAAAATCAACAAATTCATTAAACAATTGTTTAAACTAAGGGTATAAAAACACAAAGAAAATCATGATTTACTCAAAAATTACTGCTTTGCATTAACTATTTAAGTCTGAAAAGATTTAATGTTTATTTAATTACTTCAGTTAGGTTTGCAAGTCGTCGCAATGTCCACAACTCATAATTAAATTGACATATCATTGCAATATTAACCGGTTCTTAAAGCTGGCAGTGTAACAGTAACTGTCTAACTATATCCGAATACTGGTCACTGACGAATTCACAAAGACTTCAGCTATTAAACAATTTCATTGAAATAAAAAATGATTGACGACATAAATGGTGGATACGTACCCATTCTTCCTTAGTTCTTTTATTGGGATTAGGCTTGTTTCTCATCCTATGTTTTCTATTACGGCCCATTTTAAGATACTTTTTATTCTTGACAGGCAAATTGTTTTTACCGGAAGCAGCGTGTAACTTGATTGATCTGCGTTAAACAGACGCTCGGTACTACTTAGCATGCGGCTCTGGAAAAAAATCAGGTTGAATATACTTCGGAAACACGTCCGTTTAATTTATTTCTATTTTAGTTTAAATATTGTCTCTTCTTAGGTACCCATAACTTTTATGTAGATAAAGCAATTTTCAAGGGATATAACAATAATTGTAATTGTTCATTTAGATAAACACGAAACATTTATGCATTGCCTAGGCTACAGTATAGTAAGTACAATCGGAAACGTACGTCATTATCATGTTAACAAATTTATGCTTATTTTATGGCAAAAAGTTAAACGGGCTTGTAAGTCGCTTTTTTGTATTATGAAGAACAGGGCAATATTGATTTTTTTTTTAAAAAATCCACTGCTGATCTTGTTGTTTAAAACAAGTTGGTCTTTTCATTTTTATAACATTTTTTTAAACGAAGAGAGAAATAAAATCTTTGTTGATACAAAATGAATTATAAAAAGATAACATCTGATTGTAACATAACGCGTGAACTTTCTGATCTTTGAATATTTTGTTGTCTAAAGGCAAGGACAAAAAAGCGCCGGAAGAGTTTCAACTTTTATTAGAAAAAGAAATATAACAAATAAAAAAAAAGTAACCGCATTTGACTCAACAATTTGTTTTGAATCAAAACTGCTCATGTGGTAAAGTTATATGTGTCATGTACCCAATTCTGAACAAGCCACTTTAATTAATGTGTTTTATATATTTTGCAATACGAAAACAGAACGTACAAATGCAAACAAAAAAGTAAGTTTTTATTACGTTTCTATATTTGGACCATGGTTTGGTCACATTTTCGACTAGTATTATGACACGATATGCATTTTAAGCAGATAAGCAAATCAAGCATTTTGAGATGCACATATGATTTATACAGGTCTATAGTCTTCATTAGCAGGCCCTATACGCTGAAAATTGCCACTTTGACCATAACAGAGTCCCTTACTCCTGTGTGATGTAAAGTAGAACAAAACTATTGTAACGTTCACAGTGGTTGACATATAATCACGTCAAACCAGCCTCGCTGCTGGTTAACTCATAAGCGACGTGGTTTAAGCGGCTTCCAAAGTTGCGCGGTTAAGCAACAATTACTGTGGCTGTTGTTACGAATGTGTGGTCGTCGGAGAGCGCCATCCTGCATGACACTATATTTTCCACCCTTAAGTTAATGCAGTGTTTCGGTAACTAGTTAAAGCTGAGCACTGTATATATATATAATTATAACTACAACCAAGCTAATACTACATTGTAGTGCAGGGATGGATCCATGGGTGAGGTTATGGTGGATGCATCGCCCACCAACCATGTAAAAATGTACGAGTTGTGAAAACACATATATGCGAGATTTAAAAAAAAAAGAAGCTTTTAAAGTAAATGCTGTCTGTTGACTGCTTTGGTCGAAGTAAGGGTCCCTTACTGTGTATATATATTTAGTATTTACTGCGATAAATGATTTAATGGATCTTGATTCATACCACCCCCACCCCGACAAAAAACAACAACACAAAAACAAACAAAAACAAACAAACAAACAAACAAACAAATTTTCTGGATCCGCATCTGGTGAAGACAGATCTTCTGTAATGGATTGTCCACGTTATTGAGAACCATCCATTAATGCAGAACACGATTTCTTAGAGAACGAACATCAACAAGCCGAATAGACTGTGAAAGAGTCGAAATATTCCTTTAATAGAAAATATTTTCTGCGGTAATGAATAATTCGCAACCAAAAACAAAACTTTTACGCACAACCTAAGTTTTAAAGGTTTGTCTCATCGCTCAGTAGTCGATTTTATATTGATATTAAAATGTAATGGCGTTTTTACCCTCATCTCTTGAAGGTTTTGTTAGATAGATAAGTATATATGTAATGATTGACAACTGTAACAACTGAATTGATTGAACAACTGATTACGTTGTTTTTTTTCAACACAAAGTTTAGTAGTGAGGTAATCAGAGGCTGAGCTAAAATTTTGATCTAAAGCTGCAATTTTGACAGAAATACTAACAATTTTAAACTGTTCGTGAATAAACATCTTTTTTTTTAGTTCTGTGATAAGATTATAATGTTTCTCACCATTTCAACGATTGATGTTAGCATGGTAAGCTGTTGAAACATTGCTACAGTGGTTATGTGAAAAGGTAATGAGACAAAGAAAATATGTGGCGGCCATCTTGAGATAAAATGCGGAAATCTTGAATTTCAGTGGTTAACGGTCTTTTTATAAAACACGTCAATGCAATTGTTTGTACAACTATCATGCATGCATCCCAAAGTCACGATTTGGAAAAAAATGGATGGGGCTTATCTACTATGGTTTTGTCTTAGTTATATCATATGTATATAATATATACGCAATAATACACATATATGTATTTAATTTATCGCATCACTGTCGAGCCATTCCGCACATTATTACGACTGACGTATACAAACAATGTTTATAAACGCATGTCTAGTTCTGAGATGTACTAGGTTGTTGAGCTAAAATTGCTAAAAACATTTCAATAGCGTCGGGACGGTTTTGATGCCACCAACATCAAGACAACACAGTCTTCTGAAAGACAACATATTTTTAAAAAAAAATGGCGGTCCGTTGAAATATTTTTGTATTCAAAGATTTATTGTAATGCATATTTGCCAAACTGTGGCCAAATCGCTTTATTACAAGCCTATGGCTACAATCGAAAATGCCGAGGCGGTTAGAGAGACACTATTTTCATTCTACTATTAAGTACTACCACGTGCTTAATCTTAGACGAGTGTGTATGTTTGTTTTCTTTTACTGGGCAGACCGTACGGGATGTTATACGATGAATCTTTGTGCTGTACAGAGAGCTGGGCATATCCGGGTTCAAGGGGTCGCTAGAGGTCGCTCCGTGCGGTCCAATCCATCAAGTCCAATATCATATGACCTTATGATGCTGATGTTTGCTCCTTTGTGCGTGGTACATTCGGGTTATGTTTCTCTCGATATCCACAAAAACGTCCTTGTTCAACTGCTGACGCCAATCAGATTATAATTCCAGTTTAATTACTAATTGGTTTGATTTTAGTGCTTTATTTCAACATTTAATGTGTACATGTATGTCTTTGATTTAATGGGATGCGCTAGAATCATGGACTTCGTAAAGAACGGCGATTATTGTAGGTACTTTTAGTCCAGCCATAAACATGTTGAAGTGGTTGGTATATAATCCGAATACAAACAATATGTCACCACCAAAATGAATGGCCGTTCTGTGTGAAAGCCTTAAAGAATTATGGGAACATGTTAATTTAAACATTGCCGACAGTTAAACGTTCTGCACAAAGACGGAAATGCTGGTGTGCACATCAGACGCTTCACTTCCTATTTATGAAAGTGTATTTTTACAAATATTGAAAAGACATATAATTATACCTTTTTTATTTAAACATGAAACTATTTTTACTATGCGGAAGCATAAATCTCTAAAATCGACTTATTGTGAAGCGTCATTGCAAAGTAAAGAGGTAACTAAAATCACCGTGACGTCGTCGTCTTTGTATAGAATGTAATACAGACGGTATTGTTTTACTTACTGTATTGCTGAAGACAAATGATATACGCTAGAAGCTAGTATACACAACACAAATATATTTACCTCTATAGGGTCGATTGATTAGACACACATGTGCATCTACTTTAAATAACTCAATTTGAAGGTCGATCTACTTTAGTATTCAAAAATTATCGAAAAAAAAATACATGTCAATGGGCCAGTGGCTAAATTATCAATACGTTCAGAATCTCCAAGAACGTTAAAAACACAACAGGAAATTCTATTTATTGTGTATTTTTATGTAAAACTTGGCTGTATAAAGAGCATTCTATGGCTAAATGATTTCGACTGAGAATTGGACCATTAAAACATGACCGGTTTATAGCAACTATATAGTTGCTCTTTCAATTATAAATAAAATGTTATAATTGGCCTGTTGGTCATATGGACAAGCCTCGTATTCAGCTCATCGTCAGCAAATTTTGTGTGTTGACTGATCTGTTTACAGTCTGTTACTTGAACGATGTCTTTGTTGCACGAAAGTAAGAGATGGTCACGTGATGAGTTTTATGACCTCTCTGACCGGAGATCAATGCACCCATAATTCCAAGATCAACAAGGAAGTACCGTTGCCTGGTTACAAACGCGGGTCAACTGGACAGTGCATTATCAAACGTGAAATAATTATCGGCATAAATCTAATCCGATAAACAGAAGTATATTTCAACATTCAAGTACAGAGCAGACCATTCATTTACATACGCACTTTCACGTTGTGGTGAATCTCCCTTTCATGCATTAATTAGACAGTTGAGCAGAAGTAAAGTCGGGCAACAATAATAAGCAGTTCACTTGTGCTTCTTAAATAATTAAATAAAATAAAAAAAATAATTAATAAAAATCGGCTATTACCTTTTAGATTTTAAAAGACTATGTCTGACGTCATGTAGAATGCTCAATGGCAATGTTTATTATACTTCATGAATTCATATATTTACATGTGTGTCAGGGCGTTTCAACATTGTCTGTATGTTATTCATTTTTGGCCTCTTTCGGAAAAATATAATCTGTTTAAAACCAACAAAAATAAATATAAACATGTTAACATTTTACCTTTACACCACCATATCACGGTTGGTTTCATATGTTGTTTTTATCTGACTTAGGTTACATTTTAGAGAAAACTTGTATAGAGAATATATATATATATATATATATATATATATATATATATATATATATATATATATATATATATATATATATATATATATATATATATATATATATATATATATATATATATATATATCTATATATATATATATATATATATATATATATATATATATATATATATATTAACATGATCAATGTAATTATATCGCCGCCATTAGGAATTATTCTGATAAAGTTGTTAACACATCACGTGACAGTTGGTCACGTTATATCTTATCTAGCATCCAACTTTCAATAGCATCTGCGGTAGAGTTCATTCATGACGGGAACAACTGGAAAAAGTTATGGTGTTGTGTTTTAATATTAATACACAAATTTAATGACAGGAAAGAAATTGAGAAATTGCTTGACAGTCAATACATGCATAAAAAAATTGTGAAAGTAAGACTTAAAATAGGAAAGCAGTTGACTGTTCCGACAGGAAAGCGATAGTATGACTTTAAATAGGAAAGAATTTCAATGATAAAATTGGTTTAACCATTCAAGGAATTAAGCGAAAGTATACGTTTAAAAAATAAATAAATTGAGCGCTAGTGTGACTTTAAACAGAAAAACAATTAGGTAATAGAATGAAAAAGCAAAAAATGAGCGATTGTATGATTGAAAAAGGAAGGAAATTTAAGCGATAGTATGGCTTTATATAAGAAATAAATAAAGCGATAGTATGAGAGTTATTATGAAATCGATGGTATGACTTTAAATTGAAAGGAAATGGAGCAATCATGTGTCCTTAAATAGGAAATAAATTAGGCAATAGAATGGCTTTAAAAATGAAATAACTTGTTCGATAGTATGTCTTTAAATATGAACAATATTGAGCGATGATGTGACTTTAAATAAGCGATAGAGCGATACTTTGACTTAAATAGGGGAGAAATTAAATAATAATAGGACTCTAAATAGGAAAGGACATATTTACTGTATGACAAGTTGAAGACATATGTAAGCCCCTATACAGCTTTGATGAAGCTCTATAGGAGCGTTAAGTCCGCACGTTGCAGACCTTACATGTATGGCATGTATTATTACGCCAGAAATAAATCCGAGGTGAGATCCCGGAATGCAATTAGGGTCAGGAACGGTTACGCCAAACATAAAACCGGAGTATGATCCGTGGTGTGTAATTATAGATACTGGCACAATGGCGGACTTAGGACAATAATAAATCATCTACAGCTGACCTAAATGGCGGGGCTCTAATTGGGACATCCCAGTGATAATTTGTACCCACAATAAACCATTGGATAACAGGCTGTTATAAATTCCTTAAGTACGATAGAAGAACGAGGTCGGGTTGCTATGTTGGCATAGTATCGTCATTACACGCATTGTGACTGTTGTCATCCTCATACTACGTCTTTCTCTAATCCTTTTCTCTAATACCATCGCCTTCGTTCGTAATTAACACCAGGCAGCAACATAAACCAGCATCACCTTCAGCAGCAGCAGCAGTCAGTCAGTAGCATCATCATCATTCTTAACACCAGCAGCAGCAACCGCACCAGTAGTGGCAGCAGCAGCATCAGTAGTACCGCCGCTACCACCTTCTTCAGCAATTTCACTATCATCTCTGTCAACATTACTATTATTTACCTTATGTCTATATATTATTATATTATTAACTTTATGTACAGACTACAATAAATATAAATAGTACCAACAATAATTTATAATTTTTTAATAAATGTAACTTATATCCAAAAGTAACTGGTTTCGATTTTACAATCTTATACCGTTATCATATTTAAACGGCGTGTTTAGTTAAACAGGCTTCTCAGAACAAAATCAAACCAAACAATGTGGTCAGATCTGCTTATCCAAGCATATTCTCTCCGCTGATAAGCAAATCCATTCTACAGGTCGATCGATATAAGGCTGTTTGTACAGTTCAACTTCATGGCATCTCCATCCGCGCGCACACTCATTGAGACGCTAAATTAAAGAATAAACACACGGATCTATTTTGGATTCAATTAATGAAGCCATAGACCAGACTCACGAGTTTCCGTTTGATTTAAAGACCGAACCCAAGTTTCGTTTTCTGGTTTAAAAATGCATTTCCTGGACGCACTGCATTGTTTGGCCCCCCCCCCCCCCCCCCCCCCCCCCCCCCCCACACACACACACACACACACACACACACACACACACACACACACACACACACACACACACACACACACACACACACACACACACACACACACACACACACACACATATATATACCTTTTATCAGAAATATACCAAGAAAACGCTTTGTGTGCGTGTTGTTGTTAATTCTTTTAAACTGTTTGTACTTTAATGACATGTATTTATCAATTAGTGATGAATGGTAAGAAAATATGTTTCAAAATTATCATATTTCTGTTTTGTTTTGGTCATTTTCGTATGCCGCTTAAAAAATAGACGTAACTGTTAGTCAGTCAGCGCAGTTTATACAAATGAGTGTAAATTATGATTTTCAATTATTATTTTAAAATGTTAAACCAATAATATAATACTGAATTTAATTGTGTGATATTCTTATTTTTGTTGCATGTAAAATTACAGTCAGTGGCTAAAACGTTACTTGTGTACGACATTCAAATCATATTGCACATTAACATATATGTGTATATAGAACTTTTTTTCCCCATGACCAAACACATTTTCTCAGCTGACAACCACTGGACAACATCTTCATGGCATTTTCATCAATGTGCATCAAAGATTAAACACGCGATTCTATTTTGGTTTTAATGAAGCCATGGAGCAGACTCACACATTTCCGTCTATTTTCAGTCATTATTCATCCTTAGCCATTGCTGTAACATGTATGCATGTTTTACGACGTGGTGGTTTCCGACTTGCGCTGCATTTTTTACACGCTGATTTCCATCAGTTAATATGGAATGTTTATTTGTGTGCGCTCTGATATCAGTGTCATCGTTTTCTACAATGAATTAATTAAACTGTAATGATATGTATACTTCTTTATAGAAGTTTACGGTACATTTTCAAGCAAATTTTTGAGAAGTACGAATATGCGTCTGTGCGCGCGTTTGATGTTCTTGTTGTTTGCGTTATTTTTAGGGAAACCATCAGACATCCATTAAAATTGGTAGTATGAAATTAAATAGCAGATTTTTAAACCATTTATTTATTTATTTTTCTTCTTTGTGGTTTATCAATTACTTTTGTAATTAATAAATTGTTTTTATTTCATAATGTTTTGTTCCTACCTAAAAATCCAGGTGTTGATGCAGCACATGATGCAAACACAACTTATTTCGATTTCAATAACTGTCATACTGACATGTCATGCTCTGAAATGAAAACAGATGTTAATTACACAAAAGAAAGGCAAAAACAATACCAATCTCTTTGTTTAATCCATTTGGTTACTAGTTTTCTCTGAAGTGCTTAATTCACGTGACTTTCGTAAGCTAGATTTTGATTGGCCGAGCTGAAAAGTGGGAAAGCTTCGGTGAAGCGCAGCGGTCAGTGATGCAGCGCGGAGGGATTTCAAGGTACATCTCAGTAGGGTAGTCAGTGTGCCTCCGCTTTGCAAAGAATTCACACGGGTTAATCTCGTCTGCTGGTTTTGAGTGCCAAAATTCTGTTGTTGTTGTTTCTTAGAGCGGACTTTTGTCAAGGCGGCTTGTCTGAAAATTAATTACACAAGGAACATAGTGTTAAATCTTTAAATCGTGTTTTTTGTTCAAACACGCAGGACTTACAAACTAACATTGGCTATTTGGGGTAAGACATTTATCATAAGACGTAAATTTAAAATACTTGAGTGAACCTTATCTGGCACTCTCTTTGAGGGTGGATTTATTAACGACCGAACAATTATTGCGTTATCGCTGCGAGTGAAAAGGAATGTGACTTGTCTAGTTATCCTGCCGAGGACAAGACTGGGATAAACTTGACTTAGTTAAGTGCAAAACTTAAGAAGACGGAAAATTTGCCTTGTGATTTATGACACTGTTATCCTTGAAATAAGATAATATATTGCTTCAACATGAATACAAAACTAGTTCTATGTGTCGTGCTAGCTTTAGTTCTCGTGTGCGTCTGCTCCGAGAGCTGCGACCGTAATAATTGTTTCGCTACTAATGGACTTATGTGCAACAACCAGGGCACGTGCGAATGCGGCACGTGCAAATGCGATGGTGAATATCGGGGCCCGACGTGCGAGGAATGTCCCGACTGTCCGTCCGTCTGCGAGATTTACCGCCACTGTGTCTCGTGCAAAGTCTTCATGACTGGTCCTTACAAGTTTATCGAGTGTTTAGATCGATGTGACAACATAATGACGCCGATACCAGTCTACACAAAGGAGGACCTAAACTCATTTCCAGAAATCTGCAAATTCGTCAATAATGAAAACTGCGTTGAATCATTCGCTGTTGGTGGGATGTCCGGCGGGTATAGGGATATTTACGTCCTGACGCAGACCGAATGTCTTCCATATGTTCCACCTCCACCTACCAACGCTACTAGCAAAATAGCAACAACGACAACAACCGAAACACCATCGACAACGGCAACATCAGAAGAAACTACAACAACGGAAGAGTATATGACTGAAGGTGATTTTGATGACGAGGAGAAAGATATTGTTGAAGTGGATGGCGGCGACGAACAGGACGACCAAGGTTACAAAAACAAGTCTGAAGAAGCCGGACCCGTTTCCGGAAGTACCCGATTTCAAGGCGATGACAACGGTTCGTCTTCGTGTGTTCACACCATATCCGCTCTAACTTTGACCATCCTTGTTGTGCTGAGTGCGTTTGTTTAATTAACATGGTGAAATAGTATTGAAAATTAATATTAAATATGTGATTTAGCTGTGCCCAGGGTGGATCCAGAAAATGTCCAAGTTTCATTCAACATTATTTCAGTATATTATATACACACACACACACATACACACACAGAAAAAGGGACCCTAATTTCGACCGAAGCAGTCAACAGACAAACTTGATTTTAAAAGCTTAGTATTTTTTAAGCTTACATGTATGTGTTTTCACAACTCTACTCTTTAACCTGGTTGGTGCGGAGGGATGCACCCCCCCCCCCCCATCCCCCTGGATCCATCCCTGGCCATGCCATTTTAATACATTCAACAGGCCATATAAGTCGTTAGAGTCGTTAGTCGTTTCAGCCAACTTTAGGAGGGAAAAGGCGATTCATTTAATCTGAATCTCAGAAACATTGACAATCTGTCTGTGAGTTAAAACAACATCAGTTGTGTCATGTGTCAAGATACCACCAGCTCTATTTATAACAATCGACCATAGAAGGTGCAGAGCCAAGAAACATCCGGAAGTACCTTGTGATTTGTTTGTTCTCAGGTTTTAAGAAACCAACATGTGGTCGGCCGGAAAGCAGATTTGTCGGAAGATGTATGTGTGAACTGATATGTATGTGTGAACTGATACCAGACACGTTATACATATATATATTCTAGACATGTAATTACAAGCACGTGACGTCTGCACACATGCGATCTCTGTTAGTGTGTGTGTGTATTAAATTTGATTAGATTTGACAAGTGTTTCAACTTTGTCATCATTACTATGTGTGTATGTTCATTAAGATGCATTCGTTATCATCATCGCCGTTATCATCATCATCCCCATCATCATCATCATCAGCAGCAGCAGCAGCAGCATCACAATGAACATAAATATCATCATTAACACAATCAGTACCAAAACAATCACAACCACCACCACCAACAACAACAATATCGTTTCAGTGCATTATGAACTCAATATACGCGATTTCTTGTTGCAGTACAATATTATTATTTTTTACCTGAAATCAGACAGTGTGCTCGGAAATAGTGCATCCGTTTTGATTTATGCTGCAAGAATTAACTCATGAGTCATTATGGTCTAGACTTAGGGCCAGTGGACATCATTTTTTACTTCATCGTAAGGGTTTGTTCTGCCTTCCTCAATTAAAGTTGCTGATGTGCCTCTGCTATCTCGTGTCATAAATATTCATTAATTTGCTTAACTTTCGTCTGGCATTTCCGCCTTCGTGATAAGCGTTACAGCATAATTCTTCTAATCTTATTTATTATTTCATTTTACGCCCAAAGACTAAAGTGTGTACGTCTTTGGTAAGGCAAAAGCCCATAGCGCTTTATTTCTGACATTTATCAGCTGGCTATGGTATTTCCTTTTCTACTTACTGCAGACCATTTCGAGGTCATGTGGTATTTTCCTAGTGTCCAAAGTGCCTGTCTCCTCACTCTGTTTGCTCAGCCGGGGGTAATCTGTTATGTTAGGAAGGTAAACACAGTAAATACTCGAGTACCCGGGAATCCATATGTGTCAAAACACCCCACCCACTGTTCTTTTCTCCTAAGATGCTTTCTGGCTGTCATGCAAATGCGCAGAACTGCAGCGACACAGCGGGGAACCAGGTGTCATATAGGGTTAAGAAACGTCACCACCCGCGATCTAGCGCGCCTGTCATATTTATTTATATACTTGTACATAGACTAAAACAATAAAAATATCGAACAGCTGCCTGTTAATCAAATACTTGACCTCTTCCGGTTGATAGCGGAAGTTGCAGTATCTAAGGAACGGATGTGTCTGCAATGATTTAATTATCTTGGTAAATGAGACTTTACGCTTGAATGCCACACAACAACACCGCCACAGCACCAAAATCCACCCGTTCTCTGGCCAATTAACACCACTTACCTACAGACACTTTATTATGTGCCCAAGAAGTAAGCAAAGGAACACGTGTGAAACATTTACAGACTGTGTACGGCCTCAGCTATTAATAGATAAAGCATGCATCCACTGGCCTTAGTTATGATATTGTTTTGGCAAATTTGCTACCTTGCAAGTAAATTGATATTCTGGTAAACTCCTAATAAGCGAAATCATGATCATAATCACCGTCATCCTTATCGTTATGCTCATTATCATCATCGATCATCATTATCATCATCACCATCATCATCATTATCATCATCAAACAACGTATATTTCATGTTTTATTAAAAAGTATTGTCTTTTGTAAACAAATCTGCTATATTCAAAGCTATATGTTTATTCCATTATATAACATTTGCTAAGGCCTATACATACATCTTTGTTACTAGCTTTATTTTCATTCAAATCTTCTCTGTTTATAATAAATATAAATGTATATGTACTTTTTTATGGGATGCATTTTACCTAGGTGAGCCATTACAAGTTTCAAAGATCGTACCGATTAGAATAGCGTTTATGTTAAAACTCAATGGGAGCATTGATAATATTTTAGTTTATTATTTCACGCCTGTTTTCAACAACTCATCCTGACTTCATTCCTTTCGTCTGGTTTTGATATTTATATGCAAATAAAAAGACTACCTGCTAAGCTATGATTTGTTTACCTGCATTCCATGAAACTTACGTGTATGTCTAACACTTATTATTTGTTTTAAAACTTTGAATGAAGTTTTAAGCAAAAATATTTATTTACAAAAGCATTTATCAGGGGCGGATCTATGATTGTACCCTTGTTTTAATGTTATTTATATGGAAAAGGGTATGCTAAATGATCTTGCGATTTAAAAGTTGCCTATTAAACCAGTACATGGCATTTGGCATATATAAGATACAAATACGAATGGCGTATACTGATTAATAATAACAATTTATTGTATCATCGTTTGGTTAAGGAAATTAATGTGATCCTGCGCTGGTTGGCCCACTCCCTACGTCAAAATCAAATTCAAAATTTACTTAGCAGTGTTTATCACAAAAGCGAAAACTTGGATTTGTACAACTCGACCAATTATGCAAAAGTATTCGAAAAGCGAAGCATTAATATCATTGTTTATGTATTATAACCGTTTATTAATCCCATTTTGTCTCATATAGATGCCTGTATAATGTAACTAGCTTTACTGAACATCTTAAATGTATTACACAACTACATGGATACAGAGGATATGTGTTGGGTAAAAATGTGTGTTTTGTCAGAGACTTGAAACTTTTATATAGTGCATAGATGAGAGGAGTATAAGGAAGAAGGATGAGAGAAGATAGAGAAATAGAGAGAAAGAGATAGAAAAAGAGAGAGGAAACGAGGAAGAAAGAGAGAGTGATGGGGAGTGCAAGGGAAGAGGGAATGGAGATTAATTGTGTATCAGTTGTCCTGTTAAACATAACTCATTATATAATTGTATTTCAATTGTATTATTTAAATACAAGATGAATTATACCATTGTACTAGTATAATAATGAACTATAATAAAATCTGTGATTTTCAACCTAGCTGATCTTGTTTTCCTGTATCGTATTTCTATAAAATAGAACAACATAATGTAAATTTGGTTCACAATCAGTGTTTATCATTGTTTAAACAAAATGAGTTGCCCGATAAAAGGTGTTGTTATTTTAATTAATCGGAAACGGTACTTAAAAAGAAATATTTTATTAAGATATCACGCTCCGTTGAAAGTTTAGTCATGTATTGAATAGTTCGTTAATTATATCAAATAGAATATCAGATGACAGTCTTTAATGTTAATAAAACAATCTGCAAAGCAAAGCATATTATATATGAACAAAAAATCTTAACAAAGATTTGTTTTTAATATAATCATGTAGAAACCAGCCACATACTTTCTACATATACATAATTGCCAGATGTAGGGCAAAGTATCTTAATTTGGCGTACATCTCAAATTTTAACGAAACTTGACCCTCGAGCGGCGAGGGTCCGTCGGATGAGTGTTCTGGCATCTCCAACAGCACAGTCATGGACGCAACGACTCAGCTTGCTATATTGCCCATTTAATGAAAGGCCATAAAACAGCACTCCTCTCTCCTGGGGTGTTTTTGTTTGAGAAAAATTGACTCACGGTATATCACACTTAAATATCACTGATCCCGCTACCTTTATGAATACACCAATACAAGATCTAAAATATTTGTTGCTAGTATCTTATGCTTTATTGACGCAAATACTAAATAATAGTAACGATTATGCAGTAAGGTATGCAACTCAAGAAAACGGCACTATTAGAGCTCAAACAATATCCCATAGTCTAGTTTGTACATTTATATAAATAACAACATACATATCTTTAATTATGTCGCATATTTGGCAAAAAGTGTTTGCAAAAATATATATATATATATTTATGGCTAAGGACTATGTATCACATCCCTGTTCTCGAGGTAGTGTCGAGGAGTCATTATCCCTATGACTGCTTATGACTTGACATGGGGCGGTTCTGGTGGAGCTTTGGGCTGCAGCTGGAGAATCTGGATCTACACTATTTGTCTATCAATACATGATCAGTAGGTTAAAAGCTCCTGGGAGTCTTTATAAGATGTTGACAGGGGATAAGTACAATATTTTATGACGGGTCATGAACTCACCCAGCATTAATAAAAAGTGGTCATTCAAAATGCATTAAAGTAACATTTTATGAAGTACATGGTTATAAATTGATGCTATTCAAATAACCCGTATGAGTCAACAAGGAAAACACAATCTTGGCCTATAAACCCGCGATTGAGGCATATGCTGTTAAATTAATTAGTTCTTTCCTTTAGATATATAGGTAGCGGTTTTCCAAAAGTTGATACTTTACAGGATCTATTTTCATTAAGGATTGACATCAATAAAAAATCAACATCTTATCATATACACATAGTTGTAAATTTTCTGCAATGGAAAGTATGTGATTTATTTGCGATATATGATAAGCTAACATCTTAACTTCACAAGAGTTCGAATATAATTGATAAAAACATACTTTTGCCAACAAATCCCCAATACACTACTAGACCACCTTAAACACAACGACCAACAACCTACAGCACATGATAATACAACATCACCTCACAAAACACACACAAAAACAACAACACAAAAAACAACAACAAACACTTTCACAGCAACAACAACTACGACTACCACAACCACCACCTGCATGTAAAATATTTATCGATAAACAGCACCACCTCTACCAAAAAAAAAAACACCCCCTAAAACACCTAAACAAACATAAAATCCCCAGCAACACTTTTTGACTGGCCGCAACAGCTCAATTGGTAGAGCGTCGGCTTGCGGATCGGGAGGTCGCGGGTTCGAACCCCGGCCGGGTCAAACCAAAGACTTTAAAGTTGGTAGTAGCGGCTTCCCTCCTAACGCTCGGGGCTAAGGGGACAGCATTACGCCTGACTCGTCGGTGTCAGTTTAATGGACCGGCCGGGTTCAGTCCCTGGGCACCTCATAAGTGCTATAATGATAGAAATGTCGCAGCACACTATCGGCAAAAATGCCGGCAAATCCCATCCCATACCATCCACTTTTCTCCCCAAACATGTTCATATTTTACCATGTATCGCCATTTTCCTTTTCCACCCCGATAAAAGGAAGCCTGTGCATAATTATAGATATGTAAATATGAGGTCATGGTAAGGTCGGGTATTAACTTTTGAGTCTGCTTGGAGCATATTTATCAGGCTTAGGCCAATAGTGTAGATCCAGTTCATCTCGCCCCCTCTGGGAGCTGTCTGATTTGGATCTGCAAAATTTTAGCGAATTTTAAAAAGCACTTTGATTATAAGTCTGTGTAAAGTTGCACGCAAACCACTTTTTAAATAGCTTGGATAACAATAAATAATAAGGCGGGTAAAAGATTAATGCGGGTACCGAAGAATTCATTGATGTTCATCTCCAACCCATAAATATTGTCCAAGTGTTATCATTCTCACGATCAGGTGTGTGTAATATAATCAACGCAATGAAGATAAAACGATGGCTTCTGTTTTCATTGATGTTTTCACTCTCAGCAAAATAAACTTATGCTAATGAAAACGAACGCCAAATAAACTTTGGCGGGTATAAGAAAACAACGTGGTAAAAGTAATAAAATATAAAAGGGCGAGCGGCAGTTTTACAGGTTTTGAAGACCTAGGAATTAGGAAATGTATTAAAGAGTGTAATGTGAACTTATCTTAAGGACGTACTGAGATTACCGTGGATAGACATATGATGGTTTCTTATTGGAAAATAATCCGCATGTAGTTGTTCTTCCTCTAGTATCAGAAAATAGAAAGACATGCGACTCTAATAAATAAACCACCCAGGGCGCGAAAACACACACACAAACACACGCTCACGCAAATACATGCACGTTCATTATTACATACATGCGCACGCTTGCAAAGAAATACGTATCACATCTTACATCATACGTTATATACCTTTATACCTTCATACACGAAGAGTACACAATACATAAATATAAAATCAAATACATGAATAGCATAATATAAGCAGGAAAAAAAGAACAGGCAAAACCTAACGGCGCATTTAGACGCGCATGTAGACAAGTGAACACAAACAATATATAAAAGAGCAATGAAATCGTGGGGGGTTAGCGTTAAAAGAAATTGAAATACCACGCCCATTTATCAGCAGTACAAAATGACGAGATGTTGTGAATGCTAAAATTGTATTTCATAAGCATACCACAGGAATATCGGAATAACTTTGTCCGTCTATTTAATTAAGACAAAAATCATTCCTAAGAAATGTATAATATTATATTTATTACCGGTATATTTGATCAGATTTGGTACTTTTTAAATACTTTAAGATGTGATTGGAAGAATTAACTACTTAGCCAGTTAACTGTTTGAGAATGACCCGGACTCCGGAAATGGCGTTTTAACCCCAAGAACTGACTTTCAAATACATGTACACAGTTTCCTTCTGCAGGTTTATGTAAACATGGTTCTAAGAAATGATTAAACATGTAATGTTTTATACGTATGTAATACTTGCAAATTGTAAACCGAATACATGTATTTGAGTCACATTACAATATTTAACTGTCGATCATTTACTTAGTTTTTTTATTTTTTCATTTATTTCTTCTGTTATATTTCGAGTACTCCATTTTTGGTGTTCGAATACACCTTTCAATCGAGTACTCGGGTTCTCGTGTACGACAGCCCGAATACTCGCTGACATAACTTTACATACATGTAAACTTTAAATGATGTATCCGTGTACTTTTATTTGTCGGGCATCATCATTTTGTACAGTTTATATTTTTTTCTAGTTTCATTTACTAGTCTTAAATATAGACCGTGATTTACCTCGTGTAGATAAGAAATTCAACAGCTAAAAGGGATTCTCACATTTCTCCGCCCTCCATATTTCATGGCTAAATCTGTCTAAATTTTTTGATCAAAGAAACTTTTATTACTGGGGCGGGCTGGAGGGTCTTATCAGTTAATTACATTTGCAGAAAGAAATACTTAAATTGTCTGGTAATGCAGCTTCAAAACAGCATGAGACAGCTAATTGATAGCATGTGCATCATGGGAAATATGGTTAATGTCAATCATCTAGTCACGTGATGTAAATTTGACATTTAAAAGTAAACCTTTCTAATTTTCTAATAATAACTAAATTTAAATATATTCAGGTAATGGTTATTTGCTGATATACATGTACGTGCAAAAAATAGATAATAAAATATTGGACATTATCACCTTTGAACGTTTTCGACTGGAAAGAAATAAAAACATTGAGGAAAGAATCAACGTGGTTTCATCTGTTCAATAGCAGAGTGGATTTCCTTTGCGCTAAAACAAAAATATATAAATAAAATGTAGAAAAAAGTGAACTTGAAGACAACAACAACACAAAGATCCTTAACGCCTCACACACTCTTTTTTAAATATCTGGTAAGTATATTTTAAAAGAATAAGAACACCTTTATTAGATATGCAGCTGCTTTTCAGATGATTATTATAAACTTCAGCCAATGGTTCAATCTTCTTTACGTGAAAATAATTCGCATCAGCTTGCAAATGGTGATTCATAAAACGGACTGTCCTTCATCCTGAATTCTTGATGGGTTCACATGTGAGCAGTTCCTACAGTTACACGGCAGGCAGTCTGTCATTCTAGCACGTGTTTTGTTGTGCCTTGTTTAAAATCAAAACACGTTCGTCATGGCAAATAGATTACATTCAGAGCGAAAGAATTATGAACAGGACACTTTCTTTGTTTGCGGAAATAGCGCTATGGGAAAGTAATTATAAAGTTTTGTAAAAAAAAAATAAACACAAACCATACTTAAATTACCACGTGTCTTCTGTCTGTGTAAAACGCTTTAGGGTCGGAATATAACAAATACGAACTTAAAGTTAGAAAACTGTAATATAAATTGTTGATCATACACGGGTTTATTCGGAAATCCTCGGCTATTTCCGTAATTCTACGTCCCGCCCCATTCTCCCCGCGAATGTTTTTGGTGAAAGGATGTTTACTCCAAAATGTTTTTTCCCCGCAGACAAGACAAATGCGAAAAGAAATACATTTTTAGCAAGGGTATAACTTATGTATTGATTATTACCGGTACTCACCGGTATAAATTAGAATTTAATGATATATACGAAATGTGACGGAAATAGCCGATGTTTATCAAATGTTTTTTTTTCCTTAAGAGCGCGCGCTATTAAGTAAATTTGATATTGTAATATAAGCCGTGAATGATTTAAGTGTTGGGTACGTTTTCTGTCTATTCAGGTTACATTTAAATAATTACTTTTTTCGTTCTTCATTAAGCAATCACCCGGCGAGATGCAACAGGGGGAAGTATATGCCGGTAAGTATACACCCGGAAAAAGTGTAACAGTAGCCTGAGATAGGCTGTTGTTGTCTTTTTCGTTTTGTTGCTGTTTTGCTTCTGCTGTAGTTGCTGTTGTTAAACACGTCGATGACGACAACAACGACGACAATGAAGATGATGAGGATGGTGGTGGTGGTAGTGGTGGTGATTCTGCTGTTGTTGCTGCTGCTGATGATGATGAAGAAGAAGAAGAAGATGATCATGATCATGACTATAATCATAACGATGATAATTATGATAATAATGATGATGATGACGACAACGATAATGACGACGAAAACGACGATAACGACGATGCTGTTGTTGATGATGATGATGATGATGATGATAATTGATGATGATGATGATGATGGTGGTGGTGATGATGATGATGATGATGATGATGATGATGATGATGAAAGAATACATAAATCAAATATAAATCGGCTTTGGGTATGCCTTAAGAGCCAAATGTTGATGGAGTAGAAAATCGGAAATTGTTTCTAATAAGGGAAATGCGAAACTATAATAGCGAGGAAACAATAAGTAAAACTACTTTCACAAAGGACGATTGTATTGTAATATTTATTTACATACTACCGGTACGTACCTTTCTGAAAACATTAAGAGCAGATCATTTAATACTCTTTACATTTATTCTTCCATATAAACTATTACGTATACCGTATCATTCGGATTGATATCGTATCAAGTACTTTTAAAATTCATAATAATTACAGTGCAATATACCTATATCCATAATTAATTCACAAATGAAAACTAATCCTAAAAAAATCCCACAAATGAATATTTGCTAATAATATTCCTTGCGTGGCTTATTAGTTGTTTCAGTTAACCCAATAGTTCCATTTTCTGCCCGTGGCAGTGCGGTTAAAGTCATCCGCGTGTAACCACATTTCTTCAGCGCATGGGCTCGAGTCCCGGTCCGGGCGAGAATTTTCATATACTTGTCAGTTTTCTTTTCATCTGCTTAAGTTTTCTTTCCATTCTACCTTTCATTCTTCTTCTCTCTTAGTGACTTTCTCTACTAATTTCCTAACTAACTTTTCTTTTTAAAATGTTTACACTAGAACCCAATTCCGCGAACAAAAATCTATCAACATACAAAAATATTTGTAAATCATCACCCGATTTTTTTCCAAACCTTGTTTTGTATGCTATTAACAAGACAAACAGTTTTACTACAGTCCATACGGCCATCAATCTCCGCAGCTGGCTTTTAAGTCTATCTTGGCCGCATACCTTTGGATCAATTAACAATCAATATACGATCTCATTTACTCTTGCCTATCTTTCACGTGTTTCAACCAATTAAGATCACGTGCCAATCATATCAGACTGTCAATCATCGGTCGAATCTAAGTACTGCCCCAACTCCGACTTTCTGGTCAGTCGGACATTGGAATTACAGGAACGATGCTCGTTGGTTCAACTTTTGGATAGCAAGCTATCATATTGTCAATTGTTGAAGTTGTTGTTGGTGATGAAGTGGTAATGGGGTTGTTGTTGTTGTTGTTGTTGGTGGTGGTGGTGATGATAATGTTGTTGTTGTTGCTGCTGCTGTTGTTGTTGTTGTTGATGATGATGATGATGAGTTACCATTTTTAACCTAACTTTGATTATATTGAAAGAAAACCTCGAACCGTTGAGGTTTCTCTTTAATCATCCGTGCGTTCAGTGTAACATTCAATAGACGTCAAGCTATATATTTTCTCCAAATGTCTAGTTTTAGAAAAATCACTTAAGGGCGTTTTTGATATTGATCTATTGTAATGAAATTAATGACATGTATTTATTTCTGCAAAACTACCAGCATGTAACTGAAACGTTCGTTCGAAGTCAATTCTGACGGTAGTTTGCAAACAAATCTTATGCCATTACTGGGTAGGTTCTTTTTCCTTTCTTCTTCTGTTTTCTTTCTTGCCCTTTCCTTCAATCTTCTTTCTTATCTTTTTCCATCTTCTTTCTCCTTCTATTTTCATCTTATTATTTTTTTTCAACCCCAGCCGGGTCAAACCAAAGATTTCAAAGTTGGAAGTTGGAAGAAGTGGCCTCCCTCCTAACGCTCGGGGCTAAGGGGACAGCATTACGCCTGACTCGTCGGTGTCAGTATAATGGACCGGCCGGGTTCAGTCCCTGGGCACCTCATAAGTGCCCCTGTGTTATTATGATAGAAATGTCGCTGCACAGTATCGGCAAAAACGCCGGCTAATCCAATCCAATCATATTTCTTTCATTTTTCTTCTTTTTATTTCTCTCATTCTTCTACGTTTTCTTCGCATTATTTCCTTTCTTCTCTCTTCTTCTTTTTTCCCTGCGTATTAATTCAAATTTCAATCTTCTTGTTGTTATTTTTCTGTCTCATATTTATTTATTTATTGTCTATTTTTCAAGTATAATAAGTTCCTCTCAACATTGCTGGGTAGAAAAACCACAACACACAGCTCGTGCCGAATGCAGGGGTGGAATCTAGGACCGATATTCGGAATACAATGTTATATACCTGGACCACGATAAATTTACTGAACATTCAATATACAAATAAATATGTCAGAGTGGAGAGTATTAAAACAAAAAACGTAAACTGACAATAAACATATTTTCTTCAATGCGAAGACTACAGCATTCAATGGTGTGTTACTTTTTGCATTAGCATGCACAAAGGAAAATCGTCCAGATAGTAATTTCAAGCCAGTAAGACGCTAGCATTTTTCAGTAGGTACGGAGTTAATAAGCGCCAGCTTCGTGTTCTTATATTTTCTTTTCCCAGAAGTTCGACACCAATGGGTGATTCTTTCAAGCTTTAGTTTACGTCTGTTATGGAAATGACGTAAAAATATATTGGAGTAACCTTGTTCTTCTTTGTGAAGATTAACATTCTAATATAACTTATATGTGTTTTATATGAAAACGTAACGTGTTTAATTAATACGGACAATGACACACTGTCTGACTCATTGCATCAAATACTATATTTGCTGATACTACATTGGATCATAAAAGCAAACGACGCCAATGTTATGTACCCAAGCCAGCACATAAGATGGTGAGTCATTGTACGTTCAATATTAAATGGGCAGTCGTGGTACAATACAATATGTACATAACGGCGATGCTCTATGTGAAAAGTGAAGAACATCACCCCACTCATTACAACTACGCATTTCTTATCCGAGCTACGCTGCACAGTAAATTATTGCAAAACACAAGATCGCGTACTTGTAAGATCACAGAATACCATCATCCAGGTAATTCACTCTGAAGTCTATATCTGTTTTAACTGAAATCCATTTTATCCTTATCAATAGATTTTGAAAGAATGGAAATTGAGAGCGATTTATTTCACAATCTTTATTGTCTATTAATTGAGGAAGTGTTGAAAGGTGTCTTTATTTAGACTTAAATACGAGACAATGAAGAAATCATGCCCCAATTGCCCAACGCAAGAATATAATATTTTTACTATTTCTATTTGATACAGGCAAACTGTCGAATACCACCTTTCAATTATTAGAAACAGATTTCCATATTTGGCACCGAGCAGTGATTCGTAATACCCCTTCTACTTAAACCTCGCTCAATGGCTTTCGTTTGTACAGTTTATAGTACACTGTATAATAAGTCAAAATGCAAGATACACAATCATGCAAACATAAATTAAGTGGCCTAAAAGATTCCAAACATTTGAACCTTGAAATATGAAACCTTGCACGGTTCAAGATGCACTTAAAAGATCGCCTTCTTTAACCTACCCATGACGCGTGTCATGGAAGAGACTTAACCGATTATTACAAGTGCATCTAAGTAACCAAAGTGCGCTCTATGCCTGGCAATCTGCCCCTCCGTCCATAGATCTGTTTCAGTGTGCGGGGTCAAGTCGCTTGATCTATAGAGTGTCCTAGGACAACAACTTGTAACACCTCATGCCATCAATGAGGTTCGTATCTTGGATGGGACAAAAGTCACAAGGTGGAAGGGCTTTCAACTGACCTGTCGTGCAACGTTGGTTCTACCCAGACATTTATTCAATGTCATTTTACATCAGTTATAAGTGGGAATCACTATTATGGCTATACTAGTCTCTCTGTGAAGTATTAGAAAAACAACATTCCTGCAAAACCATATAAGCGGCACGGTGAGCGGTAAACCTGTCATTGTTAGGGTACTTGGAGTGTAGCATGTAATATTTTAATTTGTTTGTTTTTTTTATACATTTTAAAGGAATATTATACTCTGATACAATAAGTACAATGGCCAAATTAAACAAAAACAAAACAACAACAACAACAAAACGAAAACTTATTTCAATTGCGCAAACATTCAGCTGTGAATGCATGTCCATCTGTAGATCTTTTGATAATACTTCAAAGGCTCTTTCTACAATACACTATTTAGTAAATTTTCGTGGTTTCTAATGTTAAATCAAAATAAAAATCTGTCCATTGGGTGCGGTATCACTTCGCCACTGGAACCATTTCGTCGCCGTTCTGCGGTAATGGATTCACTCTGCGTTGTTTTTTTTTCATGCGTTTTTTTTTTTACAAACGACGCTTTTCCGTGGGCACTATCACATTCTCTCCATCAAAACTATCTCCTTACATCTGTAAGTGCAGATAATCCACAAGCCCCTTCAATAGATCCTAACTAACATCCGGGACTTAGTTTCGGCACCAACCAGATTCCTGTTCTCTAAAATGACCCTTTAACCTTTCCTTTCCACTCCCTAATGTTTTTGACAGTCATGGGAATTGAACGAAAACACCAAACTCAGTACCCAAACACTGGAAAGCAGCAACATAAGCGTTCCTTTCAATTTCATTACGAAACAAACCGAAAACATGCGAAAGTACGAAGTCTTACCAATCGTCGTCAAAAGTAAGTCTGTGATTTAACAAATATTTTGGCAGTTGATATTGAAGTTGCTGATATACCAAACAACTCTATCAAGACATTGCCAGTCAGCTGCGAAGTCCTAATATCTGGTTCATTTTTCATAATTGCAAGGTACACTTTATTGTTGCAAGGTAACTTTTACAAGCGGAATACTCTTTTTTTTCTCTGACAAGTGTCTCTTAGACCAGCTTCAATTGCCTGTTATTACCAGCTATACTATCAGCCCAATAAATATCTATTCTATAAGAGGCATCGCTCCCCAGAGCGGCGACAACAATATAACCAAAAATGAATGCAAGTTAAGTTTATGGTACTCTTCTTATAGAATCTTCACGCAATAGCAATAGAACTCAATCAAGAGATGGACCCCATGACAGAAACTAGCGATCGGGAAGGTTTGATCCGAAAGGTGGCCATAGTGAGGTTAAAGCCAATTAAGCTTAGGGTCAGAGGTCAAAGATCAACTTGGTGAGGGTAACTCCTTCCAAAAGATCGTCTGTTTATGTGATAACGGTATTTAAACCTAACAAAGCCAACCGTGTTTTATTTTGTTCATGGGCGCTGGTTTCGTTTTTAAAATTGGTAAAAGATTTTAATATCCAATTAAACAATGGATAATATTACATGGCACCATGCTGACGCCAAGATAATTAAACATTTATCCGCATGTGTTAAATAGGAAACCTATTAAACGATCTTATGTGTACATGTCTTTATAATTTAGTTCTAGCATACGAGCTATTTGTATTTTCAGTTATTGCAATGTGTCTTAAATTAAATGTGGTAGCCGACTGTTGGGACCCGAATTGTGTTAACAACCAAATGATTTTCACATAGAAGATCTCGCAAAATGCTATATATTGGTACCCTACATCCCTGTGAACAATTAAGCATAACACCACATTTGTAATTACAAAAGGTACTTCCTATCTTAGCCACGCTGCACAGTTAGTTATTTTTAGAAAACCACGTGACCGATTAACATTGAAATCCCGTTACATGATCATCCAGGTAATAAACTCTGACGTCTATATCTATTTTTATCTGAAATTCATATCGTGCTTATTTGGAAAAAAACGGACATTAAACACGATATATTTTACGATCTGTACAGTCCAACGGTTGAGGTAATGTTATGAACAACCTTTGTTAGATCGTATATGTCACAAATCGTATATGTCACACGTGTGACATATTCGGCCGAATTAATCACAATTGTCTTCATGTGACATATGCGTTTGTGCAAATTAGCGGTAAATGTCTGACCGTATATATCACACATTTCATACAATGAACCAATTCTAAACATCGTTGCCAATATCTTTGTCCGCAGCAGCAGCAGCTTGCCCTCATTAACGCCAACGAAACATCACCATCAACATCATCATCACGAGTGATTTTTTGTTGTAACGTTTTCAACTTGCAGATATGCAATGTACAGTAAGGGGCTACAAGAACTTTAAAGTCAAATTAACAACATAAGGATCTTTTTATAACATTAATAAACAAGAAACTGACATAACTTACAGCTATTCAAAAGAACATCACATCGTTACACGTAAAATCTCTTTTTTAATTTTAATAAACAAGATAATGACATAACTTTAGTTATTTTAAAGAGCATCACACCATCAGACGTATATTCTAACTACATTCTTTTGAAATCATATAACCGTTTACAGGAAAAAATCTACAAATATACTGTCGCCGTCACAGTTTCGCTATCATCTGTGATTTAAAGATCAGCACACCATTAGACGTAAAATTATTATATATTATATATAATAGCCTATAGCAGTTTACACGAAAATTTTGTCGCCATTACTTATATATTATGTCGGTTATGCCATACTAGTAAATGCCACTCATACGCAAACGAAGCCAAGCATTCACTCAATTTGGTCCTTGAATGATTTCTCTGATTGCTAGAAATATATATATACACGGTTTCCATTTTTTGTACACATTTTTGATAAGTGACAATTACGTTTTGATGAGCGTGGAAAAGCTAATTCCAACCGAATATGTCACATTATATGTCCCATATTCGGCTGAAGGGTGTGTATTCGACCGGATATATCACACGTGTGACATATACGTTTTGTGACATATACAGTATAACAGCCTTTACTTACACTATAGTATAAGTTTATGAACCAATTATGCACAAATTCACCACATCTGGTTTAAGATAATGTTACATGCATTACATATAGAGAAACCACTTTTAATAGATCATCTTCCACATAATCGATTTAAACAAATGACAATTAGACAACTATTCTTACATAATGCTGTCCACATGTTAAATGAAAATTATATGCATTATAAATTATATAGTTATAAATAAAGAAATATATTTAAAAATATTTAGTTGGATAAAGCTCAGGAAATATATATTGATATATGAATTGATAGATATTACAAACCTAAGAAAAGCTTGTTGTTTCTTCTAAAATAATAAAATATGTATGGTAAAAAAGCAAGATTTAGAAAGAATTTAAACTGAATTGGATGAAAAATAGTTTGCATACGTTTTATACATTAAGTTAATTAAATTTTAATGATTTCATTTTCCGCATGAAACAGTATCGCAAAAATCAGTCTTTTATGCCAGTCTTCAAACGGCCTTGAATCTATGTTTCCTTTGACCTTGGGAGATCAGTTCAGTAGACTCCGCGGGTTTATCTCCCTTTAATGTGGCCACCAGGGTGTCTTCCTGACGTTATCATTGGCCATTATTTGCACGTCGTGCAGGATAAAGATGTCAATTAAGATAAGATTGAAATCGCTGATAAATTATCTGTCGCACGAAAACAGACATCTGCTAATCAAAGAGAGATTAAGATATATGATCAGTTAATGGGGAAAGGTTGCTGGTAGGGGTGGGGGGATTAAACCAGATTACAAATACATGATTATCAGAAACTTTGTGGCGATTAAAACAGCACAAATAAGATAACGAATACCATTGAAAAAAAAATGTTTATTGCAGAAAGAGTGGACTATAATATTAGGAAATTGTGTCAAGTTGGTACTTAGCATGCACCGGAGCTGGTATCGCAATCGGTAGAGCGTCGGCTCAAGGTACGGATGGTCCGGATTCGATCAAAGTCTTTAAAAATGGTAGTCGTATAGCTCTCTTGCTAACGCTCAAGCAAATATAAGGGTAGTTCCACGACTGGTTGGCCCGGTGTCAGGATAATGTGACTGAGTGTGGTATCATGCCAGGTGTTCACGGCATGCTATACACAGTGAAGGCAGCACTATATCTGCTTCAAGTGGACACCGTATCCATATAACTGAAATACTTTTGGTGGGACGATAAACCCAATAAACAAACAAACCTAGCATGGTAAACACGTATTAGTAAGGCGTATGCAAATATTGTAGATAATGGGAGTAATCTGATCAGGATCTACATTATTTGCTGCTAAGAGTCAAATATTATTCTTTGTTAATATTGCATGCAATTGTTCGCAAATAATTAAAAAATAATATACGTTATGTATAAATGTAACGGGCTTAAAGTTTATTATACATGCTGATGCGTGTAGTTTGTTCTATTCACTTGGACATTTTTGTTGTAGTAACAAACCAGTTTAGTGGGGACAAGTGTGATAAATTATGTTAAGTATATTTTCTGGATCGCGTGACTAAAGTGCAGACTCACTTTATGACATGATTAATGAACACCTCCTCGCAGCCTCCATAGAACAAAAAAAAAACAAAAAACACAACAAAACACACAGCTGCAAACAGATAGCATTTCCTCCCACAATCTCACCCCACTTGTATTTTTTTAAACGACACTGGTCTCTAAGTGGTTTAAAAGAGATCGACGGACTTATTTGTTTGGACACATCTAGCTGCAGCCAGCTCGGCATCAGGGATATAAAGATAGGGTCAGAAGCTTATTAACCTTGTTTATAGACAATTTACTTCCCTCAAAGTATCCCTCGGAGATATCAAAAACATGCTTAAAATCCCTGTCTGATCGCTGGGTCCCGAAATAAGAATGTTTGTTTAAATTTTACTATAATGGAGAGTTGTACAAAAATGACATATAGAAATGAAAAATGATAACAATTACGGTTAAAAGTCATCGTACCGAAACTGCTTCATAATCAAACAAAAATCTATTTATAGGTATGTGTTATACATAGAGCATACGGAATTCTTAAATTCAGTTGAGGTAATAGTTGTTATTAAGTATTTAGATAATAGACATCTTCTTATACTTATAAGAGCTTTCCCTGTCTAAAAAGTATTCGCAAACATATAGAAAAATAGACTTTCAAGAAATGTTGCAACTTGTTGTTTGTTGTTGTTTAGTGTGAGTGTTGCTGTTGCCTGTAATTTATTTTAGTACTTCGCAGCGACACAGTTATGGTCAATGTTCAACAATTATTGTTTTATTGTCCCCTTTATAACGAGAAGAGATAATTGAACAGGTGCTTATGCCTGAAATACGACATCGACAACTAAGTTTGTAAGCTGCGAGAATAAGATATTTATTGTGGAAAAATATCGACACTAATTAAAAATGATATATAATTTTCATTTATTTTTCTATTTCAAACCTTAAATAGATTGGTGACAAAATTGATTTCACAAAAGCAGGTTCATTGACAGCGAGACTTTAGACTATACATGTATGTGCAAGTGAAATATTGAAAACGTGCGAGCGGTCAAGGGTGTTGACTTCTTACTCCTAAACCAGCGCTTTTACGAGGTCTCGAGTCTCAGTTTTTCGCTATTGATGCACATTTTGCCGTTGTCAAGTTTAAAAGATGTTCCAGTAATTTTGATCTGTAAGCAAATCTTTTAAATTAATCAAAGATATATTACCATTTAATAGACATTTAAATTAAATCTCGAAGAGGTATGAACATATTCATATCAGGGCAATACCGGCTGTGGCGATTGTCCTAAGTTGTACGAAAATAATAGATGAACTCGGGACAAGTATACCATGACAAAGGAAAAGTCACACAAAAACACATGTAACAAAATATTTGCTAGATCGACAATACCTTTTGCTCACACGAAATCGATCTAAATGCGTAATTTATAAACGAAGGATAACTCTGACTCTATCTACTTAAAATGTGTAAATCTAGTTACCTCCCTTATATAGCCACCCACATCAAAACACGAGCTGCAAGTGTTATAAATATTCAGGTTACTTATTCCTTTTTATGTGTTCGTCAAATCTAATTGTCTTTTGAAAATTTGTCTTTATTTTATTTTTCAAAGACTAGCTGAAATTATAGATATTTCGGAGCAAGAAGATTAGTTTACAGAACACCTAAATTCGGAAAAATATACCTGAAAGGAAATAACTGAAAAATTACAAATGATAATTCATGTTTAAAAATCATTAATATCATTTTGTAAGTACAAAAAGTATGTATAAAAAAAAAAAAAAAAAAAAAAAAACGCAATTTAAGAGGAAAAAAAAAAAAAAAAGGCTCCAGTGGGGATCGAACCCACGACCTCCTGTTTACTAGACAGGCGCTCTAGCCACTGAGCTATGGAGCCATCTGTTTAGGGCACGTTGTAAAATAATACATATTGATAACTAGGTTTACACGAATTCGCTTCGTTTAGTTTCGGTGTTTACTTCAACTGCAGGCCGTGGGAAAAGTCTTATATATGTTGCCTAGGCTGTAGTATACTAAATATCTCTCTGTACACCGTTTCTCGCCGCAGCATAGATCTATAGTTAGATTATGCTAAGTAATTAATATTTTGATTAACAACAATGAAATTAAGTTCACACGATTAATTCGATAGCATCTGGTACCGGTTACGTGTTACCGTGTATAGCTTATTGTAAAATTCGCGCCAGCATAACACGCAAGCAAATAATTAAAATGGCTTATCTTGAAAAATACTTTGAATTTCCACATCAGACTTTACAGTCAAACTCATGTTTTCAGATAAAAACTTAAATCGGGGCCAAAACACACGAATCGGTACTGTACAGTCCGCGCGGTTTCTAAAAATAGACTTCACGAAAGACGTTGTGCCAAAGACGTTTTTCTAATGACGGACAAAACTACACAGTTTTAAAGCAATTATAACCTTCCTATCATATTTCATTTATTAGCTTCAATTGAAATGGGATACAATAAAATGTGTACATATAGACAGAGAAAGTATTGAATGCTTCAGAAAACAAAAACTTAACACGCGAAAGAAGTCTGTGAAGATTTCTCTTGATAAATGCCGAAGGCCCAAACATTCACAGAAAGAGTGATATAATCATCATCATCATCATCATCATCATCATCATCATCATCATCATCACCACCATCATCATCATCATCATCATCATAACTATTATTAGTGACAGTAGTAGTAGTAGTTGTAGCAGTAGAAGTTGTAGTAGTGATTGTGGTGATAGTAGTAGTAATAGTAGTAGTTATAGTTGTAGTACTAGAAGTAGTAGTAGTAGTAGAAGTAGTAGTAGTAAAAATAATAGTAGTTGTGGTGGTGGTGGTGGTGGTGGTGGTAGTAGTAGTAGTAGTAGTAGTAGTAGTAGTAGTAATGTGGAAGTAGTAAAAATATTCGATTTGCAATTATTAAAAAAACTGCCCATGTCAGTCTGCAAACACGTGACCTTTACTGACGTCAATAGGTTTATACTCGTATTTAACCATAAACTGTAATGAATATAACAAATTATAAGGATGAAACCGAGTGTAAAAATGACTAACTGGTCTTGATTTTTTGCCATCATTAATACCGAACCACGTCATATCAATTATCACTTCATTATTTTTTCAGTGAGGAAGTTGTCACTTCGTGATTGTTTTAATATGAAAGTTATGAAAATGTCACGACTGATTAGTTGACCTCGCGAAATAATATAAATATACATCTAATATAGTAAAAAAAAGAGGTTACACAATGGATCTTGGTCAATTTCAACATAGTGTCTACCATACGGCAGGCTAGTTCTACAGAATAATGACAAATAAAAAGGACATTGACTTAAAGCCTTAATAAGTATTGCCAAATTTAATTAAAAATGTGGCCGGTTAAAACCGTGCCGAAATTCAGACAAGATTATTTATTCGTGTAACAACAATTACGCTATTCAACGTTTTTCATTTAATATATTACAATGTCGTACAAAGACATCAAATGCATGATCTGTCAAACGCTACCGTCTTCATGATTTTCGAATAAGTGGTTGATATGATATAATCTCGCAGAGAAACTCTGTCATATGAATAGGTTTAAATTGTTATCGCCCTTCTCCGTCCCATTCTCTATATGTGCCTCCCGCTCCTGCTGTACTTCTCATCATCAGTTAAAAAAAAAGAAACTGAAGAAGTAACAGAAAAAGAAACAGGAGAATAAGAAAAAAGACGAGAAAAATGAGAAAATGATAAAACGGAGAATATTGAAAGAAGAAGAATAATATAGGAAGAAAAAAGAATAATGGTAAGAAGAAAACAAGAAGAAAGAAGAAGAAGTGACAAGAGGAAAAAGACGAAGAAGGAGGGGACGAATAATAAGAAAAGGGAGGAGTTGGAGAAGAAGAAGAAGAAAGAGAAAAAAGAGGCAGAAGAAGAGGAAAAATATTAAAGTGGTAACGAAGCAGTAATGTGTTTTGTTGTTCATCAAATTGTTATTCTCCTGGCGGTTCAATGAAAGTAGATCACACATGTAAAAGGAAGACTTAGCGTTAACTCTAGAAAAACTCTACAAAAGACTTTTTGGATTTAGTTAAACAGGGTCATTGCGATAAGTCAATACCCGATCAGTCAATTTCAGTGGATCAGTGGTCTGACTATCTTGAAAAAAAACTTTATGCGGATGATGTCGGTGGACATCACAATACTAATCATGTAACCTTTGGTTTGTTTGACAATACTGTTAATAAAACAAATTCTGATTGCTTAAATATATCAATGTCCCGGGTATAGATAATAAATAGTGTTTCTAGCCTAAATGGTAACCGTGCAACAGGAAAAGATGGTATTTGAATAGAAATGTACAAGAAAACTGTACATGTTATTTCTACACGTGTTGTTTAATCAAATTTTTGATAGTAGAGTTTACGCTGCAAGTTGGGGCGAAAGTGTTATGACACATGTTCGTAAAACGGGATCTAAAGACGATCCAAACAATTACAGGCCAATATCACTAATCAGTTCAATCAGTACAATGTTTACTAATATTCTAACCTGACGATTTAGTGAATGGTGTGATGATAATAAAATTAATGATGTATGCCAGGCTGGCTTCAGAAAAAACAATCCACAGTAGATAATATCTTGACACTCCAAGCAGTTATTCAAAAATATCTAAGCAAAGGCAGTTGTCGCTTGTGTCTTTTATTTAGACTTTAAACGGGCTTTTAATGGACGTGAACACTTAAATGTAGTATCCGACAGTTTGGACTAAAGTTTTTTTCCCTCAAATAACCAAATCAGTCAATGTTATCGGAAAAGGTCCTGCAAATTTCTGTTCTTCGATGCCCTAGATCTTTGTGAACAGCGATAAATCCACACTCGTAATTGCTATCAGGTATTTCCTATCTGAGTCACGCTGCAGAGAGACATGTAGTTATTTTTAAACTTAAAAAAACACACGACAGCTTATTTTTGAGAACTAGTTGTATCGCTCTGGCATCGATATCTAGTTTTAGCAGAGATCAATGTCGTGCTTATAAATAGATTTGGACAAAATGAATAATAAGAGTGTCTTTTTTGGCATAATATATGGTAGCTTACAATAAAGGCAGTGTTCAAAACCGTCTTTACTTGAGTGGCAACATATTGTTACGTGCATTTGATATGGGCAAACTGTGGGTTACCACCTTTAAAGCTTTGGTCATGTATGCAAAGACATGGGATTCATGGACACTTTCTTGATATTTTCAAGTCAATGTACAGCTCACGTAGGAGCTGTGTTAAGGTTAGTTAGGGTCTAGAAAAGGCTTCGTGAGGTCAATATATGAGCGGAGGTTATCATGAAAGAATATTTGAATGTAAGATTTGTACTAGTTAAGGCTATGTTAGCTCACCACTGATTTTCACCTATTTATTGGTGATCTTGTCAAGTATATTCGCAAAAGATCTCAATGTGGAATATTTGTATTGCAAAAAACAGAAGATTGACTTAAATTAATGTTTGCGGATGACGTTGCATGCTTTGCAGACACGGTCCGCAATCAACAAAACCATATATATAATATATATATATATATATATATATATATATATAATCGAAGACAAACGTCGAGACTCCGACGGGGTCATCACACTTGCCTGTGTCTCGAGGTACATGTTTTGGCATCACTCATGTTTATTGTGTTACATGTTTCTTATTCCGGGACAAGTATTTACATTATTCATGTCTACTCTGTTTACTAAATTGTCTTACAGGTACATGAACTGACGTCACTCATATCAATTGTTTGTATGCTAAATGTATTTTGGTCCGGAGGCCTATAATAACCAATCTAAGAATTGATTTTAATCGAACTGAGTTCCCAGTGGATACAAATATTAAAATTAGAAAAATAATTTGTTAGTATGTTTATTAAAATGTTTGGCTAAACATCTTACACAAATGTAAACAAGTATTTATAGATGCATATTGGAAGGTAACCTATCATGGTTTTCAGCATACATTACCTTTTTTGGAAACACGTTTTGGGAATTAAGGTCGGAAGAATAAAAATCAAACATAAATTTATGCAATTTTATTTTGAAATCGCCAAACAAGTGTATTATTGCGAGGATTTATGCGAGAAAAAATCACAAAGCACCAAAAATATACTGTATGTTGGAAAATATTTACGTTTGTTAACAGTTAACAGAACAAAACATATTTTTTTTATTCATACAGGTTACAAGGTATACAACATGAAGAAACATATACAATTACTGACAATTAAATTAAATTTAATTTATTGAATTGAATTAGATGCGTAAAAGGAGAAAAATAAGTTGTTAGATTTATATATACTACATTATTAAGGGAAGAATCTAACAAAGTAGAGCTGTTTTGTTTGGGGCGCGTCAATAAGTACAGTAAATACTGTTTGGCCCTGTCACTGACAATATAATCGTGAATGAGTATTATATAGAAAACATCCTACCATTACATAGAAGAGAAAGATAAAAAAAAGAGAAAGAAAAATGTACTTGCGAAACAAATACACTGCCAGTAATGATGCTTGTAAAATTGAATATGGCTGTAAGAGTTTAAATACTTGTGAAAACCGTATTTAAGTGTCTCCATCAATAACTAGAATAATATTTATTTTAAAAGTACGGTCATACTTTCAATCTATTTTATGTCATATTTTCTACTATAAGATGATTTTGTGGATTTATATCGTTATAATAAAAAATTGATCCCAATTTTATTATAAAAAAAATAATTTAAATACATATTTTGTACACAGGCCTACACACATGCACATGCTGCATCACTAAATAATAATTTGCGAATCATTCTCATAAACACAAGCAAAGTTCCGACTTTCTTTGTCAAAATAGAGTTAACCTTGACCAAACAATCTTTTCATAAACGTTACGCATCTATTCTTAATCGCCACACATTCTTGGCGAAAAAGAGTCCCGCATTTATAATACAAGATAAAATTGAACGAAAAGTTTGACCAAAGGATCAGTTTCAAAATGGTCTGCACAATTTTCAGCATTGCAAGTTTACTTACAGTCATGTGTTCCGGAATAAACGAAGTACGTCCGATAATTACAGTGAAAACGGTATTTGGCACTGTAGTCAATATATAAAATGACGTCACTACCACTAACATGTAGAACGCCGTCCGGTGACGTCGATCGATCTTTCGGACTATCGTGTTTCTGGGCCCAACCCGCCGACTGGCGTTCAATAAGTAACACGTGGTACATGCGTTTGCTGCTAATATGATAAAAACGAACATACAGTTTGTGATGAGTACAATAGCCGACCACGTTTGCACATTCTCCTGGGATTCATCATCCGCGATATTGCACGAAAGAACGGACGTCATGTTTGTGACGTCATTAGATGGCGTGTCATGAACCTCTAATCTGTACATAAAAAGAAGATGGCTGCAGGCTAACAAAACCAAAATCAATGTAGCTATGGAAATCTTTAAGCCGGTTGCACCGTTGTTGCCGACCCTAAGTTGAGCTGGAAAACGAGTAACGAGTGCCCGTTCTACAGTAACGATGACGAGAAGCAAACTTGAGTAGATAGACGATGTGTAGAAGAGCCAGTTGCTTACAATGCATTGGAACAGATTCAAATCACTGGGGTCGACGTGGAAATTCGTCATGATGTAGTTCCGAACCAAATGCGTCCAAAGGAAACACGTGTCGGAACAAGACAAGAAGATGAAAAATACGGAAGTGGAGTTGTCTCGGAGTCGCGGTCTCAGCAGGACAATAAGGCTGAAGACATTGAAGATGGTGCCGGTAATGAGGATGATGATCGGGCAGCAGGCCCAGATGACGTCAAGCACGGCACACGTGATAAACACGCTTTCTGGACACGGTGTGTTAAGCAAGATAAACCCGTTGGATCTAGACACGTTCATTTTAAGAAAGACGCTCATCTCAGTGAGACACTTGAAGTAGGCAGTTGCGACATTATTCTCTCGCTCTGCGGTTCCAAGACAAACGGATGAATGTTGTTTATTATTATGGTAGGTTTATATAAAAGTTGTACATCGGCGATAATTTTTCTTCTATATCGGCGACAGCATACGACCGCTGTCACGAAGCCAATCAGAATGCGCAGTTACGCGGTATACTTTGTTGTTATGGTTACAAAGCCAAGCCTTCCTGGAAGTCTCTTAATTATCAACATTATAAATATCGACATGAAAAGATAGTATGATAGGACGAGTTGTAAAAACGTGACTTGCAGGCACATTTCGTTTTTATTGTTGTTGTTGTTGTTTTTCTTATTATAAATATACCGCGGAGACAAATTATGGTCATTATAGCGACGTCCAGCTATTTTTGGTGGAGAAGACCCTATACAAATGTCTAGGTAGAACTACAAGCGCACCGCAGGTCAGCTTGGAGACCTCCGCATATAAACTCGATCCTTCGTCCCGAACGGCACTCGAACCCAAGCGATGAGAGAATAAGCAGTCAGAGACATGAAACTTAAAAATAAGTAAGGGTAAGTAAAAAAACATAGCGGAATGAGGACTTTCAAAGAAAATAACCTAGTATGCGGATTTACTCTAATCTTTTGTAACTATATGTTCACTTGTTGTTTTGCATGTTTGTTTTGTTATTGTTATCAAATTAATTGAATATTTATACCACCTGTTTTGGGTTTGTTTCCAAGCAACGGATGTTTAAAAACTGGCATTTAATTATGATCACCGCCGTGCTAGTTCGTGTGCAATAATTCTTCATTATTTAACAGATCACTATATTAAATGAATATCAACTTGCCAATTAAAATACAGTTGCCCCATCTCTGCCGTTATTATTATATGAGTGAAATCTATTGAGTTTCCAGACAATTTAAAATGCAACGGTATTTATTGTATTCTCAATTCCTTTAAAGTGGCGATATTTATTGATATCGTATCGTTGTTCTTTAGGGATATGCTTAGCAACGATTTTTTTTAAATCATGTACTAGGTACATCAATTTATAACCAGTGTTATTTATTTCTTAATCTCGGTTCAGTTTCATATGTTAATTATTTACGATGAGACTTGCGGCTCCGCTCGTTTGTTTGTCGTCATTTTAGACTTTAAAATAATCGTAATATTAATTTTCAAAAATCAAAAAAGTATAATATATAAAAAATGTTAGAATGCGTTTACTGAATGTATGAAGGCCTTGCATGTAACCACTTAATCATCCAGCATCACTCTGCACGTGCTAACTGTAGTTAGTAAGTTGTTTTTGTCAAGTTTAACTTGTCAATTTCCAAAAGGTCGTAGCTCCTTAAAAACACAGACAATGAAAATCAATGATAGAGAACACACGAAACATTGTATGACTTTAAAGTTAATTAAGCATATAACTGTACTGGGTTACAGTTGCTCGCGTCATTCCTCTTAGAACTACACAGAACACTTGTCTTGTAATATTTGTTAATACCCGATCCTAAATACGGTAAGGTACTTACTTACAATTTCCCGTTTAACAATATTTAATGATAGACTTATTTGTAGTGGCGGCCTGCTGATCTGGATCTACACTACAGGCCTTACGTCTGATTAGATTGGACTAAGCAGGTTAAGAGAAAAGACACACACACGGTTTACGACTCTGGTTACATTTCGTGTAATGTACACGCTTATTATTGATGCAATATACGATTTCTACTTGTACTGAAAAAAGGACAAATAAATACTTTATTTTAAAGTACACAAACATAAAATCATCAATAGCCTACATAAAGCACAGTAATTTTAATTTTGACTTAATTGGCATTTTAATAACATGAAGTCTTATAAAGAAGAACTTTACTTTCTTGCTGTTGCTTTTTAATCAGGCAAATTGCACCACTAACTGTACTTCAGCTTAGGACGTATTGACCAGGCTTATGTAGAGGGTGTAGTTCCAGATAAGGCATCAGTAAGTTTAGACTGGCGCATCATTATTAATAAATATCGTTAAACGGTTAAAATTTAAAATTTATCGCTAAGGTTTAAAAATAGAAAATAAAATGGTAAGAGGTTTCTCAGATAAATATATCCAGCTGTGTGAATATGCAGTGGACAATTGTAAGTATTTCTGTATCTAAAACTCTTATAAATACATGCACCGGGTATGTACTCGCCTTTTTCGTATGTAAAGGGACTTTACTCTATTGAAAGAAGTACATTCTCACCTCCCGTGTGGGTATTTGGTATAGAGTTACTGCAAAAGACTTTTCCATATTTTAATCTTTTGAAAAACACTTAAGACTGAAGTAAGCGCATGAAAAAGCATCTTATTGATTGAGATAAGAATTTATTAAAAAGGTTGAGCGCTTATTTTCAAATAATCAAATTAAAAATAGAATTTATTATATTTTTTATATAAAGTATACCATCCCACAAGGGAGATAAATAAATCATTACCTCGGTCTGGAAAATGGGGAATTCGTCTTCGTTTTGAAGATTGGCGCTGGCGAAAAAAATAGAAACAACCGTAACGTTCGCCATTTTAAATGTAGGTACCACTAAAAATTAGTAAAAAATTGCAGGTAGTAGGTATTCGTAAAAATTAGTAAAATCGCGGGTAGAGAGCAATTTCTAAAAATTAGTAAAAAGACAAAGCGTCGCAACACTTGTCAGTAGTTTTGAAACATGTTGAAGATTTTCACTTCTCGTACATGTTCGCTATTAGTCCGGAACCCGTTCATAACTTGGCCTAATTCGACGTTCTGGCACAATCGCAAACGTTTGTAAAATCTTCGTCCATGTATGAGAACTGCTTAAGAAACGTATTGGAATAGAAATAGATGTTTAAATTTGCCTGATCTACCGGTCGACAGTCACCCATATACTTGCAGCATTCCATATGCGTTTTTTTGTTGGAATGATTATGTCTGTGCCAAATCTATATAAAATAATTTAAAAAAAAAACAACAACTGTTATTTGTGAATACTAAACTATCTTTACGCACATTTAATGAGGAAATATTGTCGCTATTATTTTCTTTGGCCAATTTAGCCAAAACACCCCTCTCTTACCGGAAAATTGTCAAAACACTCTTGTCCAAACAGACTTACAAAGCAAATGGCACATACATGAATGCAAAATGATAAAATCATTCTCTTATAAAATGAATCTGTTATGTAATGTCCAAGTTTCAAATATTATAACATATTGGGTGCGGTTCTAAACCGCTGTGGCAATACACCACTGTAAATAAATATTTAAGAGAAAAAAAACAACAACAAGAAAATAAAAAAACAACATAGCTTACAGTTATACAGGAAAAATTATTATGTTGACATTAATGTCGTTTGTTATGATAAATAAATAATGAAACATTCTAATATTTAAAAGCCGTCAGAGGGAAAAAAATATGTCAAATTATATTCTAATTGTTCAGCCATCAAGACAAAAAACTAAAGCAGTTAGATGAATAGCACAAAGTTGTAGTGAAAATTATTTAAACATAAAAAATAAAATAAAAAAATACAGGGAACATTTTTATTAAACTTTGTTCTGTTCTGTTCTATTATGGTTTGCTATTTAGTTAGCAATTAAGCCGATCAAAACCACTTAGTACATATTGTTATGTTTGTTTTCACACCTTATTTAATTATGTCCCAATCAAAGTCGGTGGTCGGCATCATTAAAATCGGTACATCTACCTGGTGTCTTTACTCTTCTTTAATTAAAGCCGCGCGTTTAGCACGTGCATAAAAGGTGGCGTACAATTAATGGTAATGAAATGCAAAAATCACACATTTACAAAATAACGTCAAACTACGAAAACAGAGCCAAGGTTAATTTTGACGGGGTAGAGACGTTGCATTAGTGCGTTCGTGGTCATAGCGGCAAGAGGGATACTGTGAAAATATTTTTTATTAAAAATCTGACTTTTTAAATAGACTTGGTTATTAATAAAAAAAAAAAAAACATAATTTGGAAAGTTTTATTGTGGCTTGTGGGGAGACTTGTTTGATTGTGTTGGGCTTCACGAAATCCGACACTGGACCAATGGTTATGGGTAAGACACATTGACTTTATTTGAACACAAAAAAATGTTAACTTCCCCGTCACAGGTCTGCGGCGGCTGAGGATCTCCATACAGCACACTATTTTACAATTTACATTTAACTGTATACAGTTCGGGAATCTCTTGCTACGGTGTAATTTCTTTTTATTTTATTATCAGGTATTATCCAGGGTATTTTATGCTATTTTGGTTAAAAGGTGATATACCACCTGTCAATGTGGTACAGGTGATATACTTCGTGTCAAGCTTGTATACAAAACACGTATTTTGATATACATGTGATATACTACATTATCTGTGTAAGTGGTACTAGTCTCCCACTTTTTTGTCCATTTTATGTTCCTCATTTACTTCTCATTTAGAATATTCACGTTCTGATATTGACTTTATAGCTTCTCACTAGGGCACACATAATACTGTGAACCCCTTTAATCTTGACACTGAATCTAAAATCATTTTTTTATGAAACCAAAAAATATGATTGATTCAAGTATACTTGTTTAAACATGATATAAGACACTGAAAATGTATTCCAGCAGTGTCACTCAGAAAAATGTAAATTCAACAAGGTTTTATTTCAAATTGTATTTTGTCCAAAGTCCATTTATACATAAGTAAAGCTATACAAAACAATCGTTCTGGACGAGGCACAAACAGAGTGAACATATGATGTTTATAATATATAGTTCTTATTTGAAGAACAGTATTATTTTAATTGAACGTTGTTGTTGTTGTTTTTGTCACTTTATGTTTTATGACATTAAAAGGGGAGAATATACATGCAATCGGATTGAATCATATTGTATGAACCGTCAATTTTAATACAAATCGGCATTATTGATGTATTTGCTAGATAAAAAGAGGTTTTGGAAGACGTGCATGGCATTAAGCTAATATGTTCTCTTGCGTTGGCCAAAGGTAAACGATACACCCCGAAAGTTTCACTTAAGTGACAATTTTGACTAGTTATCATTAAGCTGATTGCCATTCCTGTTTTGTTGAATTTCTGTGAAGTGCTGCATTGATGGCTTCAAAATCTCTCTGGATCAAATGTGTACATGCAGTTAATTACTATTTACCTTAGACAGACTGCAATACTTGTAGCTTTTGTGAGTAACTGATCTTGCACCAAAAACATACAGAAAACGAACGCGTTTTTTTTTTTAATCGGAGACATTCGCGAAAGGGTAACTATACCAAAAACGTTGTTTTATGTTGTTTGTTTTTATTAAAAAGTGTGTTTAATAGACCTATATACGCGACATTCGAATATGTGGTTTAGGACACACAAAACTGAGTTAAATGACAATCTGTGTTCATAATTGCCAATTGCAAAGTGACGCATATCCACCGAAACCATTATTCGATATTCTGTACTTACAATGGAATGTTCGTTGTATTGCCATAAGGAAAAACGTTTCGGTGAATGTTATTAGTACATTTTGAACTGTTTTAAAGTATAAACAAATAAATCATGGATAGACTTCCTTAAAATATGTTATCAATTATATCTTATAAAATCGAAGCCCCAAAGGGCTGCAATCGATAATTCACAAAAAAGCAAACTAAACAACAACAACAAAACAACAACAAACAATCAAACAAGCTCGCACAATTTCAACAACAAAACACACACAAACAAACAAAAAAGGACAAAAAAGCTGTAAAGTTGTATATATTTTATTTGAAAAGAAGTTACAGAAGTAACCTTATACTTTTAATACTTTTTTATCCAAAGTAAAAATGAGTAACCATATAAAGAAATAAAAAATGAACAAGGTACTGTACTGTGTTATTGTAAAACACTATGTTCAATGGATAAAAAAATCAGCGTATGGATGTTGTCTCCTTTTGTAAGATCGATTTTATTTTAAACTGTAGTTTAATTCCATGGTCACGACACTCGTAAAAACACAACACTTTTCTAATCACTGGGGGAAATGGTATTAATCGTACACCGGAAAGACAATGACACAAGCACATGTACGGTATAATTGTATACATGGTATGTCAGATCAGGTAATGGCTTACATGATACCAGTGATCGACACATGTATATATGCGTAAAATCACAGGGTATGCAAATGCATGTTTCCGTACATCTTACCGTATTACATAAATATACAAGCCAATGTTTATTTTCGTATCTACCACATTTCTTATAGATTCGCCTGTATCCGACCCAAGCCATCTTTCCCACGAGCAAATGGGCCACAGCGATGTCAAGCCATCTATTAACAACCCCGTGCGTTGTGATATCTCACCACCAACGTACCAGTTACATGGACCTTCCTTCCATCTACCTGATGTTCATAAAATGACCTCATTCCCACATCAATGGGTTATCGCACCAGTACAGTATTACAACGAAACCGTCTTGTCCAACGGCCCCTACAACTGTCAGGTCACATCCAACGACTTCTACAGCGGCGACTCGTTCCAGCTTCCAATGACGTCGTTCCAGCATCCAATGAAGTCGTCACCGTTAGTCAGCCGATGGTATTCTAGCGACAGCATGCCGATGCCTGACACAAACACCAATCTAGTTTGTTCGGTAGACGTCACTCAACATCTAGGCAACGTCGACAGAGAGACGTCATCGCCAACCACACAGACAGTCATAATAACGACAGACACACAGGAAAGTGAGACAAAAAATGTTCTACAAAACATTTTAGCTGATTCAAATTCCAACAGCAAACCGATTGAATCGCCCGTCTGTGTTCTAGAAAACTCGTCCGACAGTCTCTCAAAGAAACGTAAGCATGAAGAGATAAAGACTTCATCAAATGAAAAGGAGAATCAAGACCAAAAGTGTTCCAAGGCCATCTTCAGTTACAAGCGTTACCCGAAACCGCCATACACATACGTCGGAATGTTGATCACTGTCATTGAAAACTCTCCAGAGAAACGACTTACTCTTTCGGAAATCCATGTGGAACTCGGAAAAATGTTTCCGTTCTTCCGGGGAGCTTACACCGGCTGGAAAGACTCCATCAGACACAATCTGTCTGCCAACCGATGTTTCTACAAGGAACAGCTTGCAGCGGGAGATCCTCGCGGAGGCGTCAAAAACCGCGGCTTATGGCGGGTGGATTTGAATCTCGTCTTTCCCGACACCTTCCAGCGACAGGAGACTGAAGTGGCCAAGTCCGGAAACTGGGCCGCTTACCTCCACGAGCAGCTTGGCACGCCACCGATTGTCTTGCCCTGGCAGAACCGTGACCAAATCAAGACACACAATGGACGAAAAATGTTGAAAAAAAGATACAGGAAATCATCGTCAACGTTTGTAAACAGTCCGGAATCTTTCGGTTCGATTGACGGGGATAGCCAAAGTAGTGAATCAAGAACACCCGAAGTAACTAATCAGCCAATCAGAATCAGGTTTCCATCCGCGTCCTCGTGCGTGCTGCCAATGGAGTCACCAGACATAAACACCCGCCGAGATCCAACCACGAATATAGATCTAAGCAGCTCGTTTGAAGAGAGCCGGATAAAGACTCCAGTCCGACACCATATCCAACTGAAGCCATACAAGTCCATGGCTAAGCAAACTTCCGGGATCAGTCTACCAGGACTGCAGTCATTGTTCGATTTTATTCGCTCAACCCACCAGACCGAATCATCTCATGTCGCAGCTGAGAACCTAAGCAGTCTTTGTGGACCCTCGAACCCAGTACCGACCCATATGTCCAAGTGTCTATCGGCTGGTTCCTACAGTAACTTCTGGTCCCCGGTCCCGCAGAACCAGAATGTAGGTCAGTATTCATCCGGAAGTCGCCGAACGGAAGTGAAAGTCGAGGACTCCGTCGAACCGGAAAAAGATACCCAACGATATAGGAAAGAGTTCTCAATCTCGGCTTTGATTGAAGGTAGTGAACAGGTGGAATGAAGAAAAGGCGTTCGCTGAACGCATTAAATATATAAAGACAGTAGATATCCAGTAATTTTAAGAATGTTGAAAATAATAAAAAGGGTGTATACGAAGTGCGTTTTAAAAATATATAGTAAAAATACTCATTTATTGGCATACAAAATATATATTGTTGACATGTTAAGAGGAAAAACGACGAATACAACGGTTAACAAATATCTAATTTAAGAGGTTTCTTTTGACTGAAATCCAATAAGGAAATATGACTATTTATATTTCATATAAAGGTTTAATATTGCTGTTTGATTTATCTTTCAGCATTTTGAAATAATTAGCTCATTATATTGATAATAATACGTACGTATGAAGAATCCACGTTTCAGCCAGTAATATAAAGTGTATGGTTTCGTTTGTATGGCCCTAAACAATTTCCCTTTATTTTCACTTCCTCATAAGATTTAACAAAATTATTTGGTTTTATATCATATAATATTAGATAGTTAACGAGGACACCAAATGCCCATATATATATAATTTTCGACAGCAAAAACTATACTGGCTAAGGCCACACCCGTCTTCACCAAAGTATTGTTTAGTAAGCATAAATAATTATAAGACAAAAGGTTTCAAAGTAAAAAAAAAACATGCAAAAGGCCATACTTATCTTAGACGCAGTTTATCGGACTCTATGGCTAATCTTACCTAAGAATGGTTGGTGAAATCGAGCTTATGTGCGAAACCCTAATATTGACGATATTTTTAAGCATGGTAAAGTATTAGTGAGGCGAGCCTTACACCGAGGTCGTCTTTAAATGGAGCCATTCTGTGTGCAATTAAATGACAATCTTTCATGTTTGATATAACAGTCATAGTATCAAGGACTGACTTAGGAGGGTTTAAAAGTGTTGAGCCTCAATTTAGCTTTTGTACACCAAACCATCCACACTTAATCTTTATTAATATTAAAGTGCTGATATTGTGCTTAACGATGTACTTACTGTAAATAACCGACTTTTACAAAGGCGTCTATGTGCAGTTTAAAGATATCTATCGTTATAGAGATAAAAACATAGCAATTTGTGCTTATCAAGCTAAGACCAAGGCGTTCAAACAACATGTACATAATAAATACAAGTTAATTAATTAAAAAGGCTTGTTGTGGGTTTCTTTTGAAGTTATCTTATTTTTTATGCATTTAACAATTGTTATTAATATGGCTACTGAATAATGAAGTGCTTTTGAACATTCCATGTCTTGTTTTGTGAAGATTTTTACCAAAAATTTATACCAGTAACATTCTATGGAAACTTTTCATTACTTTTAGCATGCTGGTTTAACTTGGCTATTACAGTATTTATTCAAAGCAACTTTTACAGGGAGGGGAAACCCTTTCAAATGAAAATATTGTAAATCATATACTCATTAAACATTCAAATAACGTAAATTCTTGGTAAAATCGTCATATTTGTTTTTTTCATGAACTGTTTTATATCATAATTTGAATAAAAGAAATTTGGCAAATTTGGCCAAAGTCGAATCGTGTTGTTTTAATATTAAGCCCAGAACTGATAAGTTTCAATATTTGGAATCTTTTATTGGTTGTGCACGCAATAAGATATGGTTTCTGAATTTCGATAGCAAATTCAAGTTTAAAAATTGTCTATGATTTGACGCCGTATTTTGTTTGTTGATATACACATTTGTTTATTATGATTTAAGGCACGTTTTTCCCCACAATTCAAACAAATTTTACAACTACGCCAAATGGTTTTGATAATGTTTGAGATCATAAACATTACCAAAGTCCTACTAAGTTCGAAGAAATGAATTTCTACATCTGTGGTCAAAATTTCCTAAGTTTATCAATTAAATAAAATAATTTACATTTTTAGCTAGTACTAACTAGTGAGTGACCTTCGGCTTGGGTCAGGGACCCTGTAATCTGGAGCTCAACTATAATGATTTACAATAAAAAGTTGATTGAACATTTTTAATGAAGTGATAGTTCCTTGAAATAAATATTTTAAAACGTTCATGCATGTGAAATCAAAGAGAAGGTGTTTGCAATAAATAGCATCTGTTAATAATGAAGACCAAATATATTGCTTTAAATGCTACAAATGCAAGAGTCCTCGTTTGGAAATAAAACAACAAAAATGGTATAAAAATCAAGTTTTATTGATATAAATAACATTAAACCCATCATTATGATCAACATATGATAGTTAGTACATAGTTTAGATCTGTAAACAAAATATACAAACTCTGTGTAAAATACAATACAGTTTACATACTTATACACATCAAATAAGGCTGTGAAAATTGGAAGTTTCACACAATACATTTCCTCATCTTTGAGCACTATTTCCTCCTAATATTAGAACATTGGTGAACCGAATGATCCTTAAGTTTGAAACAGATATTTAAGTCTTTGTATTTACCATTTTTATAAAAGAACTAATCAAAGTAGTTTCACTTGAAAATATATAAACATTCATTTTCTGAGATAAAATAGAACAAAAACATATTTCAGGTGAAGTACAATATGTGAAATGTTCATTGATGTGTTGTTGTGTTGTTAAGGGCTACATAGTTGAAATAAATTTGTTTTTTGTCTAAGGGCAGCACTTGTAAGACAAGGAACAAAATACCAATTTAGAATTTAAAGTAAACTGTTTTTTTATACATATCTGTTATATGATGTCAGAAAAGTATGTGTCTTTATATAGCAATAACTATTTAATACACAAAGGCATATCAAACAAACGTGAGATGTAAAATGACAAAAGTATAAACATTGATTAAGTTAACATTCAAAGCATTTCATGAATTTTAAAATTTACTTTGCACTAACACATTATTAAAATTACCACTAACTGGTATGAAATATTTTCAAATTTTTGATAGTGTTCATCAAAGTTCATGGTACCTTAAGAAAACAACAACAGCATTGTCAATTTAACTCATTTTATTTTGCAAGCTGAAAACATTATTTTATTTTTTGCTAAAAACAATGCTTCAACAAAATGCAGGACTATAAATAATGACAAAAAAGGTTAAAAAGGTTCCTGGATAAAAAAACAACCCTTTTCAAACAACTGGATAAAAGTAAATTAAGAACATATTTAGTATAAAAATTGTTAAGTAATGGAATAAAATTATATAGTTTTTGATACACACTGGTTATGTGAAAACATTGTTCAAAGGATACAGGTAAATGAAGTATATAGAACTAATTATCAAAACTAAACAACGAATTACAGGTTATTGCACTGATAAAACATTTTGAACAAAATAACAAGTCTTATTAAAAGTCATAATCAAATAAATCTAACATTCAAACACATTTTTTACACATCACAATGTGCATCACACTGTTTCCTTAGGTTGACAAATTAAATCAGTTTAACTAGTGACTTAGAGCATCCTGTAATGGTAAGATTTCTAAATGTTAAAAAGCATCCTGTCATGGTAAGATTTCTAAATGTTTAAAAAGCATTCTGTCATGGTAAGATTTCTAAACGTTAAAAAAGTAAATTCTTAAGAATTAAATTGTAGAAATTGTACATCAAAGTCAAGTATTAAAACTTTGTTACAGGTTGTTGAAAATCTAGCATATTCATGCTTTCAGTATACTATAAATATGTATTCCATATTGTATTAAACATAAAAAAATGTTTTATGTGGCATCAGATAAATATGACACACTTGCTAGTATAAAAGCAATGTATTAGCAAGATAAAAGCATGTGCACACAAAGAAACAGTCTTTCTTACACAACTGACACTGAATGGGTATTGAAGACCATGAAGATGCTTTGTTAACATTATGTGTATCAAATGACAACATAACAAATAAAACAATTAACCATATAGCAGAGCATAAATGTCAACATAAATGCTGACTATTCTGAAAGGCACCCATATATGGATGCCCATGATGTGCAAACACACGAAGAATACATCAAATGTAACATTCAAGCACATTTATCATGTGTTCACACCACACATTGACACTTGGGCTGTTACCTATCGAAGATACTGATTATATATTAAAAAATAAGTACCAACAATATATAGACAACATATTAGTACAGTATGTATAAAAGTACTATGAGTTACACCATGCACAACTTTTAATCGGAACAGTTTGGCAATACTGTTCTTTATGCTTCCCCAGCATATTATGCAGATAAAACATTTTTTATGAATGTTAGGTGCGCTGGTATTGGCCATACTGATTAGATCTATTAATTTTTCTTTATGTTTGTTAACAAATATGGGGATTTTTTTGTTCTGTATTTTTCCACCTGTAATCATGCCAGAAGTATATATTGATGTAATTTGTGATTTGATGAAAGCCCTTACACACACATTTGCATACTTACAAATTTACAGATTGTACCAATACCAACTGTTACAAGTAGGTAATCAGGATGCTTCGCTGACTCGCTGTCTTGGACACCATTGAGGGGGCTTCTGGAATTGTAGGTGGGGGAGGAGGAGGAGGAGGACGAGGGGCCTCACGTGGACTGAGCTTAAAACTGAACTTTTCCTGCTGCTGACGATTGTAGGCCAGCAGCTCTTCTAAACTACGAATGGAGTTTGAGTTGATGTCCGTTTTATACTCAGGAATATTGGATTTACATTCAGGAATATTGGGTTTCCGTGGAGGAATGGGTGGTGGATGTTTTTTATGAGAGACTGGTCTGGCTACACTGTGGTCAGTAATACCACCAGCATGTCTTAAACCAACAACCCCACTACCACCACTGACTTTGCTGCTATCACCACCACTATTGCCAAGTCTACCACCATCCCCACCTCCACCATTATAACCTGTCCGGTTTCTCTCAGACACTCCAGAGTACGGATGGCTGGACTGAATTGATTGCACAGGATTACCTTTAACATCCATCTGAACTGGTTGTCTCACTGTCTGGTTGGTTTTGATAGTTACAGGCACCTGCTTAGGTTTCTTGTCTTTATAATTCTGATTCACTTCCACATGATTTTTGAATGTAGAATAGTTACCACCATCTTCTAAATGAGTTCTAAATCCACTCTGATTATCACTTGGACTGGGCCTTGAATTCAAATTAGCAGATTGTTCCAATCTTTGATTTTTGTCAATTCTGTGATTAGCCGGGGCTTTTTTTACAGTCCTATTGTCTCGTAAATCATGAGATGTAGCCACGGAACTGCTAGCATGACTGCTAGCATGAGGGTGGGGGTCAGTCTCCCCACTCATGACAAATGGACGCATGTTCTCGTACACCTGAACTGACTCATGAGGAGTTTGTCTTAACACAGCATATTCACCTGCTGGATCCTCTTCCTTATTCAAACTCTCAATACTAAATCCTCCGCGTGGCTCAGATATCATTACATTCTTCTCATGAGGCTCAACTTTAGAAACACCTTTCTGGTCAGGCTTTGAAATGCTTTTCTCACGACTGTGCACCACTGTAACGTTTTTCTCACTTGGGTCCACATTCGAAACATCTTGTTCAACATCCTTGGTTACTGAAGGGCTTTTCTCAGGTGATTTAACATTTGATTCCACACTTTTCTCTGGCATATGATCATTCATCTCCGATGACTTTTTTCCCCTAAAGCTACTCTCAAAAACATCCGCATCATCCAACCCATTTTCAAGTCTTACTTCATCTTTGACAAATGCCTCTTTGTGCTTGATGTTTGCAATTTTCGTATTTTCCTTCTTCATGTATCTCTGGTGTTCAGCAAATTGCTGTTTGTTATTCACAGGTCCCCCTTTCTTACTGTAAGGTCTTGTTTCTTTTTTTTCATCCATACCGTGAACATGAGCACTAAAAAAATCAACTTGATTGTTCACATATCCACCATGTTCTTTGACACGACCTTCATTAGTTTCTACCGCAATTCTCTCCATACTGTGATTTATTGGGAGGTCAGGATCACTGTCAGAATGTTCAGGGAAAGCCAAAGTGTTAAGTCGCTCCACTTCTGATTCTGATAACTCTGATTTTAAAAACTCCACTTGAACTGTCTGCTGCATTGATTCTTCCTCTCTATCTTCAAGCTCTTCATTATCATTATTCCTATCCTCCCTATTACGATCATGACTATCATCATCTGTAATGCTATCACCATTCCTACATTCACCATCTTTATCTTTATTATCATCTAACTCTACACTGTCAACATGATCGACTTCCTCTCCTTGTACCATTCCTGTAACAGTGTCAGTACTTGACCATGCATTCTCTCCCAACTCACCATACTCCTCCCCCATCTCACCAAACTCCTCCCCTGTCAATGTTCGGGTACTCTCACTAACCTGACCTCTGTCCATCCCTACTAAACCACTGCTACCACGTTGAGCCTCCAGCGAACCAGAGTTTGGCAGGAAGCCTTTGTTTTCCAGCATCCGCAGCCGATCAGTCATTGGCATATCAGTTGGGCATGAATCAACAGAAGTTTCATCATGCCTTGTATTCTGATAAACTGAAGGTGGTACCTTATAAGAGCCTCCAAAGTCCTCAACTCTGTCATGCTGAGCAACTGGCCCATGAAGCAATACCTCGATACTGTGTGAGGAAGATTTCCTGCCACTATATACCTCCCTGGCTGAGGCATATGCAGGGTCTGACTGAGTGGAGTCAATACTGTGACTGCTCAAATTTTGGGCCTTCTGGCGGGTCAACTGCATGTTATGGAACAATATGGCATCTCTATCAACATTCAGGGGATGTTTTAACTCTCTGCGGAATTCAAGGGATTCTGTAGATCCCACAACAGGGTCAGTAATGATCTGTTTGCGATGAAGGTGAGGAGGGGGTGGAGGGTGTGGTGGGAGGTCTGGAGGGTCAGAGTGACCATTCTGACCTTGACCCATAGGAGGTGGCAAGGTCACAACTCTCTCCTTCATCTGACCTTTGACCTTGGATGTCATGGTGGTTGACCAGTTGCCATCAGAGTTGTGTACATGTGAATTGTAAGATTCGACTTTGAGAGCATTGATCAGCTCTTTATCCTTGACCTCTTCGGCAAGACGTCTCTGTAGCAACACTTCCCAGTTGGCTGTCACATCAACATCCTGCAAAGAGTCGCTGGTACCCTGCTGTGATAGCCCTGTACTAACACCATTAGCATAATCTACACCATCTTTCCCATTCTTAACAGGCTCCTCTGCGAAAATCTTCTCCACCTGTCCTCTTTTCCGTGCACCTTTCAACTTCACAATATCCATGGGAACATTCTCATTCATCTCTTCTAATTCCATTCTCTTTTTCATTTCTTCTCTCTCAATATCCCGCATCTTTAACTCGGCAAGAAGTCGTTGCTCATTCTCAAACTGCTGCTGAAGTAACTCACGCATCCTTGTACACTCGTGTGGGGACACGAGAAGCCGTATCACCATGACCGCAATATTCTCCTGGGAATGATATCCCTGGGAGAGATCCTGAAGCTTTTTGGCAGCCAGGACACAGTCTGGGATGTTTAGGATTTCATTCACAGCCTCCTGATGACTGATGTACTTCCAAAGGCCCTGGTTGGCTATGATGATGAACTGGTCATCATTCTGAAGCACAGTTGTGGAAACGTGGGGTTCAGGGATCACGTGGGGATACAGGTAACTGGAGCCAATCATTCGAGTACTCTGTGTTACACCATTGATGCGGTTGTCCTGAAATGAGAAGATTGAATTGCATACTTATATGCTAACTTACTAAAACTATTTTAGTATAACTTCAAAATAAGAACAGAAGTCCTAATAAAAGTACTAATAATACAATGACATTTTAAAAATTGTGTACAGGTATTCATAAACTTTGATCTACTATTTGTGGAACAAGACCCAAGACAAAGATGTGTTTCTAGGTTGATCCACTGAAGCAGTAAAAGTCAGCTGGATGACTGTTCTTTTAGTTACACCCTGCTGACACAATTATAGCCAAAATGGGCATGTCCAGCTAATAATTGGTGGCAGAAGACCCCAGACAAATAAAACAATGGGAGCACCACAGATAAGATGGAAGACGTCTCTAAATGAATGTCCTTGTCCTGACAGGGATTGAGCCCATGCAGTGCTGGGCTGAGGAGTTACAAATCTTTGATTTTTACTGTAACTGCTTGGACTCAGCTGGAAGGTGTACACATGCAAGTTTTTATTCAACTGGGACATTATCTAATGCAATGAAGAGCAGGAATATAAACCAGCTTTGAATTATGTGTCATGCACTTCTGTTATGTTCTTATAGTATTCCACATGTAAGCCCCAAAATGTCTTTCCATGTTTTTGATGACAGTTTAAGTAACTGAATGGTCTAACAATTGCTCTATGGTCAATATACCTCTGTAATAATCCCCCCTGATTTCCAGACTCTCTGCATCTCATCCTTGTTGTGTGAGACAGTGAACAGAGTGCTTAGAGTTACGGCCCTTCCTGCTCGACACAACACCACCTCAGTGTCACCAACATTGGCAACATTTAGAACGTAGCGGCTTGAGTCCTGGTTGTCACGACGAACATGGCAGATAGCACCAGCAGCACCCATCTTCTGACCAGTGAACTGAAGCTTCCTGGAAGGGTTTGATTTTTTTTTATACATCATATCAACATTATTAATATAATTATTTGCAGTTAAATCTTTTAATGTTGATGGAAGACCCCAGACTAATGCCTGGATAGAATCACAGGTGCTCTGCAAATCAGTTGGTAAGACTCAAAACTATGCTGTAAAAGGAGTTTGCACGTCTGCAAGACTGGACCTGGTAGCCAAATCGGCTCCAGGTAATGGAGGCCGCGAGTTCAATCCTGATTTGCGACATACCAAAGACATTAAAAATGGTAGTGGCATAGCTCCCTTGCTAACAACCAAGCAAATATAAGGGTAGTTCTGCGACTGGTTGGCCCTGTGTCAGGTTAATATGACTGGGTGTGGTATCATGCCAGGTGTTCACAGCATGCTATGCACAGTAAAGGCAGCACTATATCTGCATCAAGTGGACAGGTCTAAAGATAACTGAAATACTGATGGTGGAATGATAAACCCAATAAACAAACAGGCAAGTCTGCAACTCCAAGTACACACTCTAACAATCCAGTGAACTTTATCAATAGCATAAGACACACTACTTAAGTTTTCTTTGAAGTTTTGAAGGCTATAAAATAATGTTTTGAGTAAGCATTTCATGAGCCTATGTATTTAATAAATGCATTTATTTGATTTAAGGGTTAAATTCCTAAGAATCTTTATTTGCATCATTGATTATCATTTATGATATATCAATAATATTAAAGGATTTGTGTACATTTATTTGTGGTATGAAACATCTAATTTGACTATACACTTTTTTGGTGTTTATGCAGATTAGATGTTAGGCAAGTAGGTTTCATAACAAGAGGAAATTCACAAAATTAACATAACATGTTTCTTTCCCATCAAATAAGAGTTTGATAATTAGCAGAAATCCCCATGGTGAAGATTAGAACATAATAACAAGTCAGAGGCCCTTATTCACCAACCATTCTCAAGCCAAAATCACAACTTTAGCCCAAGTCACAATTTTCATACTAATAAAAATAAGCTTATTTATGAAGTTTCAATGTGATTTTAAGCTCAAAGTAGCAAAGTTAAAGTGTTATGCAAAAATACAGACATGTAGCTAAATCAAAATGAAAGAAATTGTGGGTTGAAATTCATTACTTCAGTGATTACATAAGAATAGTTGGTGAATACTGGCCTTAGTATTTCATGACTTAAAACTACATGTACTTTACAATTGTAGCTGTGTTAAAAATTATCTACGAGCACAATTGTACCTATGGTGTTATTATTCTCAAATTTAAAAAAAAAATGATTTGCTATGGTAGATTTAAAACTGGTGTATTTAATATAAGCAAATGATACCACCTTTAAAACACACTGTAGAACTACTGTACATGAAATTTGAAAATATATATTACCAGTTACAAATACAGCTTACCTATCAAATTTTGTTTTTGAATAAGTGAAATTCGCTTTTTATTCTAAATATTCACCCATTCATTCTATTGGCACCATTTTCTTCTTCAAAACAAAAAGAAACATTAAACAAACCTATGGGCTGACAGGATGGTGTATCTCAGGTACTCCTGCGATGACGACTGATTTATCTCCTCTGTAACAATGCTCGGTAACCGGTCTGCTAGAATCCGTGTCGCTTCATCATTTCGTCCACCATCAAAGATTGCAAACAGACCCTCTCGTCCCTCATTGAATCGTGGTCGATTGACAACACTTACTGACAATCTGGAAAGAAAACAAAACTTGCTAAATCTTAAATACATCAAAAATATATTTTTATGTGCAGTCTGTGGCATTCTCAAAAGGGGAAAAAAGCAGAATAAATAAAGACCTTTTTTTCTAAAATTACAGTATGCCAAAATGCTACCCACATGGAAGGTATCTCTAATTTAAGTAACATCCCTTTATAATTGAAGAAAAGGGCTTACTGACATCTACTGAAATGGTAGGTGAAATCCTTCATTAAAATATATCAAGATATGCCTACAAAACCAGATAGGGATAATAGTTAAGAAAGCTTTGTTACATTTTTATCCTTATTATTTAGTTCTGACTACAGTTGAGTAACAAAATCATACAATACTTTATCTTTATTATCTCAAAAGAACAGTGAGCACAAATTGTAAATTTTTTGTGCCTGACTAGAAGAATAAATTTAACCAGCATTTAATGTTACTATTCCTATGTAAAATACATCATCAACCTTGCAATGGCAAAAATATCATCACATCTCTATATATGTATCTACAAAAAAGATATATTTCTCCAAATATGCACATGGTGCTTACTTGTTCCTCATGCCAGAAGTCTGAGAGATGCCACTCTGCCACGGTATCTCTAGCTCATCAAACCCTGCTGTCCGCAGGTCCAGAAGTGAGCGATTCTGGCCCTTGATGTCCACCATACACACTTTTTTCTTTGTTCTGAAAGTGGAACACACACACACCAATCACACACCAATGTCTAACTTCTATCCAGCTTAGCTCAAAATTCATCAGACTTAGCCAGGCTGGGAGTTGTCTGATTAGGATCTACATCTTTTGCTACATAGTTTTTAACACATATACATTACTGGTGAATGACATCTTGTTACTGATGAATGAAGTTTTGAGCAGTATTCTTAAAGTTTAGCATTCATTATAATCAATGTAGCCTGATAAGGGTTTGCAATCAAATGAAGCATTTTTTTAGCACATTTTCATTTAAAGAGTAGCTCTTGTTTTTCCACTGTTTTAATTATACAGTTGTCCTAGTGTCTACTAGAGCTATTGCATAAATTTAAATTACACAGTGATCTCCCTTGATACCTTCTCGTGTCACGTGATTTAAACTCTATTGTCAAGCGACATCTCATCCTGGCAGTGTTTGATGAGAAGCCAATCAATTGCTTAGATTCTACACTGTTGTAGGATAGGCAAAACAATACACACTATTTTTTTTTTAATTCAATTAAGTGTAAGCTGAATGCCTTTATTAACCAAATAATGTCATTAATAATTTAATCATGCTTTTATTATCTGAAACACAATATACACATGACTTGATTTATGTTGTTATCAAGTAGTTTAGTTATCTTGCAAGGCAAATGAAAACACACATAAAAATTCAATGGTTACAGTAATTGGAAGTTAGAGCTAAAACAAGAAACTTCAAATTTAAATCAATGCCATATGTTAACAAAAACGAATGTTGCAAAACTTAAATTAGAAAGAATTAGTAAGAATTAAACATGTTTTCTGACATTTGTTATTTGGAACATTAAAAACTGAATAGTAGTAATATACATAAAGACAACCAAGAACCAAATATTGACTTCTGGTACACATATAGTCCAGAATTATGCGATAATAATATAACAATGATAATATTTAAATAAACAAAGACGTTAAAAACCAAACCATTGACCCTTCCTGTTACCAATGTTCAGAATAAGCAGCCATACAGATGTAACAAAACTTCAGTTCCAATATTGTACATATTTTTATACATGTATATATACAAGAGAACAAGAACTGTACCAATGTTCTATTAACAGAAATCAATTAAGGATTGTTGTGCAGGTTCTGGTTGGATTGTTTCTATAACTTGTAAATGTAAATTATATGACACAATGGGAAGGAGTGACAGAAGAAAATGTAACCATTTTAAACCTACACTATGTGCTATTTGTTTACTTAAATATCATTTTTTGTTCCTTTATTTCTGTCAATCTGTCATTCTCCATGTAGTGTCTTTCAATTCTTTTAAAAATAATTTTGTAATTACAACACCAAAACAAAATATTTTGCAAATTGTTTTGTCTGTTAAAACATTGATTAAAACATTAAAAAAGTTGTTTAGTTTGTTTTTACACCAAACCAAAACTGCACAACATTATGAATATGCCTGATGTGGGCAAACACAAATCTCCCATCTGACCATATATAAATATGTATACAAGGAAACATATAAGACACCATTCAAGTCAAAAAGATATATGTCAGATATACACAATACACAGCCATAAGCAATAACTATACATATATTAAAGACAAGCCACCACACAAAACTTTGCAATATAATAAGCCATTCAATTAAATTGAAATGAACAAACAATAATTACATTTGACAAATATATATCAGAATTTCTTAATACTGTAAAAAATATTAATAAATCACCAATTGTATGATACCACTTAAGCAATTTTGTGCCTTGTTAAATTTTGTTCAGACTAAATCAAAGAACAAATAAAGTTAAACAAATAATATTTATTCAGGTTATGTTAACAAGAATATTTTTAAGATTTAATAATTAAATACTGTAGTTTTTACAATTAAACAGATAAACTGACCTCAATTAAGGTTTTTTTTTCTAAAAAATAAAAGTCTAAATGCAGCTAAAAGCTTAAACAAATTAAATAAAACTCAAATTTCACTCACAAAATAAAACACTATAGTTGTGCATAGTTAAATAATGTTTAGATTCATGTCTTCTGATTAGATTCATGAGATGTGTTTCCTACTGCAAAATGCCTTAACCTCTATTGAGTAAATACATAATGTCAAATCACAACCAGATATTGTTATCAGCCATGTCATTTGTATGCCAACCACTTCTCACATCTTACCCTCGCATGGTCATCAAAAAATCTCTGCAAGAATAGCAAGTAAAATGATATTCTTGAACAACTAAGTCTATACGAACTCTTAGCATGCTATTTAATTAGTGACTATACCATAAAGTTCAGATTCACGTCAGCAAGTTTGAATTACAGGCTTTTAAATCAATATAATTTTTTGTTTTGTGTTGTTTTTACATTTTCGCAGACACAGTTAAAGTCATGTTGACCATGTCTTGCTTATTATTGGTGGAGAAAAAAACTTACTTTGGGTGGAGGAAAAACTCAAACATGTCTGGGTAGAACCACCAGCACACAGCAGGGCAGCTAGAAAACCGGCTCACATGAAAGTGACTGACTGTGACTTAAACCAAACACAGTGAGGAACTGAGGAATTACATGTCATAACATGTTATTACATTACAACGACTCTGCGACCACAGGTGCTCCACACTGTTAATTATGCAATAGATGGTTCCACAAAAGAGCATGTAAATCCTATGCCTAATTACTTACCAACACTGTGACAGTCTCTATTCATACCAAGGTCATGTGCTCATTAAAAGTATCACAAACAAAAAATACAATGGAGCATGTAAATCCTATGCCTAATTACTTAACAATTTGACAGTCTCTATTCATACCAAGGTCATGTGCTCATTAAAAGTATCACAAACAAAAAATACAATGGAGCATGTAAATCCTATGCCTAATTACTTAACAATTTGACAGTCTCTATTCATACCAAGGTCATGTGCTCATTAAAAGTATCACAAACAAAAAATGTGATTCTTCTACATAATGTATAGTAGGTCAACTGTTTGTAATGTTGCTTACCCTTACATTGATTGATATAAAGTATTTTGGGCAACTTGACTGACAGTATAGGTATTATTGCAGATATTTCTTAAACTCTCAGTTACATAAATAACTCCAGTGTTCAAGCATGCTAAGAGTCAAGTTGCTTATTTCTGTTACAATAATAATAATAATAATAATAAAAATAAAAATAATAATAATATACAATAGCATACAAACTCCAGGACAAAATTGGATACAAAAACATGATCTACTGGTAAACATGTCAACAAAAATCATAAAAGTGATAGACAAATTTTATTTTCTCTATATATCCCCATATTGCAATTTATGAAAATAATGTGTTTTCCACAATGAAAGCATTATGTAGCAGATATCTAGCAATGCAAGCTTTCCTGATTAAATGGATTTAGATACAAAAGCATTCAGTATACAAGTATGTTTATGGAGTTATGAATGTATGTGAAACAAAGAACTTCTATAATATTCTCTTTGTTATACTTTTGATAATACTGCCAATTAATTGGCAATTTGAGATGTGAGGACAAAGATGTCTCAGCCACAGAAAATCATTAGTATAATCAGATCAAGTGATGATAACCTGTGAGAGTTAAAATAAAGTTTAAAAAAACAACAACAGTAAATTCACAAACAGTTTTGACAAATCCCCTATTTAGTGGTTTTCACCAGCGCACCACAAGTCAACTGGAAGACCTCACATTAAGTCCTTCGCCCCCAGCAGGACTCAAACCCACGCGTTGAGAGGCTAGGCAGTCAGAGGAGTTACAAATCTGTGACTACCACTACGCCACGGGCACCCATAAATATTTACTATTATGTATAATGATTTGTAAGAAACTTTTACCAGGTTAATTACTGATGAAGGTCATAAAATTATAACTTATGGTGCAGATAGAGTTGCATTCATCTGATTTGTGCCAGATGGATAGATGTAAAGACAACCAATGTTTTTTTCCCAGCAACAAGTCTTTAAGTATGTACAAAAAAGCCCTGGTTGGAGCTTACACATTCATAGAAAAACCTGGACTAAGATTTAATTAAGTTGAAAATGGCACAACAGAAACAAATGTTATTATTTTTATAAAAGAACATTATAAATATAGAGTATAATAGAGTATGAACAATGCAAATAAACATCAAGGCAGCATTACACAAAATAGGACCATGCTACTATGAATACAATCGCAATTGTAATGTTGTTTCTTTATACCAAAACAGTGCAGCTTCTGATCTTTTCTAAAAATTATTATCCCTGAATATTGGCGCATGTTTTACCAGGACATCAGGTAAAAGTAATTTAATTTCATAGTTATGTGATCCGGACCTGCACTGTTTAAGACCTATACAAGATTGGGAGGCGGTCAAATGCTAATGATATGAACTTACTTGATGCCCTTGAGTTCAGTTGTGTTGACCTGCATCTCAGGGTTGCCGGAAATGTCAAGGAGGTTAACGTTGGATGACATCAGGTTGGTGACCGAGACATCAATCAGACGGTTGGAGCCCACCTCCAATACCTTAGAGAAATATTCGGTAAAATATCAGAGATGAGCAAAATATCATCATGAAATGGTCTAAATAGAATTGACTTTTAGAATGAAACAGTCACACAAAGTAACTGTTCATTGTAGTGATATCCTGCTATTGGGTGAAGAAAGATCCCAGACAAATGTCTGGGTAGAACCACTGGCACACCACAAGTCAGCTGGAAAACATTCTCACATTAAGTCCTTCACCAAAACAGGGACTTGAACCCATACGGTGAGAAGCTAAGCAGTCAGGGGAGTTACCAATCTGTGACTCTACCGAGGGTGTCCCACCAAAATAACAATAAATATATCATCACAATCACCTTTAGAAAATTTATCTATAGACCAAGTAAGGGACATTCAAATTCTTGTTATTGTTCTGTAAATTTAAGCTTAATACAATGTACTTTTATTTTATTTGCTTACTGGCAATGTTCAATTCCTTAAAGTTAATTTTTTTTTTGTATGTATTTACAGCACTTAAAGATGAAAACGACTCAAGTGATCTTTTAGAGCAACATTTGACCTGAGGAGATTCCTATCATATTATTATAAATCACTTGGAGAGTGAAGTTTAAAAAAACAACAACCAAAAGATGAGAAGGTAAACAATTATAAAGTCATATTCTGTCAAAAGCATAAAAGCATATTTTGCAACAGAAAAAATCATAAAACTAAAATAGAATATTTGATTGTACACAAATTTAAGACACAATATTCTTCAGACTTAAAATTGAATTGTGATGACTATAGCATAATGGAGCAATGTAAAAAACGTTGTAAAGTGTCTCTGACTGGTTTTACCTTAAGGTTTTGTGAAAGCCTGAAGTCTGGCAGTTCTCGAAGCATGTTGGCGTTGGATCGCAGCACAAGCAGCTTGGAGTGGCGTCCTACACACCTGGGCAGGTGGCGTAGGAAGTTACCTGACACGTTAAGCTCCTGAAGGTTCTCTAGCTTACGGAGATCTCTGAAGTTGATAGACATTGTGGATAAGGCAACAGATGATAAAATTCGAGAAATAATTTATGATGTATGTGTAAAAGGAGAAATGATTAATTAAGCATAAGTAAGCTGGTGTCACAAATAGTTTCCTCAACATGTTCCAGTTCCTGGAAATGTTCTAGCTTTTGGAGGTCCCTACAAACATTTATAGTACAGACAATTATCTTTACACCATTTTCACAAATATTGCACTGACACAAATATGGCCAAATTGAAGCTGCACAGAAATTATTGTTGCAATAAGTCTGATTATTACATAAACTATAAATAGATGTAACACGATTGGTCACACCCTCAAAATAGTCGAGTCAATTAATATAGATATTGACCTGCTTTCGCTGATATTAACCTGTCTATTAATAGTATGCAAAATTTCCATCAATATTATGCACGCATCTACAAAACTTACTTAGAATTGTATGCATTGTGGGATACTCGTCATAGACGAACAATATTCTCGAAGTAAACAATGTAAACTATTTTCTTGCATTTAAGTTTAGATAATAATTAAAGAAATAAAAACTTTTTATTTTTAACTATTTATAGTTCATGTAATAAAACAGTTATTTTCTTATTAGCTGGGAAATATGCTGTTTGATATTGACCACAAAAATCGTTATTGACCTCGGCTATCCTCGGTCAATAACTATTTTTTGGTCAATATCACAGCATATTTCCCAGCTAATAAGTAAATAATTGTATATTATAACCCCTGCAAGGTTAGCTAGAAAACAACCCTGAACGAATTTGTGACTCAAACCCTTACATGAGGCTGCAATTCAATTCACTGGGTAACAGTGGAACCTTTCTTATTATATTTATGCTTAAATTGAATAAGCAGTCACAAAGTTTGATAATTTTTCATACAGGTTGAGCTATCAAATATTAATATAAACTCATACATAATCAAATTAAGGTTAGGCGTGAAGTAAAAGTTGAAATTTGTGTGTATCAAGCGGTCAACATATAAACATTGCATTTTATTCATATTTTAAACAGAGTTAATTATCATCATCAAGGCTGCAGTCCCCAGGTTGTTTCAAAAACTGCAACTTTATCAGTAAAACAAGATCAATTTAACAACTAATCAAAACCTAAATCTATCATAACTATAGGACATACTTGTCATGGATCTCTGTAATCCTGTTATATGCCAGGTGGAGCACTTTGAGCTTGTGGAAATTACAGACTTGTGGGATGACCTCGTCTCCAAGGTGATTCGCTGACAGATACAGCTCCTGAAGTTTGTTCTGGTATACATTGGAGTTAGGTTCTGGGATTGTTACCAGCTTGTTGTTTGTCAGACAGATGTACCGCAACCTGGAAATACAGAAACGGTGTTTAAACAGGTCTTTTTTTATAGTTAATAAGAAAACGAGTACTTTCAACTTTGCTACTATACACAGTCTTCTTATTATCTACTTAGAGCAATGGATAGTAAAACATTCTTACTCAAGGACAAAAGTCACATTCAACATCAGACTGACTTGGAAGAAGAAAGGGAGGTAAGTTGATAGTTTATTGGCACATAGTTTTACACAATGCACACATGTGAACTCTCCAGCTTTTGGAGGAAGACCCCTTCTTTTAAGATTCAAAATTATTTGAAAATGAGGGGAGTTTTTTACATTTTCAGAAATCTCCCAACTAGGCAACATATAACTTTCTTCTTTGTATATATGAAAATAACAAATCTCCCGCTTTGCAAGTGAAAATCTCCCACTTTTGCTTCAGAATAATTCACATGTTTGTGTCAAGGATTAATTATATAAAATAAGGAAAACTTTTCTTAAAACTTACTTTGCAAATCTGAAAAAAAGATTCTGTCAAAGAAAATTTTGATGGTAGTTTATTGATTACTGTGACTACAGTCCATCTGTCATTGAAACATAATTAAACTTTCTTTAGGTTTATATATAAAATAAGGCAACTTTATTGTGATGTTTCTGCTTACTTTGTAAGTCCAGTGAAGAGATTGCGAGGAAGGGAGGTAAGTTGGTTATGTTCCAGGCCAAGTTCCTCTAGCGTAGAGTTGCCCACCTTGGGTGGGAGTTCTGTTAGTAGGTTGTGACTCAACTTGATGGATCGTAGCTTTTGGGCCTCAAACAGCAGTCTGAAAACATGAAGAGATTAAGATTGATTCAGTGTAAATGGATGAAAAGAAGGATATCTTCTAAAGGAGGAAAAAAGTTCATGTAAATGAAGAAATAAAAGGCGAATTGTATAAGTGAGGTATCTAGTAATGTAAAATGACCTTTACTGCATTGCCTTTAACAAAATATGTTTCTAGTATGGAATAATTCAAAGCATCAGAATTTTAACTTCAGGAAGATATCATTTGCTTTAAGTAAAATCAGCTCAAAAGAGAACTACATGCACAAACATAACAATGATGTTGTATTTACTTTAGTTTATTGCCAATGCTTTTAAGTAAAAGGGAGATGTACAATATTTTAAAGACAGAATTTTGTCATAATTAAGAGGATAGTTTTCAAGTCATTGATTGGTCAATATAATGTTTTTACTCATAATGACCAATTAGATTACTATGACTGGTCGTAGACTTAAAAGTTCAATAACTTTGGGGTTTGGTTATGTTTTTGTTATACTACTGTATTTTCATGCAAACAGTGGGCAGCATTAAGTAGTTAATGTCAATTTTCAGGGTGTTTTACATACTTGGCTGGCAGCTCCTTGATCAGATTATGACTAGCATTGAGCTGGGTCATGAAGAAACAGTCACTCAACCAAACAGGCAGGCTCTCCAACTTGTTACTGGAAGTTGAGAAAATGATAAGATATCATTCCAAATTCATATATTATCATATTATGAGTGATCCACTTTAATCTGCTTAGCAAAGAAAGATGATTAGATTAAAATGACAATGATCTTGTAAATAGGTTTGGGTATTAAATACATTGAACAAAAACAATAATGGTCATACTGGCACCCTTATTCTAGTAGGAGTAGAGAAAGACTGCAGACAATTGCATGGAAGTAGATATCAAATGTCTGGGTAGAAGTACTGACACTTGGCAAGTCAGCTGGAAGACCACCCAAGATGGATGACTTTCTCATATAAAAATCCTGAACCTTGACTGGGACTACAATGCACCAAGTATGAGCTAAGATGTTCTAACTGTTCAGCCATGGATACACCCTCCTGCAGATAGAATCATATGGTATATGCAAATAGTGACGATCTAAGACCCACTTTAAGTTTGGGTTAAGTGTTTAAAAATACCAGGTCTATCGCTTAATTAGTAAAATATCATCTTATAAAAGTAGAATGTTTATAATTATTGTCATCTTTGAACCTAAATGTTCATATAAATAACAGCTAGACAAGCCCATTCAATATGACACATGCTACCTACTATGAAATGTCCAGGACTGCCAACCACTCTGGTTTAGGTGTGACAGCAAAAGTAGAAATTTCTGTAAATAAAACAGACAAAATAATATTATTGGTAGATATACATAACATACCATTAAGTTGACTACTATAAGAACCACTAATACAACAAAGTTTGCATAATTAAGCTTTTTTAGGCAAAGGTGGGTTTGGGACTTTTATGGTAGTGTCAATTACTCGCAACTATTTATGGCTTTGTCACTACCAAAACAGCTGGTTATTATTGCATGGAAGTAGATATCAAACAACTTTATAATCACTTTATGGGCTAAAGTAACAAATGTAGCAGTAAACAATATGTTATTACTTAAGTAAAATGTTTGCAACAAGTAAATTACTGATAAAATCTGAATTACATGACTTACCATTATCCATTGCCAGTAATGTTTTGATGGATCCCCCGCTGACCTGTAATGACTGAACTTTGTTCCGCTCACAATTCAGGTACTCCAAATTTCTTAGCGATCGTACATCCAAATCTGTTATCGAATTATCTCGAACATCCAGATGTGTCACCAGCTCTAACAAATAAAACTTGGCCATTTCACTTGGCAGCAAACACAACATGTTCATACGGAAGTCAATTTTCTTGATATGTTGCATTTTGCCAAGCACGTTTTGTGGCAATTTCTCAATATGGTTCCCAGCCATGATGAGACTGTCTATTCGGAGCTGGGATTCAGGGTTCTTGAGAAGGACGTGTGGGACGCCAGTGAAATGGTTGAAGGCCAAGACTAGCACTAACAGATGGCGCATCGAGGACATCTCCTCTGGTAAAGATGTCAGTTCATTGTTATGAAGGTGGAGCATCTGAAGACTGCAGCAGAAAATAAATACAATACTGTTGTAGTTTTTGTACAAGGTACATTTTTAATGGGTAAGTTAGAAGGTGAAGGTCAGTTCTATGTATATATTTCCACACCAATAAACTTTGTGTAGCTGCACTTTGGAGTTATTTTTGTTTTATAATCCATTAACTTTTTAAACTCTAACACTAAAAGAAAGAGTTCTTTTATCTGCACTAGACACAAAATTTATCTTGCATTACTTTACTTCATTAAAAAATAGAAAAAAAAGGAAAGATAGTGTAAAAGGCTTGTAACCAGCTTTTTGTTTGTCATATAGATATAAATACTTAAAACTACTATTTTTATTTGAAAAGGCTTTTAAAACAAGGTGTTGTTCACGGCCTGCTTTTGGACCTGATATAACAAAACTAAAAGCTCAAGTTTGTGTGATATTTTGTAGCAAGCGATTGGTCAGATTCAAAAGTTTACAACAATCTGACTAATTACATGCTAGAAAAAGGTCTTAAATTAAGTTCAAAGTTTTCAACAGCTTATTTAGGACCTACTTCTCTAGTTCCATGATATCTGGAGGAATGTCTTCTATCTTGTTACTGGCTAGGTTCAGCTCTGTAAGGGTTCGCATCTTGCAGACAGCGACTGGAAAGCACCGCAGGTTGTTGTCGGCCAGGTTCAAACTGCGCAGATTCTGGAATCTGAAGAAAACATAAGGTAGAAGTTGTAGAGTACTATAAGAAATCCCAATGTTTACATGACTAGATTCTCTAATCAACGGAACACTATTCTAAGTGGGTTTTTCATAATTTACAGGACGCAAGAATTGTTATTATTTATTCAGAAGTGAACTGAATTTCTTTTTTTAATTTGTGTCATTATAAAAGAAAGACTTCTTGCACCTGTCATTTAATCTTTGTTAAAGAGATGTACATTTGTTGCATTATTTTCTAGGTAGAATAGCTTTACCTCTGATTTATGTTAGAATAGTATTGACCCATTCTCTCTCTCTCTCTCTCTCTCTCTCTCTCTCTCTCTCTCTCTCTCTATATATATATATATATATATATTTATATACATATATTAATTTTCCATATTTGTCTCTTGATATATCAATACTGTCAATATGACAAAAGTTGAATCCATGACAGTCATAATCCATGAGAGTTATATAACCAGAACTTACCTTGCCAGATCTTCTAGCCAGGCTATGGTGTAGATATGACAGTTATATAACCAGCACTTACCTTGGCAGATCTTCTAGCCAGGCTATGGTGTAGATATGACAGTTATATAACCAGCACTTACCTTGCCAGATCTTTAGCCAGGCTATGGTGTAGATATGACAGTTATATAACCAGAACTTACCTTGCCAGATCTTCTAGCCAGGCTATGGTGTAGATATGACAGTTATATAACCAGCACTTACCTTGGCAGATCTTCTAGCCAGCCTATGGTGTAAATATCCTCCTCTATTGGTCTAGGTTTGAGCACATTGTGGCGTAGATTCAGGATTTCCAGACCATCGTTGATGAACACAGTTTCAGGTAGGAACTCTAAATGACAGTTGGATAGGTCTGCCTTTGTAGGCAACTTAGCTGTAGCCTGGAAGTGAAGAAACATGTTATTATAGTGTAGGATCACATAAGAATGAATGGGTACAGCCAGTGAAGCACTGACATTTGGATTGATCAGCCTTTGTCAGCAATTTGGCAGTTACCTGCTGGGTGATGAACAGATTGTACTGCAATGCTTTAACTTATTACAAACTAAAACTTTGCTTGGTAAGTCGCACACACAATACACATACAAAACTTGTTTTAATTTAAAATGGTAAATATTCCCAGATACTGCTTTGAAGCAGTTACAGCAATATATTTAATCAGGACTTCTATGGGCCATAACTCATTTAAATCAAGCTTGTCACGACGTGCCAGTAATATGTGAAACTTAGTATAGTACTTACTGTTACCAGTTTTGAAAAGTTTTATCAAACTCTAACCAGCTGAAGCTGGGATACAGCACTATAAAATCTTATCAAAATACTGACTGACAGACCTACAATCAAATGTGACTCCAATATGGCGTCCATATACTTCATATCTGAGAGTATAACCACTGTCATTAAGGCAACCTTTAGCTATTGTTACTGAAGGAAGATGCAAGAACAATGACTGAGTAGAAGCATCAATGCAATCACTGTGGGAATAAGTTGTGCCATGATAGTGTTTAAGTGACATCCTGAAGGTTTATATGTTTACTTTTTTTATACATAAATAACACCATCACAAGTATGGTAATTATCAATTTCAACTTATTGCAGGAGACCCTAAATGAATATCTGGGTAGAGCCACCAACATAGAACAGTTCAGATGGAATACAGGGTCTAATAAAAGCTTGTGCCTTTGCTTGAACTCAAACCATTGCAATAAAGAGCTGATGAGCTGAATGTCAGCAACTCCATGCACACAGCCATGGGCTCCTCTATAAAAAGCTTAAGAAGTAGATACAAGGACCTCCAAACAAACCTACCTTTCGAGCCTTCCTCAGCCATTTTGTGTAATCTTTCTCCTCATTGAAGGACAGGTAAACTGACCTTTCACCTTGCAAGGTCGAAGTGACCTTAAGCACATGGTCATGACCTTTGATATTTTGAACCTCCTCCACTGACCCCTTAGCTAGCTGTACCACAGTAGGCTTGCCACTCTTGGTCTTATCTGAAATAATTGAAGCAAATTTTTCAACACCCCACCACCAATATTTTATTTACCAAAAGCTGTGTCAACCCAAGGCAGATATAGTGCTGCCTTCCCAGTTCAAGCATGCCTTTAAACTTGACAAGATAACACATCTTGTTACATTATGCCGATATTGATCTGACCAGATGTGGAACTAACTACTCTTTGATCGAGCATAATATACATGGGAGCTTAACCAGTTACCAATATCACTTTTGTATTTACTGTTAATGCAGTTATTGGGCCAAATAAGGTGGTAATCACACAACAGGTTTAAGATATATCTTCTCATTACATTACAGTGACACAATTATTGTCAATATAGTGATCCCCAGTTATTACTGGTATGAGAGACACCAGATGAATGTCTTGGCCACACCACTATCTACTGATTGGCCATAGGCACCCTCAGGGTGGCATTAGCCTGAGAGGGTAATATAAGAACGATGGTTTACCTCTGTAGATGAGGAGACGTGTGCCTGAGATGACACACAGCCGGCGCCCCCACTGATGAAGCAACTTGCCCTTGCGGACATACGCAAATGCTGTCAGCTGATTTCTGGAATAGGTACTGTCTGACACAGGCTTACCTGAAAAATACAAAATCATCTGTAACAGTCCTGCAACAAGGAAGATCTATTCAGATTAGGTAGAAGAAGGGATATAACTTGAATGTCGGAAGTAGGTTATAACGGGAATGTCTGAAGCAGGTGTATAATTTACATATCAGAAGGAGAAGAATAACTTGAATGTCTAAGGTAGGAATATAACTTTGAATGTTGGAGAGATATGTTGTGGTATAACATAAATGTTGGAGGTCAATGTAGGGGTATAACTTGAATGTGGGAAGTAGGGATATAATGTGCATGTCAGAAGTAGGGGTTTAACTTGAATGTCAGAGGTTGTGTTTAAACTTTATGTTGAAAGAAAGGGAAAATCTCGAAAATTGGAACTAGCGGTATAATTTGCATGTTGGAAGTAGGGGAATATCTTGAAAGTTGGAACTGGGGGAATTATCTGCATGCTGGAAGTAGGGGTATATCTTGAAAGTCGGAACTAGGGGTATAATTTGCATGTTGGTGGTAGGGGTATAATTTGCATGTTGGTAGTAAGGATACAATTTGCATGTTGATAGTAGGGGTATAATTTGCATGTTGGTAGCAGGGGTATAATTTGCATGTTGGTAGTAGGGGTATTATTGGCATGTTGGTAGTAGGGGTATAATTTGCATGTTGGTAATAGGGGTATAATTTGCATGCTAGAAGAAGAGGTTATATCTTGAAAGTTGGAAGTAGGGTAATAATTTGCATGTCAGAATTTTGGGTACAGCATGAAAGTTGGAAGCATTGGTATAATTTGCATGTAGGAAGTAGGGGTGTAGCTTTAATGTCAGAAATATGGGTATCATTTGCATGTGGGGAGTAGGGGTATAACTTGAATGGAAGTAGCAGTATAAATTGCAATTCACAAGGACAGACCTTTCAAAGTTAATTACACAGACTGGACTAAACCAGATATCTCACACATTTACCCAGACTGTCAATTAGTTGATAATTAAAGGATGAGAAGCTTTGGTGTGGATAGAGACATCGCTTAATCCAGTGATTAAAAACATCCTGATTTTGAAGTGAAGTTAAAACAGATTCTACAAGTGACTAACTGTTTACAAATTTTGTTTCAAAGGAACTTAACCAGGAAGAGACATGTTTATATATTAATGTCTTCACAATGTGATAAATGTCTAATGTCTTCTTACCTTATGATGTTTGTTATTGTATAATGGATGCTAAATTTCACATTTATTATCTTACGCATAATATCTTGTCATCTGTCTGGTCAAATTTATGATAAATTTACTTTTAATAGTTGGAGGTGTTCTATTACTGTACCATAAATGCATAAATTTGTTATTTTGTATATTCATAGAGTTTCCCTGGTAAGAAATGAATGAAATTTAAACCACCCTGACTTGCATGTTACACTTTTAGCCTGATAAGTACAAATGAACTGATCAGGTGTGGGCAAAAGGTGTAGCACCTGATAATCCAGCTCATGATAGGATTCCTCTGATCAGGATCCACACTATTTGCTTCGAAGTCTGTAGCACATACATTTACCTTTATCCACAGTTCTAAAGCAGACATGTATTTTGTAAGATTAAATAGCATGTTAAGGGTTTAACAATGCATGTTACTCTATGAGTATACTGTTCTAAAGTCTATAATAGTTTTGTCCCCTGCTCACTGAAGCTCTTCAATACTGAGTCATAAAACTGGCACATGTATTGTATACCTGAATAAACTGTTATAATGGTTGTAGGTTAGGATCAATCCCACGATGCCGAGTAAGCGTGAGAACAACTAAGATATCAGTGAACCGAATAATTTCCAGTGCAATAATGTTCAGTGTGATACAAATACAGATGTTCTCAATACAACAGGTGTATTTGCTAGGATGGCACTGGTTCTGCAAGGGATTCATTGAAGTGTTTTAAGCATTCTTGAACTGTTAAAATTGTAAATTATTTTTGCTAACCAAATCATTAATCCTGCTGTTAGGTTTGAAAACAACACAATGTGTGTATTTTGGAGGACTGCAGTGGTATCTTGGAAATATTTAGGAAACCTATCTTCAGAATTATTTTAATCTTGCAGTGACTTGATTTTCCTGCTCTCTTTAACAATCTTTACAGATTTCTGTATAGTTCAATTTTAAGAGATAAGTTATCATTTTATTGTATGTGTTTCTGTTTGTTTTTATTCCAATCAAAACTATTTTAAGATTACAATGATGATAATGGAAGCAAATATATTTGCTGTCCTCATGGTTATATGTAACAGTTTACATTACAAATGATCAATTACCCAGCCCCATTATTTGGAATCAGTAGTTAATCAACTCTTATACAAAGTGATTGTTAGCAAAAACACTAATATTCTACTAATTATAATATTTTTAAATACTTTTTTAATGTTGTTTTTGTTATTGGGTATCAAACTTTGTACCCTTAAAGGGGCAGCAAGATAACCCCAAACAGTACTGAATACAGCACAATTGACCAAATATAATAAATTATAGCAAACAATAAAATGATTCACAGAACATAATATCAACATTACTGAATAGTTTATATAGTCATATAACATAGTAATAAAAATATGCTTGTGATTCTTCAAATGAATCATTCATGGGCCTTGATTACATTTACATAATTACACATAAAAATCCAGAATATACTGTATTTTTTAATAAAAAATTATAATAAATCATTTAAATGTTTGACCACTGAGGCAGGATATAGTTTACACAAAGCTTACCTTAAGTTATGAATAAGGAATAATAATTTCTATTCAAATAAGAATTGTATAAATATTAAATAAATTAAACTAATATTTGGGTGGCCTTTCTTTTGAAAATACACCTCACAAAATGAAATAGCTCACATACTTGTAGAAAAATATAATTTACATTTACACAAAACAGCCGAGGCCATATGTTGCTTCCTACCATTTTTTTATTAGTTTGAAAATACATATTTTAATAAATAGAAAATACATACATTTCTACATGAATAATTTTGAACATCCATTTTAAGAACATGGGCTTATCACTGACTTTCCAGGTGGCATTGTGAACATAAATAGCATTGTTCTATTCCTTTCCTCCATTACAATCAGTAAGGCAAAGAATATACTATTCTGAGGTGTCTGTAGTTTTGATTTTAAATCTCAGCCTGCCCAGTGGGAGCTGACTGATCTGGATTGACACTGTATACTTAAACCTGATCACTCTGTGCTCAGCATGCAGGCTAAACATAGTCAGTGATGTAACAGTTACTGAAAGTGCATTGTAAATCACTGACTTAAAATGCCCCACTTTTTAACTTCTGCGACTTAATTATAAATTTGAAAAAAATAAGGTGATAGGAATAATAACATGCATTTACAATTTCTATATTATTTTGTGTATGTATATTTACAAAACATGGCATTTAACAGACAATAGAAGTATGGGCAATTCTACCTATTTGGATATTCTTAGGTGTTTGTATGACAAAGCTGTTACATAGTACAGTTACGTTGTTTTTTGTTGCTGTTGTTGTTTTCCAACTGGTCACTACAATGGCCCAATTATATTCAGTGACTGTCACAATTTAAACAGAAGACTTAACAGCTAGGTGGCCTTTTCAATTTTCAATTTACTAAAATTGTACTTGTTATGTAATTATAAAGATTATTGTTAAAACATTTTTACAGTAATTAAGTTTTAATTGACATCTTCTGTGTTTGTATACAGACCCTTGTTAGGACTCATTTTTTACTTTTAATGTTTTTATTGACATCGTTTTTGTATAGGTGTCCTGTATATTTAAATTGTGTATTAACTGTTTTTAATTATGTTTTAATTGATATATTTTTTGTATTGTTAGGACTTGTGTTTACTTTATGTTTTTATCAGCATCTATTTCCGTTTTTTTTGTATGGGGACTCCGGTTAGAATGTTTATATCGTCAATTCCACTTTAAGCGACAATTAATTTATTCAGTTACATATCGAATATAGGGTATTTTACACTTAATTTAACTTCAACAAAAAGTTGATATAAAAATTGTACATTATAACAGTAAGTGTACTGACTAGATTTGAATCTTTAAATTTGCAGTGTCAGTGGCTATACCTACACATTAACTGTATCTTGCAATACTTATGGTTGGGAGTAATGAAAGCAATAAAAATCAAGGGTTGTCCAGAGATAGTGCTAACTCCATTTTTCTTAGTGCTGAAAAGTATTTATAAGGAGAATGCTTCATAAAAGGGGCATAACTGCCAAAAATGAATTTAAAGATAACCTAAGTATGAATAGAATATGTTGGATAGTTTTCCAGGAAATAGACCTTAACAAAATGGTAAACCAACATTAATGAGTGGGCCATGACGATAGCTCCACTTTTTTATACAAAAGATGACCGAATTAAAATATTTTTGCATTGAGATTTTGCATTTGTTCGCTTTATGTTGACTGTAAAACAGTAGACTTGGAGCAAGGGAATGGTTCTGAAAACAACCAATATAAGCTACACTTGTTGCAAGTTAATTAATTAACTGCAGTCACAGTCCATTACTAGGTAACTTTCTAAACTTTTTCTGACTACACCATTCTATTTATAATGAAAAAGATGCGCATCACCATACTAGTACCAAATATTCAAAATATAAAAAAGTTCTGACTTAACATTTAATAAGGTACTCATCTAACAGTTTCTACAGAGAAATGTGAGAAGAAAGGAGGTATAAAGCCAGTCATACCTGCATAAAACTTGACTAGATATGCAAGGTCCTCCTTTGCCCCTATTTCTTGTATCTTGTGTTGATTTGTGTATCCAATACTCTGCAAGTACTCATTCTGCAGAGCCAGAGGTGTGTCAAATGGGTCCAACCTCCGAATTATATCACCGTTAAATTGCACGTGCAGAGAGTTTGGGGGCATGCTACACTGGGAACACAGCTTCTGAGCGGTGGTGGAAAGAGTGCACGGAAACATGCGAGGATTTGTGTCTGTCTCTGTCCGATACACTCGAACAAAACCATTATTAGAATCCTGTGAAATCCATTCATCCACATCAATCTTAGATTGCCGAGTGATCGGCGAATAGTTATGAACACCATCATATTTATTTGACTCCTTGTACAAGTCCACGATAGAATCTGATAGATCCCAGGTATCATCATCATTTGTTTTCTTCAGATTGGTTGGTTCACTCGATGAGCCTGGTTGTAGGAAGTCACCCACACTCCACCAGGCATCAGTACCACGGTACTTGACGCCACTGTCGACAGTCGTGTGTGACTTTACGGTTCCCTGACTGCTCTGGCTGTATGAGCTTGTACCCCCCACAGTTTCACTGCTGGAACCAGCCGGCATCTCAATCTCAACACTTGTCCTGAAAATAGAGATGTCAATGTGTGAGAGCTAAACAACAACTACTCTGAGAGAAAAGGAGAGACGTGTGAATGAAGGACTGCCTCTTTCAAAATTAGCAAAATGTTAGCTACAAATATGAACTTTCAACCAAAATATCAGAATTGAATATATACCATGACTGAGGAATTAAACCACCAAAACTTGTCACTTTTAATAAGTCCATCATGATTGTTATCTAGGTACCTGCTCTTGATAACCATCATGTAGCACACACATGTTAATCACTTTTGGGAGGACTTCAATTATCACGGGTAAATGTGTGAAGAAAATCAGCATTTTACATTTTTTAAATTTGATTACACCAAGCTAAAGTCTTCAGAAAAAAAAGCCACGTTCTTTGCTATGCTTAAATGAGGGCCAACACAAGAACAATATGTTGAACATGACAGGGACATGTGATTTTTTTGTTAAAATATCACTTTCCAGTAGACTTCATGCCTTGTTAGGATCAGTATATACGTACGTCAATATCACTTATGAAACAGATTTGGGATGGCTTAGTCTATGTTGTTGATAAATAACCATGAACACCAAGTAAGCCAGCACCCAAGATGTCAGCTGAGAGACCAAGAAATTCCCTGTGTCATATGCTATCACGTCCTTGCTTTTACAGGACATAATGCATTCTTCAGCGTATTCATCCGTAATGGAGTTATGGCGTGGGAGTTTCAATTACTTGTTAAAGCCTCAACTTGTTTTAAATATTGTTTCCATTCTTTTAACAATCAAATATTAATTTAGGATGAGGCATTACTTCTTGTCAGTAAAACTATAAATTGTGTAAATAAGGCAAACTTATAAGCAAAAACAAACAACTCATATTCACAAATTACATAATGTAACAAAATAACTTAATTTATACAAATTTAATCATTCAGGAGACAAACAAACAAAGCAACTGGTTTTAATACACTTACTTTGGTTTATCTTTGATGGGAACTAGTGATATTCTGAAGACCATGTTACTTTTCCGAGGAACTATTAACTTAGAGCGATCATATTCTGATGGCACTGCCATGGTAACTGATTTGTTCTTCATAATTCCAGGGATACACTAGACTCAAATAGTTCCAAAAGATTCTGATGATATTTGTTTAAAAGGTCACCTCTGGTTGTGCCAATGTTTAAATTATCTCCCTCTTAGGTCTCCAACACAGGGACTTTAACACAGCGTTTCCACACTTAATTAAATCCTTGTCCATTAACAAGGTCACATGTTTTCAAATTTCTTTCATACAATTCAATGAATCCATTGTAAGTTCCAATCAGTTTTGTATATAAAACTTAGTTCAAAGTAAAATTATGATCAGATTTATGTTGTTTGTGTTGAAATCTTTTTTGTCAATTTTACAACATCCATACTGTGAAGAGCACACACATTTTTAATGTGTTAAAATCATAAAATGTTTAAATCAAATTTTCTTGACATTCCTCTCAAGTCTAGCAACACCCTGTAAGAACAGTCATTAAAACACATAAATACTTGCTGTGCAAGCAAATCTTACACTTAGCCAACCAGAAAAGAACAAAAACAATTGTACAAATCTTCACTTCAAACAACTAAGCTGATAGGTCAATGCCTCTACGATAATTAAATGATTTTCCCGACGACATCAAATCAGGTTTCTTTTAGAGTGGAGGATTAAATGCATCAAACTGAAAAGTGCCCTTAGAACAAAATAGCGAAGTTGCTTTCACCATTTATCTACTGACCTTTTATCATAGAAAGGCCAAGTTTAATTCAGATAAGTACTACAGTCTACCAAAGAAATACTAAACTTCTACAAAAGAATGACTGTACTTCTGCTATACAAATATTGAAACACAATATAGATTATCCGCTTCAATGAAATCCAAATGAATAACAACAACAATAATCCCCCAAAACAAATCTTACAAACACACCATGAAATACCTTGTCACCCCAGGATAGAAATACATCAAGTTTATTAAGCTCTTAATCTGACACCTTCAACTGATTGGCTCTCATCACACTACAAATTTAAATCCTTTTTTTGCAATACTTTTGAAAATCAAATAATAATTTTTAGTTATTTGTTTACAATTCATACTTTGGTAACAAGATATATAAATGCTAAGCAATGAATAGTGTCAATACTTATCAGGCAACTCCTGGCACATGCTGCCTGATCTAGATCTACATCATTTGACATAGCCTAACAAATTCGAGATTACTGTGCTGAACGACAGTACTATTAATGGCCATAATGTATTTTTTAAAATCTGTTCAAGATTTTCCTCATTACAATTTTATTGAATAAATATAAAAACTATTATGTATTTTTCCATCTAAATATACTTTGTGTATCTATGACATAAAAATGCTCCTTTAAATTTGATAAGAATGTATCTTTTTGATTGTAACTTTTAATGTACTCTTCAGATTTCAATTTTTGTGCAAAATTACACTCGAACACTCCAGAAAATCTCTCTGATCACACAACACCTCACAACAAACTTAGTCACATTCCATCATTTAATCCACTCTAGGACACATTTCTCATTCAATGAGAAACCATAAATCACAAGCTGCATGCAGGTAGCAACAGATTTTAAGATAAAATACTGCATATAACTGGTTAAGTCTTGACTTTCTGACCAAAAAAAAATTGTTTAAGAAAGCCATCCCAACATGTGCATCCCTAGATTAAGAAGTGAAAAGAAAACATGCAGCCCAAGGATTATGTGTATTCATGCCACATTGATTCTATGAATGGGATTTTACACAGTATATAAATAGAGAACTGAGAGAACCATGAGCGTAAATGGAAAACATTTTTAGGCAGAGACCACAATTATCATTTATAATATTTAATGCCAAGAAAATGATACATGTAATCAAGCTTTATAAATAATTAGATTGCATTTGAGATGGATCTTATATAAATAACATATTTGTTGTAATACCCAAAGTTTAACCTGACCCTTCTATTATATATCTACATGTATCTCCAGTCACTCATGGATCTAATCATGACTGTTTCATTCAAACGCACCTGTTTTCTTCCAGCAAACCTTACTAGTGAGAAAGAATGTGCATTAACAGAAATAAGTCTGTGCACAGCATAAGCAAAATATTCTTTCACAAAGGTCAGGCTCAGATCATTGCTATGGCATAACAGTTAATAGTATTCTTGGAATCCCTATCATTTTCCCTGCCATGCCCAGATATTACAATGTTATATGAAATGTCTTCATGTGTTGTTTTGTGCCCCATGTATATTTGAACTTCACATCTTTTTTGTCTAAAGCAATCATACATGTAACTATATTAACCCAGTAAGTGTTTGAAACAGAGCTTTTCCATGTAAAACCTTCTGATAAATCAATTTTATAATATAAACACACTTACAATATTATTCCATATATAATGCAGACATAAATGTAAATACATGCATTTAGTAAGAATGACAATTACAGTATTGTTCTAGTGTTTTCTTCTTTTTATTTACAGAATTATGAAAGGGTTGTGCTTCATAATTCTGTAATGTGTTTGCACAGTGTCAGCAACAATACAAAAGAGAGTGTTACATAAGATTATGTCTGATCACCCAAAAGGGCCAAATACCTTGACCCTGATTAGCCACCCCTTTAGAAGGTGTGCATACATATTTATAGTAATCTGTTACCATACCAACAATAATTACCTATTAGGACATTGTATTATTTATTCATGACACATTTTAATAGACAGATATAGGAGGGCATGTGTAATTATGTTGTTTGTTATATGCCAGTAAAAGGACCTTGACAGGATTTTTATTAGATTAACAAACATGAAATTTTGTTACAAAAATAAATAATGTAGAAAGGATACATGCAGTCACTTGTTACTTATGCTTTCATGCTTCTTTTCGTGATATTTTGTTGTGCTTAGAATTAAGTAACGAAATGCTGGTTGGTTGTTTTAAAGATAATGTACCCATTAGAAGTTTGTTTTTGTTACATCACACCAAAACAATAATGGTCATATTGGCGACGTCCATTTACTTATTGGTGGAAGAAGACCCCAGACTTACATCTGGTTAGAACCACCGGTGCACCACAGGTTAGCTGGAAAACCTCCCCACATGAAAGTTCTCTCCCCGATCAGGAGTCAAACCCATGCAGTGAGGGGCTGAGGAGTATAAAAGTCAGCCATTCTAACTGCTCAGTCACAGGTTCGATCCTGGGCTGCAAGATACCAATGTCGTTAAAGATGGTAGTGGTATAGGTAGCTCCCTTGCTAATGCTCAAGCAAATGTAAAGGTAGTTCCACAACTTTTTGGCCGGGTGTCAGGATAATGTGACTGGGTATGGTATCATGTCAGGTGTTCACGGCATGCTCTACACAGTGAATGCAGCACTATATCCGTTTCAACTGGACACCGTCTCCAGATAACTGAACTACTGTTGGTGGGATGATAAACACAATAAACAAACAATGATACCATAACAAAAATATTCTCCCTACACTACTAATCCAAAACCATCCGACTGCTATACCCGCTCATTGAGATACAGGTGACTTTATATCATCCACAGTGAACACAAATCTGACAAAATTTGAACACAAAACTCCTAAAGCGACCCCTGCAATTTAATTCCATCCAATGGATTGACATATCACATTGAAGTATTCCTGCCCCAACACAATTTTTACACACACCTTCTCAGATACTGGTCGATATGACTCAATATGTGCAAAGTTTATAAAATCTTATCAAAATTATTAAATATGGACACAAAATCTTTCCATGTTGAATAAATTATAAAACTCATCAAAACATCCAAAATGATCCACATGATAATACCATCCCATGAAAAATGTGTGAACTGCAATAAAAAATAAGATTGTTTTTAACTTGTGTATAATACCACTTAGCTACACACTTCTACTCCAACAACTCCCAATTTAATCCACCCACATCACAAGTGAATGAAGAACTCTCAAAACAGTGCCCACACATTAATAATCCCATCCCAAGAAATATCCATAGTATACTAATCCTGCACTACCCCAACTGTTATACACACTCTCATGTATTGGTAGACAATGACTCAATATAGTCACAGTAAAATAGGTCTGATGACTGCACCATCACAATAGGGCAACTCAACCGTGGCCTACCATCATCATGTGGGAAACATGCATCAAACATTCCTTTGTTAGAATGAAACAATGAGATTGAAACGACATTTTTCTCTCCGATTTTTAGAGAATGCAACAAAATATAAATTTGTGTCATTGTCAAAATTACAACAATACAATCCACATTTAGTTGCAATTTAAATCAACACAAAAGTCCCCATTTCTTAAAACAATAACTTATCTCAACATTTTTGTTAGGTTTGGCCGTAAAATATAATCATGTACCTCATACAGTTTTGAGGTAACGGATTGGTCATTGTATAAATCTGTCACTCGAATTTGACCAATAAAATGCTGCAGAATGGTCATAGTCTCAATGTCAATATGATATAACTTTATGCATGGCACATCACAAAATTCTGACAGTCATATATCAAAGCTAATAATTACTGCACTTTTCTTTAACACATTTTTTTTATTTTTTTTAAATTACTGCAAAAGTTTGCTTGCTTAACAAAGTCTATGAATCAATAAAAGCCATTAAAAAAATAATTAATGTTTCTAACCTTTTCCAATAAGACATTTACAACTATTATTTCCTATTTCAATTTGGTATTATGTTCTATGTGCTGAAGATTATTAAATTCTTTGTTTTAAAAACTGCTTAAACATACTGAAATAGTTTTTCAACTTTTTAAATTATTTTCTCTTTTTTTTTGGCACTCTTTATATAATGTAAACATACCATAAGCTCTTGTAAGAGAAATAAGTCATTTGATTTAGCACTTTTAAGACAAAGTTGACATAACACAAGATTAAAACATTGTCATCATTTCTGAGATATGAACAAAGATCACAAAAATTCCAGGTTGCTAGGAAACACATAACAGGAGACAAACTCTCTTTCATCCCAAATTGCAATCAAACACATATCTTAAACTTGAGCACAAATATTTCAAACTCCATTAAAATCCTGGTCTCATTCAGATAATCCTGGCGTCTAGCCTCTGTTTACCATGCATATTTGTTGCATACCCATCCTTGAGGTCACAAAACCAAATCATTCAACTATCATCAGTAACAAATACACAATCCAACTCTTAAATAATTCTTCAATTTAATCTTGTGACATTTTGTCCAACATGTAAACTGGTATATACCTAAGTAACCATAGCAACCAACTTAAAAAAGAGAATATAAGAAAACAATTTAACTGTCAAAGAAGCTTCAACTTCACCATTCAATACTTAAGCCTAATAAATAAAACTGCTAAGTTGACAGGAGAGACAGTCAATCACCAATTGCGCTTCTCTACCCACTTATCATTTCTTCAACGTGGTTTTTCTCACCAACCCTTACTATTTACCCATTCTTCTGATCAATATTAAACCTTTAAATCCATCTCCAAAGTCTGTCCAGAGAGCACAAATTAAGTTGACCAAGTCACAAAAAGTGTACATTCAGATCCCACAAAGAGCTATTTGCTGCCAAAGCTTTTTTTTTGTCTGGCAGTAAGCTCAGCAATCGTGTCTGTTAGACAAAGCTAAGAAAAAGTTTTTAATTAATTTGGCAGATGAAGGGTTACTACAGGTGACATTAGGTAGAAACTGGACCCCAAAATCTAACCTGACAACAATGCTTTCCCCCTATACCTGACTACCCCACCCATCTTCATACTAACAATGGCCCAGTGGTCAGCAATGGTCACATGTCTATTATGGTCAGTAGGAGACACTAGGAGACCATGGGAGATAGTGAGAGACACTGCCAGACCAGAGAGCAATCGAGAACACCCACTAGTCTGGTTTACAGGGTATTCAGGGACAATTTGCACCTTTCCGGGTGCTCTTAGCTCGGTCGGGTAGCAACTCCTATCCTGATACCATTTTTTAATATAAAAAAGTTAATTGCTAAAAAGCAACAAGATAATGTGCTTAAAACTACAGCAAACAGTGCAGATCCTGCTTAGACATCATCCTCTGCACGCTAATATGGACCCACACAAATTAACTAAGGCAGGTCAATTCGATCTAAGCAGGCTGTGGGTTATAAGCCACCATGCTACCATGACCTACCATGCCCCACCATTCAACAATGGAACATGGAGAAGTTTCAGTTGTCAGGGTGCACAGGATAGTTCAGCAAAGGTCAGGGTTTGTGTGGGTTGTTGTTTTTTATATGGAAGAATGTGCAAAGGTTGGAAAACATTTCTGATAATGGAAAGAATAGTTGCTGGTGAAGATTTCATTCATGTAAGCTCATGATGAATTGTGGTGATGGAGATAAGGTTGATGATCTCAATGATAGTAATGATGATCATTTTGATGTCAGATTATGATGATGAAGTTGATGGTTGTGATAACGATGATGATTGTTGTAAGCAATACCATGACATCCACAACCCAACATTGCTCATGGTGTTTACAGTAATAGCGACTAGCCAGGCAGCTTAACAACCCACGCAAAGATCAGAAATCTGAATAATTTTCCATTTGTCAAAACCATCCTTTTACTTGTTCATATTGACATTGATTACGTTGAAGTGTTTTAAGCTGTCTACCACCCTTCAATCAATGTTTGCTCAAATAAACCTGATTAGCCATTGATATAATCTATAATATATTCAACATGTCTGCATAAAACATCAGTTCCCCTGCTCATTTTCAGAAACCAATATAATTATGGTATATAGCAAAATGTAAGATAAATAGGACCTTTAGGGTACTGACAGTACTGAGAATATGCCACCATAAAACTTTAATTGGTCTATATCAAAGATTTTCAATTTTCCACCATAAAACTATGGTTGGTCTATATCCCAGATTTTCAATTTGCCCCCATAAAGCTTTGGTTGGTCTATATCCCAGATTTTCAATTTGCCACCATAAAACTTTGGTTGGTCTATATCCCAGATTTTCAATTTGCCCCCATAAAGCTTTGATTGGTCTATATCCCAGATTTTCACTATGCCACTATAAATCATTCGTTAGTCAATTCAATAGCCCAGAGTTTCAATTTGCCACCATAAAGTTTTGGTTGGTCTATATCCCAAACTTTCAATTTACCATCATAAAGCTTTGGTTGGTCTATATCCCAGATTTTCAATTTGCCACCATAAAGCTTTGGTTGGTCTTTATCCTAGAATTTGATGCTTCAAGCTGGAGTTTGAGATCTATTCTATGCACCTGAAAACTGTGTGTAACTTCTATCTGTCTAACTAATTGGATGCATGAAAATACATGTAGATAAACCCCTAGAAAAGCTTCACTTGGTAATAACATATACTAAATTCTTAATTATTTTTCTTTTATCTTTATGCAAGAAGCTTTTTTATTATTAAGAAAAAAACATTTTAGCCTCACAGTTATGGGTATTATAGTGACATCTAACTAACATGGTGGTGGAAGACCCCAGAAAAAGACTGAACCACTGGGTCACTGCTGGTCAGCTGGAAGTCTTTATACACTAAGTCCTTCACTGCAATCATATGCTTCAGATAAAACAAAATGTATTGCAAGTAACATAGCAGCAAACAGTGTAGATTACGATGAAGGCAGCACCTAGCAGGAGCTGATTTTATACTATTTACCAAAGCCAGGTCAGTTCTGAGACGGTTAAATTTAAACTCAAACTGTTATAACCTCGTACCAAAGTCACAGGATTTCACTAAGTCAAATAAATCTGATAAACATTTGGAAATTAAATTTCATCTGCAATTTACAGCTACAATCCAGCTTGTACCTTTACCATCAAACAACAGCCAAAGTCGTGAGATACATGACCACCATTTGTTGCCTTCAACTTAAAATTCCTCCTAAATTGATATTTACAGGGAGAGAATTCTAAGAGTCAACTGAAATTTAAACCCCTTCAAGTTTCATCTGTCCACCTCAAGTTTCAGCTTTCCGTCTGAAGTGTAATAAGACACACCAGAGTTGTGTCTATACAAAACAATCTCAAACATACCTGTTCAAATTTCATCAATTAAGATTTGTCACCACTGCCAATTAATTAATAGTTTTGACACCTTAAAATATCTACACAACTCCAAAAAGATTGAATTCATATGATTTCCCACACTTAAATAGAATAACCAGAGTGAATAGCAAGGACCAGTTTTGGTGAAAAAAATAATTATATATGCAAAATAACAATTATCCCATAGCCTACAAAATCTCTATAGAGCTTATACATGTACAGAATTTATTTAGCTAGCATCTATTACAATAATTAAGTTTTAACTGGAACTGTTATATCTATATTGAAAATTAAAAAAGAACACTAATTTTTATTTAAGAACCATAGTTGCAAAATGTTTTAATCCCTTTTGAGCATTTAACCTAATCATGTTGCATTTATTTAGAAATATTACTAAAATCTAAGTCATATGTTCTTACCTCCATTTAAAGAAAACAAGACTTACTGACAAGGACCTTGCAGCTAATAGAAATAAAATCATTTGCCATAACACTGTTAACAGTCAAATAAGCATCTAAATTAAATTGAATGTTGAAATGCCATTTAACAAAATAAACTTTAAAAAATTATGTTTTTACTTAGACTTAGTGATTCAATGTAGAAAAAAGTCTAGCATAGAATATTATTTTTAAAAAACATTGTCAAGAGACCAGTTTATTTTTTTTGTCATTCTTTTAACCTTACGTCAGATTTTTAACTTTTTTATAATTTTGATAAATCATGATGAAGAAATAATACCACCAAAATCAATTTTATCTAAGATCACAACTATTGATACTCAAACTTATTGTTTATAAAGTCAATTTATTAGCAGCTGTGTTCCTCAGAGCTCACCTGTCGTACAGACTAATTAAACAAAATATAATACCCCTCAAATACAGACTATACAATCTTCAACAGTTCAATGTAGGAGAAACAGATGGCAACCACAAATAGCCAGAAATACAAAACTTGATAAAAATAAGACAGCTGTTTGCTGTGACTCAGCTAAAGAAGGCAAGCAGTAGAAAAGTAGTTGAAATACACTGTAGAAACTTTTGGAAGATATTGACTTACACAAAGAACCTTCTGAAATTGAATATGGTCTGATGTATAATGTAACCAGGTGATTAAACAGAAATTTAAAGCCATTGTCCTTGAGTACGAAGACTGTTATGCCTTTTAAAACTTTAACAAGTAAAAGTTCAACTGCCAACACTTTTGACATAACATTTTGTGATAATCATTGCAAAACAAAATTACTACAGACACAACATCATCAACCTTTAACATGAAAATATTCACATCTTTAGCTGGAGAAAAAACACACATGCTTGTTATGACATTCTGACATCCCTGTATTTCCTCAAAAGTTCCTAATTTCAAAGTAATCACCAATACAACATTCCATGAATAATTTTAGCTGGCTGTTGTCTGGTCCCTTGTTTTATTTTTTGATATATAATTATGATTAACAGTACACTAAAGCAAATATAATTATAATACACTATTGTGGTAACTTCAAAGTTTTCATAATATTATACCAAAATTTTGCACAGTGCCATCAGTTTCAAGCTGTGGCCCTGATCTCATGAAAGCAATTAACATAAAAATATTACCTTTTGACCAATGAAGACTAGTCTCTCAAAGCATTCTCAAGTCTAGGCATGCTTTTTACAAATCCTGCACTCTGCAAAACTGTTACATCTTCTGTCATAAAAGGTAAATGACTGCAAGATGTCTATACAATGAATAGGTCTAGACTGAAAATATTACAAACTGGCTAACAAAATTTTCCCAGAGTCGTCTTTGGCTTTTAGTGTAGCAACTATACCATTTTGTTAGCAAGACAAAGCAGCTATAAAATACATATAAAATACACAAAACACCTGAACTGGCCACACAAACCCAAACACAGACATACTAATTGTCAGTGTTGGACACTGATTTGTAAACATAGACAAATACCTTAAACAACAAAAAACACACACAATGACAAAAAAGTCTTGCTAGACGCCAGATATGAACCAGATGAAATAAAAAAAGAAAGGAAGAGAATTAAAAGGGCTAAACTGATAAGACAAATTGATCTAAGACAAATTGATGTAATACTTACATTTCTAAATATTGGGATAGATTGGAGACTGATATGAAGACTCTCTTTGAGCAAAATGGATTTATTGAAACAACAATTTAACAAGGCACTGTGCAAGTAGACAAAACCACCAACAGCATACAAGTGAAAAGGTTTTCACCTCTACAACAACAGAATGTCCAGATTCGATCTAATTACACACTAGGCCTGTGACAGGGGACAATAGGTGGATGATTGAGATAAGAAAACAATATAGGTAGATTACATCATGATTGTTGTCAATGTTTGTTTAGGGTTGGGCTAGGATTTGCCACAGGGCTTTAGGCTAGGTTTTATCAGACGTGGCTTCCTCTCCTGCTTTGCTCTTCTGCTCACAATCTGACTTCTGGTATTTACACAAATGTACCAAGTTAAGACAATACTTAACCTATTTACAACTTTACCATTAGTCACCTACAAAATTTTATGACAATTAACATGTAGTATTAAATTTTTTGCACTTGTTAGGGCAGAGTTCCGCAGGCAAGAGTGGATTTATCCGACTGTGCAGCCACAAGAAGTATTAAAAAGAAAATGTTAAAGACTATCATATTTTCTTATTCTTATGACGTGTAGCTTCTAAACATCTTGCAACTTCTTGACACTGAACTTACAAAACAGTTGGAAGCACATTTAATGATTTTAAAGTAAAGAAAATTATGTATCTTACTGAACATTGGGTTAAGCTTACACCACCTGTTAAGGTGATATTTTAAGCAAAGATTATAAAGAAATTGCAGTTATGTAACATTGTATAGTTATTTGGTCATGCTTACTCAATTTGTTGAGGGGTAAGAACCCACGTGATCAATGATGTGACTAAGAAACCCCAATCATTAGGACAAGTTGGATGGCATCCTTGAGGCATAGACATGGATAGGATATGACGTCCTTTAAAGTTTATGATGGGATGACTTTAAAAACTACTTTATTCAAGCAAGGATGACAGTAAAACAGGCATTGATAATATCATAACAATGTCTTGCAGCAAATAAAAACATACCAGTAATGTGAGTTATTTCTACATTTTTGGTGATGTATTGCATACCTCAAACCAAACTAACATTAAAACATTCTTGATAAATGACACCCCTAGTCAAATGAGGATAAAACCATACCAATGACTGGGTAGAACAGATGCACATCTACGCAGATATTAATCAAGATAAAATTACAGCAATAACAAAAAAAACACTGAGACCATCAAAAATTAACTACATGCATGGACAATGTTAAGAATTATTAATAATAACAAACGCATGATTGTTCTTGTAGAGAAATATTCTTCTTGAGGTATATTGAGTTGATGCATTAACGTCTCAAAAGGAAGAATTTTGAAGCGAAATCAAATCATGCATCTTGAGTTGTTAGAGATCCTGACAAAGATAAAAATAAAATGAAAGTTAACCTTGTATCAACATCATTCCTGGGCTTAGTTCAGTAAAACTTCATGCCTGACTTACTTATTAACTTCCAAAACATTGGTCTTAACATATCTATTCCAGATGACATTTTCTCTGTATCTAGCATATTCAAGTTAACAAGAAATAACTTCTTAGAATGTTTTTTGTTAATTTAGGCATTATCAGTTGTCAGAACTTTATGAACTGTTTAAAATGACTCTAAACTGTTTTAAAGAAGGAAACACATGTTTATGTATGTGTGGTATTTTTATTCATCCAACCAAAAAAGGAAAAGAAATTGCAAACTGTACAAAATGTAGCATCTTATTTCACTTTTGTTTAATTTAATGATTCTATTTATATATATCTTTTAAAATATGTTTCTTAAGAACATATTTATTTATTTAAGTTTCTTTCTTCTTATAGTAATGTTTTACATATTTTACTTAAATTCATTTTTTACATATTATACTTATAGCCATGTTATACATATTTTGTGCATATTTTTGTCAAGTTGAATCATTTTTGGCATCATTTGATTGTAATTTTTGAGTCATTTTTCAATGAATTTTAACTACTGACAATTAAAATTCTACTATTCTTACTTACTAAATTGATGTTTTCTTCTTATAATTTTTCCTATTTAACTAAAAATTGACAAAATTAAATGTTAATATCCTTTCTAAATTGAAACAGTGTTTTTGTCTGCATAAAAGATGATTTGAACCTTAACTCTTATAAGTTACTACAACTTTATATGATAAAAATCAACACCATATATTCTGACCTGTAAACTAAATGGTTCATTACAAAGCAATTTATTTGCTTCAAAACTTAACACACAATTGGTCATGGATGATTGTGTATGATGAAAAAAATGAAAAGAGTGAGAAAATATTTCTTTCATCTTATATTCAACCCAATGAAGATAATTGACCACTCAATTAGAAGCTTTTCACCCTGTTTTGTTACCAAGAAACAAATGTTAAAGTTGTTTGACCCCAGATCCAAAGATGATTTTGACATATTTTTTTTTACAAATAGCTGATTAAATCCTATGATTTTCGTATTCATTTATTTTCCATTTATTTAAATATATGGCATTTTAATGATTTTTGGACAGTTATAATGCAAAATGCAAAAAATAGACATTTATTTTCCATGCAGATAAAAAAGAATTCTAGCTCTGTGACTAAAAAAATGTTCATTAATTTCCAATTTAGGTCTTTATCTATAGACATAATTCATTTAACTGAAGGGTCTGAAGGAATGTTTGACCATTTAAGCATCCGCCATACAAAACAGTTAATCCCTTTACCTCTACATTTATTTATAGACCTTATTTAACCTTACAAATACATTCAGCAAAAAGTATCAATCCAGATCTGACAACTCACAGTGGGAGCTGGTTGATCTGGATCTACTCTTTCTGCCTGAACTTAATTACCCTTATTTTAACTCTTAGCCTGCTATTTGTGTATTTCTAAGGCTTAGGCAAATCATGTTGATCCAGATCGGCCAACTCCCTGCATATGTCTGATCAGGATCTGTTTGTTGCCCAGTCTCTGTTGATAAGTACATCAATCCTGACATATATTGTATATAATATTAAAGCAAAAAAAAACAAAACGAGTAAGAATTTATCCTGGGATTTTAACAAAATGTAGCAAGCTAAGGGTTTATAGCCACGTGAAACAGTTAATTGAATTCAATGCAGAAAATGTTGATATACTTCTTAGATATATAAATCAATATTTCATTTACTTCCAAATGTAATTTTCTAAGAGCAAAGTGAATTCAGTTTGCTGAAAATGATAAAAATTTTACCAATAGAATATAGTCTACTAGATTTTAAGTGATATATGATTTTTTCTCAATGTAAGCAATGAAGTTTTTAATGCATGTTTATTGACTTCCAAAGCATTTTCTATGAACATCAGTTTTCAGAACATGGAATGCTTTAGCAGAAGGATTATATTTATCCCAATAAAGTGACATACTTGTAGTCACAGTTTAGTGAACTAATATGATGCAATTAGAACAACAGGATCACCACTTTATACTTCATAATTATCATGTGAATAAATGTGCGAATCAAAGAGAAATGCAAAAACATAATGGATACAAACATGACATTATATTCCAATTTGCAAGGTTTAGAGGTACATGTAAGTTATTCCAACCTAAAGACTTCCTTAACTATTTAAGCCCTGAACTGCTGGGGATGTCTTTGAAATGACTTGTGCAGTGGAAGTCGTAAAACAAAGACATACGTCTGAGGGTGTTCCTCTATTAAAAATAGATTGAAGTCACCAAAAAACAATTATTGTGTTGGTGCAACATATCCTTATACCAAACAAGACATTTTTTGTAGCTTCAATATCATATCAAAACCACTATCATGAAGATTCTGTGCAAAATTAAATATTAAATATCAAAACCATATTATAAGATTTTGTATACAAGGTCACAATTGACTTGCTGTGCTGAAAGCGTCTAATTAATGTCTTTTTAATGCCACTCATTTGTTGATAATTTATAAGCTGATGTGAGGACAGATTTCTTGAGAATGAAGTCAAGCATAAATCCTGAAAATACTGACGCACTGTGCTGCACTGAAGGCCTTCAACCTGTGCAGAGTAATATTTCTAACGTTTTCCAATGCAAATTAGATTTTTATAAGTTCAAACATGATCTTATACATGAAAAGGATGCTTGTCCAATAAAGTATTTGAAAGATTGAATACAAAACCCAACTGTAATCATACGCAAAAAACTGTAAACATATGCAAAAAACTGTAAACATATGCAAAAAAAGACTAGTGAACATTTACAAAAAAAGTAGAATATAAATGACATTTAACAATCAGTAACTGTATTTGTGCACAGATACCTTACACACTGAACATATAGATATTTGTCTTAAGTAGCATTTTTATGCAAATGTATTCAAAAAGGACCTGTAAACATACACAAACAGTAACCTATTTACCTGATGCCAATTATGTGAATGAAATAAGCAAAGATTGAGTCATTTTAATGTTATATTTTATCAATACCAATAACTTGCAAAATTGTAATACAATTCTATGCAAGTACGAGATGCAATTGGGATTTGCCGGCATTTTTGCTGATACTGTGCAGTGACATTTCTATTATTATAGCACAGAGGCACTTATGAGGTGCCCAGGGACTGAACCCGGCCGGTCCATTATACTGACACTGACGAGTCAGGCGTAATGCTGTTCCCTTAACCCAGAGCGTTAGGAGGGAAGCCACTACTACCAACTTTAAAGTCATTGGTATGATCCTGGCGGGGTTTAAACCCGTGACCTCCTGATCCACAAGCCAACGCTCTGCCAATTGAGCTATTGCAGCTAGTCCCATGCAAGTATGACAATATGCAACAATATTCAGCCGCCATTAATCAGACTTTGGTTTTAACTACCCAAAACCTAATTCTTAGTCATGTTGTTGATAGCTTCAGGTAAAGTAACAATTTTTATTAATAAAGTATTTGCAGCAAATAGTGTCCTTATCTAAGGGCTACCTGCAGAAGCTGGCTGATCTGGATCTACACTATTTGCCCATACCTTGTTAGTTTGTCCAGTAAATAAACCAGCATAAAGGGTAAACTACCAGTAGAGCATAACCATTAATTATCCACAGTTTCAGCTGAATACAGAATTTGAAACCCTGCTCAGAGAATATCCTCAGTTTGAATTTTATTTCATAATTGGAAACAGTAAAAGTATCAAATTCATATTCAAGCATTAATAAAATTAAAATACAAAGTGGCTGAAAATATGTTATATCATAAAATGAAGGACTTGTTTAAATTAGCAGTTGCTTTAGAAGTTTGACTAATTTGAGATTCTATTAATTGCCTAAATGTGCTGTCTACATACTACTGCCAAACAAGTCGTCACAAAATAATTGTGTAAGAATGCCATTATTTCAGGTGTTCATTTTACATGGACCAGTTTAGTGATACAAGATAAAGGATCAAATTACGTTGCCTTGGCTGTCACAATTGATTTTAAGAAGCAAAAACATGTCCACTGAAATCTAATATATTTTAACCACTATCACAAACCAAATAAGGCCTTTTCTTTCTTTCTTTTAGTTTGTTTTAAATCCTTGCTTTGCCCAAAAAAGTTACTTTAAGCCAAACTAAATGTAAGACAATAACCTATATAAACCAACTTCTCAAGTCCCAAAATGATAAGCAATATCTTTTTTTGCATTTCAAATTCTCTTTCAACAAGGTATTTAGCTTATAAATCTATGGTAGTTTAGTAACGTTTTTCCTGTTTTCTCAGCCATGAAATTATACAATCATGTACCACTGTTACCAGCAGCCACCCTGGTGATGGTCACTTTGGCTGCTATGTTAACACCACACCCTAACACACACCCTGCTATTAGTATAAAATATTCAAGTGTAGTCAAATAGTGTATATCCAGATCAGCAAGCTCCTGTTGGCAGCTGTCTGACCACGACCAGTTCTATTTCTGCTGGGTACCCAACAATATGTACAGACAGCCATGTACTATAGCTGGTAGCAAATCTATAACAACCAAAACTTATCACAAGTTATGAATAAATTTAACAGTTTGAGAGTTGGACTGACTATGTTACGTAAAAGCATTTCATTATTATGAAAATTCTATGGAAATTGTGGCAACATCAGCTTGATCACTGGCAAGAATAAATATACAATGTACAACTGATATATCTGTAGATATTTTTTTTTTTATGAAGTTGAATACAAACTACTGGGAAAAGGTGAGTAAGTATACAATACCAAAGTTGACTGATGAAAGTTTTTGAAATTAGAAACAGACAGAACAATGAATGGCTAGACATGCTGAAGGACAATCTAATTCCAGTATATCTTGCACCAAAAACTTTATAGTAGGGTAATAATTAAGAAAAACATCTTAAATTGTCTTTCTTGTTAATAAATAAATAGTAAGTGAATCTGCGTATAACTACTTGTTTGATCACTTTAAAATGGTGAGAGAAAGAAATCAGCAAAAGAATTTAACCCTTTTTCATTTTATCTAGAATTAGAACTCATAAATTACTGAACAAGTGACTGACCAATAACTGGGTGGATTAATTGATTAATATAGTTATTGTCTTGCCCTGTCCCCAACCATATTAACCCTATCAAATTGTTTTGTTCTAAACAATTTTTTTTTTACCAAATCAATTATTACCATGTCACATTATTTCTTACATCTTCACAAGCTTTAAATTTCTCTTCGTCATCAGTTTATGTAATAAGTTATCTATTATCTATGATAAAATAAAAATTTTTACTAATCTACCAAACTCCCAGACTGTGCGAAAATCATTTATCTGACCAATTAAATCAATTACTAACATTACTTGACACCCATCCAACCACAATGTTTAGAGGTTTGTAACAAATCTCATATACATCATCGATGACTCATGTGACTATATTATTAGTCATGAAGCATTCATAATTAAAATTACTGTTCGTTTATCAGGTTTAACATCTAATCAACAATCTTTCAGTTATTCAGAGATGGTATCCCCTTGTAGAAGATATAGTGCTGCCTGTAGTGTGAAAGCAGTCAACAAATGGATTTGTTTACCCTCGCCTTTCACCTCTAGGTATATGGTGAGCAGAGTAAAAGCATGCCATGGACATCTGTCATGATATCACACCCAGAAACATGATCAAGACACTAGGTTTATCACTTGTATACTTAATACATGCAATACCATTTCAATTATTTAGACTTATGTTTGTCACAGCCTGTGTTTGAACCAATGCCTTCCATATCTACAGGTGGCACTCTACCAATTGAGCAACCATGGCCAGTTTAAAGTTATAATATTGTAGAATAGTTTAATAAAATAATTTAAAAAATCCGTAGACAATCACCAAAACCTTCAACTTCAGACCACCAAACTAATAAACTTTATACAATGAAGTGCCACTCTATCAACATTTGTAACAAAAAACGAAACATATCTTTACTCACAAAAGGCAATGCACAATCATTTTTCTTCAAGAAAAATGGCATCAAAACACACAAAAATAGTTCCAAAACAACCAGATACAAATTTACATAAACAATAAAAGCAACAAAACAAGAGAAAATCAATACCATAAAACACACGAGTCTCAAATCACAATATTTCTTTACGCTATTTTCCCATAAAAATCAACAAGTATTCACTTCTCTGTAATAATATTCCCTTTTTCTAAACATAAATCACTAAACCCTCTGTTGATGTTGACACAGAAACATTCTCCGTAGATTTACCCAGGACAGTTTGATCTACCTGTACCCATATACTGGGATCACATTATGAATAAATCTCCCTACATAATACTATGCACTGACTTGGCAATGGACAAAAATGGATGTTTATATTTTTCTACCTGGGATTGTGATTTACATAATAACCATCAACGTACCTGTAGCTACATATGGCTTCCCTAAACTCAGTTACTATGGTAACCCGGTCATACCACCTGTAGATACAAAACTGTCAAATTCTTTACTTAATCTCACCAAATAAAAAAAAACCCCACTTTTAACAACCAGTACTCTTATGACAGTAAACATCACCATCTTTCATCTCTTTACCTTTCTTATGCTATATTTATTGATATTTTTTTTTTCTAAATTGCAATGATTTATTTGCTTAGACATTCATGCATAGGCAAAAAGATGTAATGATAGCAGGAGATGGCTGATCAAGATCTCCACTATTTGCCTTAGCCTTATCAAATGGTGCTTAACTGGCTATGAGTTTAAAAAAAAGGTAGTTGTTTCACACAAGAGATTCTCACAACTTTGTTTTACCCTCTACACCCTAAAGATCAAAGATAAAACCCAACCAAACAACCTGTTCTTTGTTTATCCCCAATTGATCAACTCTACCCTGTCACACAATCTTGCCCCCTTTTTTCCCATATAAGTCCATAAACACTACAAATTTCTCACTCACATAATTTTCACACACTTGCAGCAGTGCTAATCTGCGATGTAAATCTGCCTTAATTGAGAGCACTACGCTTGTTAGTATGCAAATTATGTGTGCATTGCTGAATATCATTTAATCAACTTAACGGTGATATGAATACATCATCTATACATAAAACTTTTATGGAATTAGACATTCTTATCATATACTTATTTCATAAATTGATTTAAAGCATGAACAGTTTCTATATAACCTGCTAATCATAGACTTAGGAAATAATTTATTGTTTTGCATGATATATTGCAGAATAATGCTGATGCATTCAGCTGAGCAGTGTGGCCTTTGGCCTTTGTGATTATTTATCTGCATCTGAACAAAACACAGTGCTTTATAATATGATATATCATGCAAAACTGAAATACACTTTTATTCTAATATGTTTACTTGACTGTAAAATTAAAAAAGGAAAATGAATATAAATGATTTTATTATGTTTCATATTTACTTCTCTTGTATATGATAGATAACAAATAACTGACAACTACCTAGTTCTGCAATGTGTTAGAACATCTTCATTTTGAGTGTTAAAACGTCTTCATTTTTAAACTTATTTAATGTTTTTGTTTCAATTAAAATCCCCAGGTGTCATTTGTTCTGCATTTTACCAAGTAAACATTGTTTCTTGATTGTCTATATATTATATACACATCAGCTGCAGGTTCTTCAATTAAGTAATATTTTGTATTAGTATATTATTAAATTATTTTATGTTGCATAAAAAATGGTACTACATAATTTATATGCATAATCATTGCAATGACTTGTGCATTTGCACTTTTAAAGAATATTTAAAATTATTACATAATTATATTATATAAGCAGGTAGCCGGCTGATCAGAATCTGCACTATTTACCTAAACCTGACAAAATCTTGCTTAATGGATAAAGAGTAAAGAGTCCTCTATTGTACGGAAAGTAAATTACCAATTTTCTTCACCCCCAAGACTTGACATAATATCAACACCTTTAAATGACTTCAGACAATTTGGGGGATAATTATCTTGAGACTATTTACCACCTGATAAACTACACTCAGTTGGTCAAATCAACCATCAACCAAAAGGGATTCCATTCTTGATGGAAAAATTTCCTCCACCAATTAAACAATGTCTTTCATCTCAAAGTAAATCAGAGCTTTAAACATCAATAGAGAGAAAAATCTTGTGGTGAGCCAAGAAGGGGACCGTAACAATTAAGCAATCATTACAATCAAGTTATCGTAACAATCAAGCAATCATTTTTGTTAGAAATCAAGCAATTGTCACAGTCATAAAGTTGAGTTGTTCAAATATTTTCAGTGAGAAGACATCAATATGGATTTGTCTACATGTACATATCTCTAACTTATAATTCACACATATTCTGTACTATTGAAGAAAAAGAGTACAATATTAAATATAATAAAATTAGAGGGTCATATTAGGACTTCCAGCCTTCCCAGATTGATTAAGCAAGTATTCAAAAGTCAGATGAAAGGTATTACACATGATTATTTTTGTTTTTGAAGTACACAGCAGTGACACCAATAATGGTCATTATAGTGATGACCAGCTAATATTAATGGACAAATACCCTAGATACCTCAGTGGAACCAATGACACAACCCGGGTCAGCTGGGTGACTTGTGTCAGGGATCAAGCCCAGGAACATACGGTATACAGCCAATGCTTCACTAACCTTGCTGCTAGAGTGGGTCAGTACATAGTTCATCCATCATAGATTTTATTAAACACACATTTGTAAGGGTTGCTCTTTACATGTATGTCGCCACAAATCTGCCTTTATTATAGACTTACGCTGATAAGAATACTTAACAAAAATGGACATTAATATTCATAACATTAAACATTAGTTTTGTTGGGGTGTCAGATAGACAGTAAATAGAGCAAATAACATGTTGATAATACATGATCGGCTAAGTACCAAATGATCAAGCATAGCAGCAAATAGTATAGATTCAAATCAGGAAGATCTTGCTGGGAGCTGTCTGATAAGAACTTACACTATTTGCAGTTAAGTGTCTATGCATTGTTATATTTCCATAAAGTTGTTAGCCTTTAACTTCTATTCACCACTGAGGCACAATTAAGGATTTACCATTCTGTCCTATATTGGAATCTAGTATAATAAACAGCCATATTTAAATATCTACAGTAAAGGAGGCATAATCTTTTCATCAGAATAAACATTTGCTTTCATCTCGGCAGCTTGTGCTGTTAAAATGTTCCAAAGTTGTTAACACAATATTTGTCTGGTGGCGTATTATAATGCTATTCAAACAAGGTCTGCTTGTATAAAACCTATCACAATAACCACTGTATACATTAGCAATTATATTCTGTTGAACACTTTTATCCTCTGTCGGCTCTCAATGTATATGTAGACTGATTTCTCCTGTGTACAAGGTGAAATTGCAGATCAATCATTGAATGGAATGGGGAAAATACCAAGAATTTAAAAAAAATCTGTATACATGCATAGGTGTCATATATCAGGAAGTCCAAAAAGAAACACATGCAATAACTATACTGTGGTGTAAATGTTTTCTTTTTTAGCTGTATGTTATTTTGTTTTGGTGACATTTCAATACTTAATGATGATTGTAAACATCTGCAGCACAGGGTCCCATCTGACACAAACAGAAAGTTAACATTTGTCACTAGAACCATCATTGAAACTGACCATCACTTAAAGTGATTATTACCCAACAACCCTGCTATTTGGCAGCAATTATATACAGGTATATAACTATTTCTGTTTTCTAAAATGGGGCACAAATCTGCCAAAATTAATTTAAGGGTTATATGTCTTACTGAAAAAGGTCCAACTTTTGATAGTTAAACAAATATTCCAAATTGAAATGAATATCTTTGACCTTTGTCTAAACATGGACCTCAACTGAAAGGTTAACTGTCAACATTGCCAAACGAGCGACTTGACAATAGCTCAACTCTTTTCTTCAAAAGGTGGAGCTAGAACTTGGACATAACTATTTCTACAGCTAGTTATATTTTACCATGAAATACAGCAAAGAAAATCAACAGCAACAGCTCATTGAACCATAAAAGGGCGAATAATTCTTAAATGCTTCTTAAAATTGTTTGTTTATAGACAGTTTTGTGGGAACCTGAACAACCTTGTCACGTTTGATGGCAACCAGAGCAGAGAAACAAATGAACCATGTTATACTGTTGTATTTATTAAATCATGAATATACAAAAACGTCTACATCTTAGGTAGTAGTAATAAGAAATCACTATATCATGGACGAGGCAAATAAAAGTTTGTTGATAAACCATAAATTTAAAAATTACGAACTGTGTATAATAACAAACTGATTAATTGGATGTGCTGAAAACAAAAAATCTAAATCATGTAAACAAAATGTAAAAAAACAACAACATGTCAACAAATGTAAAAAATCTTGCACATGAGGATGTAACACCAACTAAATACATGTAACCATCAAGCAATTGCTAGCCAAGTAATAACATTTATATATGTCAATATATATACTTGCACATGTTCCCATGCAATTTAACTGTAACAGTGAAGTTTTCACACCAAATCAATATATATACTTGCACATGTTCCCATGCAATTTAACTGTCACAGTGAAGTTTTCACGCCAAATCAAAGCCTCATAAAGAGAAATCATGTATTAACTTTATTGCAGTCCAACTACATATTTCCAACAGAATGGTCTTCATGATGTATGTATTCTTTTGAGATTGGATAAGAAATATGTATTGCATTATTAGGATGGAATGTATCTGCAACATGTCATACATCAATGTCAATTGGAACACAAAAATATCATTCAAATTTTGTTGGTAACAGTTTAGTCCTTTATTATTTTTCATTTATAAGATCTTCATGCTGATGCATGCCTAATTAGATTGAAATTAGGGAGTTTGTTTTTCTCCAGGCTAAGTAGAATAATTCTAAAAGATGAGAGACAGACAGACAGAGACAAAGAGAGACAGAAAGGGATAGAGAGAGAGAGAGGGGAAGGGGGCAAGAAAAGAAGGGAAGTGAGAGTAAGAGATAGGAGCAAGGGAAGAGACTGAGGGGTAGACAAAGAGTCAGAAGTAGGGGGAAATAGAGTGGAGGAGATGGATTTAGACAATGTGAGAAGGACCAAGAGAGAAAGTAAGACTAGGGAAAAAGATGGAGCAAAAGAGATATAGAGAGAAAAAGAGAGAGAAAAAAATAAAGAGGTACAGGTAGGTGAAGAGAGAAATATCAAGAAAAAGGAGAGGAAAAAGGTAGGAAAATATAAGATTAAGACATAGAGTAGGATTAGAGAGATAGAGGGGCAAAGATATATGTACAGACAAGAGGAAGAGAGGAATGGACAGAAAAAGAAATATATATGAAGGCTGGTTGTTCAACCAAAATAAATAGGATGAATCAGACCTGCTGTTATTGCTATTTGCATAGCCACTCAGCTGGGAAGGATCATAAGGTTAAACTTTCCAAGCTTCAGTGACTGGAAATCTTTTAAGTAAAGATTATGCAAATATGAACTAACAGCCCTTAAACATTCTATACAGACTGCCATCAATGTCATAATGATCATATTATAATTATATGTTTTGAGGCAAATTAAGCAACATCTTAATTGCTTTAGTGTTAAAGAGCACATAAATTTACTGAGCTTTTAAACTAACATCACAAATGTAATGTTGTACTTTCATAGACACTTATTGTAATAAATATAAAATATATTTTGGTAAAAAAAACACACATCTATTATGGTGAAAAAAGAACAATATATAGAAATTATGTGGTCACCACAAGCCTCAACTATTACTTCAATACCTATGTTTTCCTTTCTGATTCTGGAAAATGTCAGAATTGTTTTAATGTGCATTGTTATTGTCAAATAAAACATTAGCAATCAAAATTGAACACAATTATTATCACTTAAAATTTAAATACAAGACAAATACATATTGGGTATAAGACCAAGTAATCTAACTTCTCTATCCACTTATTAGCATCTTAATTTTGTAATGCTTTTTTTTACACAAGGGAGACAACTAAATTATGTTTCACATATGTTCTACTTTTATTCTTTATTTTCTTATCTCCCTTTACAATGAAAGCTTGAAAAAACTATTTTCATAAATTGTAAAACTGTACTTATTATTCTTTGTAAACAACCACTAGTTTAATACATAGAAAATTATTGTCATGGTTTCTTGGCTTTAAAATTTCACTGATACAAAGACCTGGTGATTCATCTTTTTTATTTCATGGTCTTTCAGTTGAACCGCTGCAGTATCTGTATCACACAAAAAAACATGTTTTTATATACAACACCATGGGTAAAGTTTCTATAACAGGAAAAAAAAGTTTTTTATAACAAGAAAAATGGACACTATATCCAGAAATTATAATTTTATTTCACACAGATGCTTATATAAAATCAGTAAAAGTGAATAATTCCCCTACTACCCTGCTTACCTTCAGCGATTACCACATCTCAAGAGGAATGGAAGGACCGACGATTTGTGACTATTAAATAACCACCATTACTGATGGTGGGGATGTAATAATAGTTTTATATATTATCATCATCCTGTAAACGCTTGTAGTGTTGATCCATATTTTCAATTAGGCCTCATCAGTTACTGAGCTATACCATATCATCCATCAGAACAAAAGGTGTTCTGCTGTCTTCAACACTTACCCTGCTGGTCATAAAACATACTAGTTTAAAGTCACAGGAAAAGAATAGAAACATTTCTAGAAACAAAGTTTCATACAGTTCTGATCCTGTCTGAACAACTCCCAATAGAGTTGATCTGGATCTACACCATTTGCAAACACCTGATAAATGTGTGCTAAGCACGTTCAGGGTAAATAATTTCAGTATGGTCTAAATTAGTATTTTCAATTAGAATTGCGTGTTGAGAGTTTATGATTATTAATAAGCTCTACAGTCATAAAAACTAATGGCACATTATGTGCTTATTTATACCATATGGTGAAATATTAAAATGTTGGAAAAGGCAACTGCATGGTAAGTAGAGCAAGCTAGTATTTTTTGTCAGCTAAACAATCTTTACACATTTAATCCTCTCCTAATTTTTAGACACCCTTATAGCATCTTCCTTATAGTATATGTATTAGACAAATAGGGATAAACAGTTTGCCAATAGTGTAGCTAACTGATCTTCTTTGCCAATAGTGCAGTTAACTAATCTCCTTTGCCAATAGTGCAGTTAACTGATCTCCTTTGCCAATAGTGTAGCTAACTGATCTCCTTTGCCAATAGTGTAGCTAACTAATCTCCTTTGCCAATAGTGCAGTTAACTGATCTCCTTTGCCAATAGTGCAGTTAACTGATCTCCTTTGCCAATAGTGTAGTTAACTGATCTCCTTTGCCAATAGTGCAGTTAACTGATCTCTTTTGCCAATAGTGCAGTTAACTGATCTCCTTTGCCAATAGTGTAGCTAACTGATCTCCTTTGCCAATAGTGTAGTTAACTGAGCTCCTTTGCCAATAGTGCAGTTAACTGATCTCCTTTACCAATAGTGTAGTTAACTGATCTCCTTTGCCAATAGTGTAGCTAACTGATCTCCTTTGCCAATAGTGTAGCTAACTGATCTCCTTTGCCAATAGTGCAGTTAACTGATCTCCATTACCAATAGTGCAGTTAACTGATCTCCTTTGCCAATAGTGTAGCTAACTGATCTCCTTTGCCAATAGTGCAGTTAACTGATCTCCTTTGCCAATAGTGTAGTTAACTGATCTCCTTTGCCAATAGTGTAGCTGACTGATCTCCTTTGCCAATAGTGCAGTTAACTGATCTCCTTTGCCAATAGTGCAGTTAACTGATCTCCTTTGCCAATAGTGTAGCTAACTGATCAAACAACTCAAAACAGGATCTGTTTGATCATAGTATGTACTGCCAGGTTGCTAGCCAAATTCATACACAATTATTGATACTTCTTAACAATAAATTACAATGAGTATGTCTTAGAAGTGAGCTTGCAAAAAAAAAATCATTTTATTTCACCTTCAAAGGGACTTTAACATAGAGCCAAATCAAAGTCTCAAAATGTGCGACTGTTCCACGTACTTCAAGTACACTCATCACATACACTCATCATCCTGTTACAATATCAATCAACAAATGATTTTAACTTAAACACCCCATGGACATAACAATTCCCTTCTCAGGGTGCCCAAGACCTGAACCAATACAGCTATTTGTTTGTAATATGTCAAAGGAGTCTTTTCCTCATCCTACTGTATTTGTACTTCAGGAACTAAAATAAATTAAAGCTTACATCTTGACGCATTTTCTTTTTACACAACATGTCACTTAAACCTGTTAAAAAAAATCTTTTAACATTTATATTAGATTTTCACCTGATAATTACATAATTTTAAATACTTCACTTGTCTGAAGTCTAACACCACTTGCCTTTAGTAAATTCTCAAGATTGCAATCTATTACCTGCTACATTAATCTTGTTGGTTCAAACTTTGCCAAGGTTAATAGCCAATTTAATTTCAACACCAGGATGACATGCAATTGACTTTTCTGTTATACACTTGCAATTTCTCAAGATCGTAATCCATACCATACTTATATTTATCTTTTGTTGTTTGATGCCCATGATCAAGTCTAATGGCTGTTTCTAATATCTGTACTTTCTAAAACTTTATTTTGACAAAGACAAAAAAAAAGACAATTGCATCCCCGCTGCAGTAATATTTAATAGTTCCAACTTGACCTGACAATGAAATAATATTTGACTAGTCTAACCTCATGCCTTTAGTAATTTCTGAAAATTAATTTAAACATGATAATGAGATAGCTTTTGATTCCTCCGACTCAAATAGCCCTGACCTGGTCCAACATTTGAGAGATTCCCACGGCACAATACGTCTGAAGTCAGTCAGGAGGGTATATAGGGGAGAATCTCATCTATTCTTGTTTTCAAATGAGAGTCTCTTATTACAATAACACCTCACATCAGGAAGAAGTGTAACAGTACTTAACTCATACACATCCTTTTGAAAAGAGTTTCACTAAAATACACTTCAATATGTTATTTTTACAGTTCAGTATATTGGATTTCTTCTTTATCCCATTGCAATATTTATGGCAAAATATAAAATGCTTGAACCAATGAGTCAATACTTTGCCATTTAAAGGTGGTATCAAACAGTTTGCCTTTATCAAATGCATGTAACATAATCTTACCTCTGTTTTAGAGTTTTTAGGATTACTATCATATTTTAGTCTAAAGAGTTGGGACTGGGATTTGGGATTTGCCAGCATTTTTGCAGATACTGTGCAGTGACATTTCTATCATTATAGCACAGGGGCACTTATGAGGTGCCCAGGGACTGAACCCGGCCAGTCCATTATACATACACTGACGAGTCAGGCGTAATGCTGTCCCCTTAGCCCCGAGCGTTAGGATGGAAGTCACTACTACCAACTTCAAAGACTTAGGTGTGACCCGGCTGGGGTTTGAACCCGTGACCTCCCGATCTGCAATCTGACACTCTACCACTTGAGCTATTGCGGCCGGTCTCTAAAAGGTTGATTTTATCATATAAGTTGAGCGTTAGACACAATGTTTAAACATTAACAATATTGCAAAAGTTTATAAAAGTATAACACAACATAATTTAAATGTGTAGACAGGGTGGATATGATCTATTGTGAACATGAAAATTTCATTTGTTTTAAAGGTTTCCTTGTGATATAACTTGTTACCAATTATACTTGTGACCGGACCTGGTGGCGCAATTGGCAGAGCATCCTAAAAAGTCAGTTTGCTGACTAGAAACTGTGACATATGAGTGTCACTGACTGACTAAGATGATTAAACATGGCCAGAAGTCATAAAAAATGGTAATGGTATAGCTCCCTTGCTAACACGGGTAGTTCTACAACTGGTTAGCCCGGTGGCAGGATAATGTGACTAGGCGTGGTTTCAAGCAAGGTGTTCACGGCATGCTATACACAGTGAAGGCAGCTCTATATCTGCTTCAATTGAACACCATCTCCAGATAACTGAAATACTGTTGGTGGGACGATAATCCAATAAACATAAACATATACTTCAGTTATTACTATTTTCGGTAGTTTAATTATGTCAAAGGTATAGTTAGTAACTTAAGAGACCTGGTATAGGAAGAAAACTCAATAACATTTTACTACAAGGATCATTCTGTATTGTCTTATAAACTCGATTTAGAAAAAGCATCAGTGTCTTTTTAAACAATTTACATAGAAGTGTCTAAAATACTAAAAAAATTAAAAGAGGTAGCATTTTTGTAACCATTTCATGTCCTTCCTAGAGATGGCTAAATATTTAAAAAGAACAACTTAAAAATCTGAAAGTCTTGCTTATGGTTTTGAAATTATAAATATAGGCAATTAAATTGAACAGTGCAGCAAGGAATGAGAACCTATTCTACCAAATCTCTATACACAATAACCAGGGAGTACCGACTGATTTGTTAACTTCACATAACCAATAGCTGTTGCATCTGTCAGCATCCATCCACAGATCTAGTTTAAACACATTTCATACATTGGTGGCACATCAATATTGTATAGAACTAATGTTTCCATGACTGTACCGCTCTGGCGTATGAACATATACACTCACTGTCTTGTTCTCATCCTCACAAACTGCAGTCATTAGTCTTTTTCTAGAAATACACCATCTCCACCCCACCTAGGGAAAAGGTGGAAAGCTTTGAAGGCATCTATGAATGAAGTTTATGAATGAAGTGTATGAATAAAGTGTATATTTTATGCCTTTTGATGCAATAAAAAAGCAAAATTATCACAATCATTTTTAAGTTGTTTTGATCAAGTGCAAATAACTGACAGCAAACAGACAAATCAGGTATTATGGTTAAGAATGTATTCCCTACCATGAAAAGCCATAAGTTTGTCAGCACTATATTTTTGAAGCACTTCCAGAAGTAAACATTTGTTATTGAGAATTAAGACTTCTTAAATCATGGTTGCAAAGTCTTCAGTTCTATCACACTAAAAATACAAAAATACCATACTCAATCCAAACTGTGTTTCCTGCAAATACGGGGTTTATAATATTACATTCCTTTTTCGTTGTTACTAACAACAGCATGTAAAGGTCAGTTAAGTAACTTAAGGTTTCACTCATGAGTCAGTAGTTAATTTTGAGATCAGGATCTGAACTGTTTGCTAAGGCCTGATCAAACTTCATTTCAGCAAATAAAGAGTTATTGGCAGGCGCACCCTTGGCTCAAAGGTTGAAGGTGCTGACTTGTGTAGCAAGATTTTCCAGCTTACGCTTGTCACACTTTAGTTCTTGCCACTTCAATGGAAATCTAACTCCGCCAATAATTGCTACACATCACCTAATGTAGAGAAATAATTTTATTTTGTTGGGTTATGTATTTTCAAAAGAAAATAGAGGCAAGAACCACAAACTTGCTGGCAGTGAAAGGCTTGATTAAGACATGACCTGTATCTGACTGACAAATGGCTGATGAATGAGATAGATTGGGGAACGCTGTCTCTCACCTCCGGAAAGAAATAATAATCCCATGTCAGTACTAGAAGGACACCTGTATTTAACAGATAGATAAAATATTTACTAGTAATTTTGTACAGTAATAGCATGGCAACATTGAACTTGCACTTACTACTTTAATCATATAGCCTCGGATTTACAGTCTTGTATAAACAAATGCATGGATATCATGGACTGAAACAGTTTTTTTGACATGACTGTAAATTGTTTGCTTTTTGTTACATTGCACTGATACAAAAATGGTCATAGTGGCAATATCCAGCTAATTATGGGTAGTGGAAGATCCCAGACTTACGGCTGAGTAGAACCACCGGTGCACCGCAGGTTTGCTGGAAAACATTCCCACATGAAAGTTCTCGCCCCAATCAGGACTCAAACCCACATGATAGGGTACTATAGAGTATATACAAGTCAGGGACTCTAATCATTCAGCCACATCACTTATTCGAAAGTTAATCCTTTTTTTTGTTGCTGGAAATACCATTCAACACATTTACATAAACTATACTCCACCGTGTCCAGCAAGGTTAGGAAATGTATCAGGCTAAGAGTCAAAATTAATTGTGCAATTAAATTTGTTATTAATTGTTCCACTTGACAAAGTGATTGAATTTGTTGTGTTCACCTAGTAGTAACAGGCTAAGAGTAAAAAAATAATTGTGCAATAAAATTTGTTATAAATTGTACTAATTGACCAAGTGATTGAATTTGTTGTGTTCACCTAGTGGTCACCCTGTATCTCAGTTATACAAATTGTGTTCAAATAAACATTATATATTGCTGCTCTTACTACATTAGTATGTCATGTCTACTTTACATGGTCCCAGGTCTGTTGCTGACACATTGTCAACCTGTTCTGTAATTACCCTAATAAAACTTTATACCAAGTAAGAAATGGGAAAATTAAATAACAGAATCATTTTATCAGCTTAGCAGAAAGGATTTCCATAGAATACATTGGACAATGAGCATTGAAACATATATATCTGCCACCATACTTTGTTGTTTATGCACCTTTGCTTAGCAGTTGGTTGAGATGGATATGAGCCAGTCAATTAAGAAAATGTGTATCAAGAGTACATGTATTGACCATTCTGACATACAGGTAAAAATGACTGACTAAGTTGATTGAACCTAGCCAGGACCCCTTAAGTGTGCGGCTTCTCAAGCTGTTTAAAATCACTTAACTACTTCAGCCACTGGGTGAAGAGTATGAAGGAAAGATCAAAGAGTTAATACTTTACAATCGATTTCTGGCAAATAATAAAAACCAAACTCTTTCTAATTTAATTACAGCTTCTTTCAGAGATAAATAGTACAGATCTTGATCAGCTTTAAACAAGTGTCAGCTATCCTGATTTTACACTATTTGCTAAAGTCTGATCAATTTGTACTTAGCAGTTTAGTGAAAACATACACAGGGACCACTGTTTGAAATGGCTTTGGTTGCTACTTTACTAGCATACCTTATATTAACCCATGGCCTGCCACAGGTTAAAATCCAAGAATAAAACCGGCCGTAATAGCTCAGTTGGTGTCGGCTTGCAGATCGAGAGGTCGCGGGTTCGAACCCCGGCCGGGTCAAACCAAAGTCTTTAAAGTTGGTAGTAGTGGCTTCCATCCTAACGCTCGGGGCTAAGGGGACAGCATTACACCTGACTCGTCGGTGTCAGTATAATGAACCGGCCGGGTTCAGTCCATGGGCACCTCATAAGTGCCCCTGTGCTATGATAGAAATGTCGCTGCACAGTATCGGCAAAAAATGCAGGCAAATCCCATCCCAAGAATCAATTTTGAGTTTTTTGCTCCCAACTACATGCAAAGGTAATCTGCTGCATTGCCACATGCTCAGCAGCAAACAAAGCAAATTCTGATCAGGCAGTTCCTATTCAAAGCTGGCTGATCTGGATTTTTACTACTTGTTTAATATTTTTGTTAATATATACAAAGCAGGTTGACAGGTAATCTTTCATGTTAAAGTCACTATTGAAGAAGGTTAAGGGTCATCAACAGCCATATACGGAGGAAAATATTTGAATTGGATCAAAGATGATTGTAATGAAACAAGAATTGCCTCTTGATGCGATATTGAATGCAACAGTCCAATATGACGCCAAGAAAACCCAAGTGGCGCCAGTGACGTCCAACTGCTCAGCTATAGTCAGGTTAATTAACAAACACTGTAAAACAGTACTGTATCAAAATAAAATCAAAACAAATTAATATAGTGCAAACATTATGAAAAACCATGTTCAGTTGGGCTTTACAAAAAATAATATTAATAACATGGAAGCGAGGGGGCGTCCGTGGCTGAGAGGTTAGAGTGGCTAAACCGTAACTCCCTAGCCTGTTACCACGTGCGTTCAAGTCGGGTTGGGGTAACAACTTTTATGTGGGGAGGTTTTCCAGATAACCTACGGTACTCCGATGCTTTTACCCAGACATAAGTCTGGGGTCTTCCTCCACTAATAACTGGACCTGGACAATATGGCCATTATTGTGTCAGTGTGATGTACCAAAAAGACAACAACAACATAACATGAAAGCAAAACAAAAGAATATTCAAACATTTTGTATAATAATATAATAATTTGGTTAATCATACAGCCATCCTATTTGACAAAATGTACTCCTCATACCTAGATTTTAAGTACATTATATAAACATGCTTAAGTGACCTTTTATTCAGAAACTGCTAGTCATTTGACTTGTCCAACAAATTGAATGAGTCAGAAAAAGCTCCTAGCCTTCTAATTAAAAATAAATCAGGCTTAGGCAAAAATGGCGGATCTAGATTAATCAGTCGCTGCTGGAATCTATCTGATCAGGATCTGCGCCATTTACTTGTTAGTCTTTACCAATACATTTAATTATTATAATTGAAATTAAATTAGGAAGTAACTTAGAATTTTAATATGAGTTATCAATTAAAGTAGCATGATAAGGGTTAAGCCCAATAGGAAGGCGTGACATTTGAATATCATCCGTGAACCCATTACCAACTTCAAAGTTGCCGCACTATTGAAAATATGTCAACAATCTACAGATGCCTTGAAGTAAACTAATCCAGAAAAATGTTATTCTTTCTTCAGAAAGCATTTCAAGTGTCAAAAATCCAATCCTGAGTCACTGAATAAGTTTGGTACTAAAGTGGTTAATTTTTTTTTACACAACAAGGGTGAAATTACATATCAAAGCAAATAAAAATTGTGTATTTTGAGATCTTGTTAGTTTTGAGGCCTAAGAAAGTAAACAAACTTACAAGGGATTGTGCAAGGAAATGAATGTGTATGTGTTTTTTAACAGATAAAATGACACAATTTAATAAAAAAATCCTTAATTGCATCACTAATTGCATCACTAATTGCCTTTGTCAGAATATGCTGTAATCAATCATGCAATTGTTTTACTGAAGAGGTTGAAGAAGACAACAATTATGATGATGATGATGATGATGAAATAAATCAAGAAGTAGAAGAAAAATAATAGAAAAAGAAACAAGTAAAGAAGAAAAGAGAAATATATTGAAGAAAAAAAAAGATGATAATTAAGTTCTGGTAAACTTAAAAGACTGTTAGGAGACTATATAATTATACCTAATCTGGTCTGTTGCTCTGTAAATCACATCTCAATATTTCTAGATAATGTAAATCACATCAATATGTTCCTGCTGCTGCTGCTGCTGATAAAGTAAATAACATGTCAATATTTTACTGCTGATAAAGTAAATAACATCTCAATATTTTCCTGCTGCTGCTAAATATGTAAACAATGTCTCAATATTTTCCCGCTGCTCCTGCTGATAATGATAAGCTAGCTTTGAAAGGTTCAACATAATGCAGGTGTAGCTGCTAACGATGATAATTATGAGTCAGGTTAGTAAGTTATATTGTATCTAATCTACTCTGTCAATGACAACTCTCACTGATGTTGATGAATGATTGATTGACCACAGACTGTAGTAAGTCAATAGGAGAAAAGGGAGGTAGATGACAATCACCTCTTAATGAACTTTTAACCAGACAGAGTTCAGAGGTCAGGACATCTTTATTAACTCTAAGCCTGGTCATCATCTCTTTATTGCACTTAGGCAAGTAGTACAGATTTGGAGCAGCCAGCTGCAGGTAAATGTTAAAGTAAAACTTCACAGCATTCCTAGACCGTCACAAATTTTGTAAGCAATTGTTGCATTCTGATCTATGTGACTTACACTGAAGGATTGGAAAAAACAGCATTGATCTTACTGATGACAAACTGTTTTCTACCAGCCATATGCAGGCTTCACTACTGTCTAACACTTCTACTATTTATGTATACATTTCCAAATGATAAAAGGAAATTTTTGTAAGTTATATAATTTCTTTCATGTAAATTCCTTAGAAGTTTAATAGAGTAAAAGTAAAGCATTCTTACAAAGGCTAATCAAAGATAAAGTACCAAAAATTATACAGTGTTTTGGATGGTTTAATTAAGTTAAAAGTTTAAAAAGAAAAGAAAATGTAAATTAATTCTAAAAGTTGATTCCATTCACAATGTTTTATTTATTATTTTTATACCATATAAAATTTGGAAAAAAAAGATACAGAGACATGAACACTAAAGTCTCAAAAGCATGAATTATTTTTTAATAATGTTCAAGGAAAGACAAGAGATTTTATTATAGATTTGCATTGAATTTTGGTAAAGCAATTTGCCATTTTTCCCTTAAATAATCAATTTTACATCAAACAACCCTGTCTACAGTGATTAATAGCCAGGTGTCTTGTTCTGAAATCTGATAAAGTCTATTATACTCACTTAAACATGGTCCTGAACAATAATTACCATAGTGCTTTTTTCAATTTCTTTTGAAGGTTAACAATGAACCCTCATTTGTCAATGTTTGTCAGCACAATAAATAACCCCTGAATTGGCAGGTATATTAATAACAAATATTTAATCAAACCCTCCCACTATGACCTAACTCATAGTTTGGTAAGCATGAACTGATCTGATTTGGGCAATAAATGTAGAGTCTGATCAGTCAGCTCCCACTGGGAATGCACTGGCTGACCAGGACTTACACTGTTTGCTACAAAGTCTTGTTATCTTTGGTGAAGGTGTAAGCAATTAAGTAAAAAATAAGTATAGGTTATTAACAACAAAAGCAGGTTACGGGTAAAGCAAAAACAAAACACATCAAATATGGATATCAAAGGGAGGTGAAAGCAAATAAATTACCTTAAAAAGTCATCCATACTTTAGTAAGCTATCCATTTCAACTGTGAACATTTTTCGACAAATCACCAACTCACATTCCAAAAGGTCTCAGTTACGTGATTGTTCAAAATCTGTCAAAGCAATCCAGCGATGGTAAAAACTGATTGCGTCCCAATGTAGGACATACTGCTCAATCAGGGAAATATCTATCAATGTTAAGTTATTGAGAAATGGTCCTTTTCAATACATGTGTACATTTGTGTAAAATTTCTAACACATAGTGCTACATTGATGCTTTTTACATATTTCATAAATTCATAAAATCTAAAATGTTCATATTTAACATTTGTGTAGAGTTAACAGAAAAATTAAAATAAACTTTAAATTTAATATTTACAACTTACTTATGGACTATACACCCACAATAATTCCCATGTAATTCTTCGGTTCTTAAAACTTTTCTGTCATGTAAATGCTTGTCCTAAAAACACATTTTTAAATTTTGAACATCTCTGGGGAAAAATCTAGACCGACCAGTTGTGGAACTACCATTATAAGCTGAGCATTAAATCTTTTAAGTCTTGACCCAAAAAAGCCAGAAACGCTGACATCACACAACTTCAGACACCTCTAGAGAACAACACTTCACTGCTAGCCAATTTTGTGGATTTGTGCTTCTGCATTGTAAAATAGTTTTGTAGATAATTATATTTATATTAAAAAGATATAGTTATATTTTTTTGTTTAAAGATTTAAAAATAGCATGTAAAGTGTCTTTTGTACACAAGCATCATTGTCTTGGTGTAAACTGTTTGAGTGTCAGCAAAGCTTGAAGGTATTTGTGTCCATATTCTTTGTGCGCATTTCCACAGACTGGTTATTCAGTCTATTCGTGACACATTGCTACCATGGTTGAATTTTTTAATCAATTATCCATGCAAATGTGTATGTCAACACTTATTATTTCAAGATTTCAAGCAGCTGAAACAGACACACACAGTCCTTTACTCTATGCATACCTTTAACATAAGGTTTCTAAATAATAATCCTTGAACCACTTCCACCATTGTCAGATCTAAGTGAATCTGACAATTATCTTCTTTGATTTTCTGAAAAAAATAATTCATTGCACATTCTTTATGTCCTGACTATGAAAGTCTGGAAGATATTTTCCCTGAAGCCTGACATCAACTTCATGCACATTTGAAACCACAATACATAAATATGCTTACTAGGGTATAACTTGTTTCACAATTACACACTTTTCATATTCAAATTAACACCTTTAACTTTCTTCACTAGAGCAGCTGCAGCACTATTTCTTTTCAGCTCATCATGGCAACATATGGTATATTATTTCCAAAACTACATGCTCCTTTATTTAAACCATAATTATATGATGCACTAACTCTATTCTTCTGCTTTACAACATAATTATTTAAAACCCCAAACATGAAATTTGTTAATGACAATCTGCATTCCTGTTGCAAACGTTTTGTTTATAATTGTTAAGATATTACTCACATTATAACAAATGTATGTTTTGCCTTTTTTTCTTTTTTGCGTATCTAAGAGCATTATCAAAATGCATATAATTAGATTTCAACTTATAGTACAAACACTGTTCAGGTGACCATAAAATCTACATATTTAAACAGATTTTAGGCTTATTAGATTTATTGTCCAACCAACATTACATCAGTTTTCTAGTGACAGTGTCCTGTTGATGTAAGCAGAGCTGCCTTCACTGTGTAAAGCATATTGTAAACACCTGATACCCTACCCAGTTACGTTATCCTGATATCCAGCCAAGCAGTCATGAAAGTATTATTATACTTGCATTTTTTATATTTTATATAATATTCAGCAAGGTGGTCTGGGGCCTCTTATACATGGTGTCAACATTTGAGGTTGTACTACCAGGTCTGGTCTGCAGAAACTATAAATAAAGATATACCATAACTATTAACACTTAATTGATGTTTGATGCTCATACCACCAGTCTGAATCATTTTAGAATAAGTTTAAATAAGTTTAAATATTTACAGCATATAACTTAATGTATAATTAAGAGTTTAAAAAGTATCCTGATTTGTTATAAAAATATGTTTGTTTACACACTTCTACCACAGCTTCTAGGAAGAGAGCTACTTGATGTAATGGAATGAATTAAATTAAAACAAAACACCACTCTTTATGATATTTAATACTTTATGCAGATTTACCCAGTAATTCATCAATGTAAGTATTGGGCAGTGTATTCAAAATTTGTCTGAAATGTTTAAAATTGCAATAACAATCAACAATGCCTTATAAACATATTATTACTGTATACACAGAGATGATGAGATCATATTTAAAAAGCCTGCAGGTCCAAATAAAAGTAAGGTAAAGTTTAATATTTTAACTCTGCATGCATCACTGATTTGTCACCATAACCCTGGATACATATAAATTAATCACACAGGATTTACAGGGAAAAGTTGCTAAAATATTAGCAGTTATATCAGACCTTCTTATCATGCATGAAGTTTTAATACACTTAAAGGGAGGCAGTCTTGTGAAAAATTGAAAGCAGATTATGTTTAAGTTGGAATGTACATTTAAAAACTCAACATGCAAATTATAGTATTTTATTAAATTTCATTCAATAACATTTCACTGGATAACTTAAATTTTTATTTCAAAATTTACTGCCAAAACAGGGACTTTTTTGTAAATTATAAAAATATTAATTGGAGAAGGAGTTCTCATCTTTAAAAGAGTACTGATGAAATGTAGGGCATGGCTTGATATATTAATATTATGCTGATATCAGCAGGTTTGGTGCATGAATGCATGGAAGAGAGCAAATAAATTATTAACATCTTGTGTCTATTGGTAAGGCTTGCCAAATACACTGAGATTAAAGGCAAAGGTAAATAAAACAACTGCTGTGCTTGCTCTTTTGGTTACCCATGGTAGCATAAGTGTCAGAGCCTGGGATCAAACCTAGGACCATCAGCATTCTTTACCTGAGGCAATCACTCTACCTATTTGTTTTTTCTATATATAAGCCATAACAATTTGATTTAACCATTTAACTACACAAATAACAGTTGTTTTTCATGTTTTGCAATCTACACTGTTTGGAAATAATCAAACAGAAAAGGAGCTTCAAATTAAAGAATTATGTCCAAATTTTGCACGACCTACCTCTACCACATAATCAATACATTAAATCTTGTTCTTGTAATATGACATCATAGACTTAATTGTGCAGACAAACAGAAAAGCCTCTTTACACATAATTATATATGTGTTATATATCATGCATTTCAAGGTATAATGTAAATAAAATTACTGCTTATTGTATCTTGAATCCAATTTAAACTTATTAGATGGCATTACAATCTAGGAAATGATCATTACATTGATCTCAACTGGTGAGTCATCATAAATATAAAATGTGCAGGTATGAAATCACCACGTATAATTTTCTAACAACTGTCAAACCAATTCTTTACATTGTTAAACCTCAATAGACTGATAGACAACAATAGATTGCATTTTATGCATGGTAATAAGCTAGAAATTAATGTACTTAAAAGTACACTGCACCTTGAATATGTAGACCTTAATTTTAAAAACATATTTCTATGTACATTTGAACTGGATTCTCAAATTTACATGAGTGTTTATGTCATTTTGAGTATGGTGCCTGACTTTTGACAGCATGTGGACAGCACACAATATTATATGTTTTATTGGAATCGGTGGAGTACGTTGGATTTTAGCAAATATTTTGAAAAATGAATACAGAGCTGCCATATTCTTAACCATTCGTTGAACACTGTAAGCAATTAATCTTCTGCACACATTTCTGACAGAATATGGCACAGACACCTTTATTGGATACAGCGATAAAGCAAAAAAGAAAAGGCCCATCAAAAATTCCCCATTTTAGTTTTGCAAGGAAAGCTTGCCAATTTTAACTGTCATTTAGTACTATTTACTTATTTTATAAATCAATTTATACTTGTGATCACAGAAAAGTCCCCAGATACATGGCTGCTTGATTAAATTGTGTGATGACTATTTAAGGGCAAATCCTCTTCAAATTCATAAGGTGGCAATTTTATTTTTTTTAAAAAGAGAGAAAAGCTTCAATTGTTTGCTGCATTGAGAACATTTTCAATGAACTGTGATACATACAATCATAACAGAGCTTAAAGTAACCCGCATCATGCTACACATTGTTAATAACTAATATTTATTCTTAGTTGTCTCCTTATATCCACATGCTAGGGTGGCCGGACATTTAGCTTGACTCAGGAGAAAATAGTGCCTGTTCTGATCAGACACTTGTCAGTGGGAGCTGAGTGATCTTCCTTTAAACTATCTGCCTAAGCCTTATAAATATGTGCTTAGCAGGTGTAGAATGTTTAATTGTATGATATTATCTTGCAAAGCATTACAATCAAACATTCAAGACATTGTTAAACCACAATAAACAATGGGGCAAATGAAAGCATATTGCACCTCATGTCATGTAATAGATGACAGAATGTGCTTTACATTTCATTTTGTTAGGCAGACTACAATTATAATGCAATTAGTGTGAACAGGTAGCGTAGACCAAAAGCAAAATGTACTGTTTATGAACTGTTCATAGTCACACTTATCAGCATTGTATCAAAGCTTGGTGGCATTTTAATAGTCAGAGTGGCAGAGGACATATTTAATTTGTAATTTCATTTTTTAAAAATGCTAATGTTCTAGTCAAAATGGCACTTACATAATTTATTTTACATGTGCTGAATAAAAGAAAACCTTATATGCAGTTATCTTTATTGGCTATTTAGAAAAAAATCTTAAGACATTGATCTGAAACTCATTTAAAGATTCAACGATCTGTTCCTTGCACTTGTGTTTTTTGTTTGCAACTTTCAGCACTTATTGTTGAAGGAAGATTCAATGCACTAAAAATCACCTGTATAGAACTACAGACAATCAAAATTGAAAGATCTCCAATAAACTTTACATAAAAGACCTAAAATACATACATGGAATGAAAGGCACTGTAAGGACGACCAACTTCACAACTTTAAACATGATTTAATAAGACTCAAAAACTATGCAAAAGGGGACAAAACACCAAAGGATATGTGTAAAACAAAACTTAACTCAGAACAACATCATTACTAAACAAGAAGTGTTACAATGTAAATAATAGCCAAACTATTTCTGGGACAGATATAAGCAACCTTACAATATAATATTAGAGTAAAATTGATACAGAAGTTATGGCTTAGACAGAGAAATAGAACAAATGGAAGTGCAACTCCTATATGCTACTCTTCATTATTAAACTCTTATGAAAAATGAAAAGCCTTATTCACTGAAACAATGAAATTGATAACACAGATGACACAATGTTGACATGCTTGTAAACCGTGAGGCATCATGGGAAAGATGATGTGATGGATTAATCAACATGGCACATAGAAAACCTTTCATATCAGCTTATAAGAGCACTTATTTTAAGACTCAAGACAAAATGCACTCAATATTTCATGCTTTAGGATTAAAATTGCAATAATTTGGTGCTTCCAGCTATTTTTGAGGAAAGTAGAAGTTCATGCCTGTGTACAATCAATGATGCACGGCTAGACAGCTTTCTTTACCAATTTGATGCTTTAATGGTTATAATGACAACTTCAAGCTTTGAGTCTCCTAAAAATGTGATGGTAGACCAGCACTGCTGGCGCCCACATCATAGTTCCAGCCCTGACACTTACCCCGACAGTAAGGTGAGCATACTGAATCTCAAAAAATCACAGCAAAAACGGACTGAGAGCTTTTAAAGCCTGAGTCCAATCACTTTGCTCTCCTTAAAGTAACAAAAGCAGCAAGTTCTACAACTTGGGTAATTCTGCCTTCTTCATGAGGATCCCTTTGATGTATATAGTGCAATGATATTTACCGAATTGCTACTTTTTGTACTCTGGAAAAGATTAAGCCTAAAATAAAAATTCAGGAAGTTATAAAGATACCCACGCAGATGACAAATACGATCTAGTTCTCATGGAAATATACAAAGTCAACTGAAGTAAAACGAAGATATACAGAAGTATGGAAAACAAAAACAATGGTATCCTTTGACAGTGTCTGTGTTTTAATATCTGTCAGCGCTCGAAACACTTCTGGATGGAGATTCTGAATGATCTGCCAGAAAAGTAGTTCCACTAAGCAATATGGCTGAGGTGATACAACTACCTTCATACATCCAAATGTTGTTCCACTTAGCATTTGCTCATGATGATTTGTGAATTATCCGAGGTTATACAGATGCAGTAGGTTGTCTGACTGTAATTTTAAAGTGGTCTCGCCACATTATAGCATTTGCTCATGATGCATAAACCAAATAAACCAAACTTCATATTAATTTATTTACAGTTTGCTAAAAACCATGTGCTAAAAGTGTTTGATACTAATAAAATATATTTAAATTTAAATATTACTTTACCAGCTCTTTTTTATCCCTAAATAACACTAATTGCACCTAGAAATCCAAATTCCAGTCAATCAAATATATAAATTACAAACAGTAGACCTCCCTTTACCATCTACATGTCCATGTACCAGCATTCAGTAAAACATTCAGTTTCAGTCTCAATTGATAACTGGTATGAATTTATTTATGAATTTATTTTCGAAATATCACAAGGCATAGCTTCTAAAAAATTTATATACAGTTTACTATCCATTTTTTACACCATGTATACAATTTATCTGAATTTTGTTTTTGTATACAAAAGTTATAAAGATAACCATACACACAACAAAATATGACATAAAAGTCAACCATACCTGATTTTTCTATCCATCACTTCAAACTATAGTTATTAATCCATAAGAAACAAAAACCACTATTTTCTGATTAAAAAATTAATCACAGAATCACTCTTTTGCCTTTATATGTCTACTGTACATGTACCTGCAATCCAGTAAACCATTTAGTACTCTGCCTCCATCCATATCCAGACCAGGGTGACAATGTATTTCCCACCAGACATTCAATAGGTCTATAATCACATTAACTCTGTCAATAACAGTATGCAGTCCAACAGTCAAACACAAGATATTCCCTCCTTTACTGTTCAAGTGGTTGTTTTCAACACTTCAACATTTTACCCCACATTTGCCCACAGTAGCTAAACAATTTTGGGTCGATTGTGGTTGCTTACCTGTAATTAGAGCAGATACCTGGTGGGGAGTGACAGGGAGGGAAGAGAGAGGACAGGAACTATGACCCTCAGCATACTGTATTTGCAAATTATTTTAGATATATTCTAACATCTTTAAGTAACATAAATTGCAAGATGAAGTAGCAACTAGTAAAGCTCCTATATCTCTAAGCAGAGCTGGCTGTCGTAGATCTGCATCATTTGTGTAAGGGTAATTAATTATAATAGCAGGCTAAGAGTTGATGTATGTTTATATTGGCTATGGAACAACAAAGACTTATCTGTTCCACTCCTAACAGATATTACAAGAAAAGCGGCTGATACCAAAACACCAAAGGGCGTCCATTTATTGTTCTAACAATAAATTACATCACAACAACATGGAATAATCTGACCTTAAGTGAGCTATAAATGCTCAAACAATCGGTCATCACATGTTATTGCAAACCATCAATATGTCATTCTATTTATAATGTAGCCAAACTTTTTATAGAACCAATGTAAGGAATACTGAATGAACAACAATTTTAAAACTTAAGTACTATAATGTTAACATGTAAGAATAAAACTTGATAACTTATGTGGTTGGAAGTTGGTAAATTGTTACTCTGTATTTGTGGTACAAAGTTGAATTGGTAAGAATTTTAACAACACGAAACACCTCAGCCATCTCTATGAAACAGACACCACTGAGAGAAGACTGGATAATTACAACAACAGCCCAGTGACAAATGCATTCCATAAAGGGCACCACGCTTCAGTGTTTTGAGTTTGAGCCCTGGCTGTGTTGTATCTAAGCAGTCATATTTGATTGCACTATTTGTTTCCCCGACAGATGTTCTGTTACTGATATTCTGCAAATATTAAGGATGGGAGATTGAAGTGGAGAATGTTTTGATTTTTTACATACATCACAGCAGCCAGTAATAGTCATTATAGTGACATCCAACTGTTTTGGTAGCACACCCCAGACAAAGGTTTGGGTAGAACCACTGGTACACCACAGGTCAGCTGGAAGACCAACCATTATTAAGTCTATTGCCCTGAATGCAACTTGAAACCAATGTGACAAGAGGCTAAGCTGTCAGAGGAGTTACAAGTTGGCAACTCTACCACTACACAATGTGCACTCCACAAAAGTAGAATTAGGGAATTTATATGTTTGACAAAAGAACATCACAGTCTTCTCCAAGACTAGTTGCTTCAACCAGCACATTAAACCCCATGTGTTGGCTTAGGGTAAGTGGAAAGAGGTTCAGCGTTTAAACAGTTGTTGTAGATACGCTTCCCCTTGCAACTGTCTGATCAGGATCTGCACTATTTGCTACAATCTTTAGCAACAATAATTATTAGAGTTGTGTCCAAACTGAGCCTGTGTCAGGAGAAGTATTGTATAAGGTGTTTATGTCATCATATAGATGGCAGCACTATATCCACTTCTAGATAGCACTGTCTCTGAATAACTGAACATGTTTATAGAACATTCAATCCGGCAAATATTCACTTATACACCATGAAAATAATTGGCAAAACTCCCAATGGTACCTGTAATTAGTCGGATATGCCACTGATTTATCTTTAATATCAAAATCAAATCAAATCTGATAAGAAACAGAAAACAATACACATAAGGTAAGATGAGTATTTAATTTACAAATATAGGTTAGTTGGTGATTATACCATATCATAATGATAAAGGTTGACTTAATATATTAAATGATTCAATTAACATGTATAAATAAAGACATCAAAGAAAATATTTCACGTTAAAACATATAGCGAAATCTGAAAGCATATCAACAGTGAGCAATATATTTTTTGAAGATTTGACTAAAATTTTACAAGTAAACAAAATAACTTTAACATATTAAACCATGATACTAAACAGATGTAAAATAGGGAATTTTCTAACATTGCTTTAAACTAACCAGGGTCGTCATTTATCAATAGAATCTCAATCTGTTAATAAAATTGGTCAAAATGACACTGCATAAAAACTTACTAAGCCATAAAAGTCTTGAAATCAACACAATAAAATTAATATATTTAGATTACTTTACTGCCCTAATGTTCAGTATAGCCCTGTATTTCTAAGATTTTAACCCCTCAGACTGCTAAGTGAGAACCGGAATGATTTAAACAAATATTGTAGATCCAGATCTGACAGTATCATACAGGAGCTGTCTGATCACGACCTTAACTTTCTGCTGGAGTGTCTTGAGCAATATGACTATTAACCTTTGCATGTAGTTGTTGTCAATTATCCTAACATTTTGTATTGGCTATCAACAAATTTAGCAGGACGAGATTTTAACATGGTGGCGACAAATCAGCAACTGGTACATGTTGCCTGTGGGTATGTAGGATCTATTATTTCACTAGCAGTACAAGTTTTACCACCCAAACGATGGACAGATTTGTACCTCTGCTGTTGCCAATTATGGCAATATAAAACCCGCCCTCCATCTGTCTACCAAGTATAGGGTCCTTTTATCTACCAGATCAAATCTGAACTGGTGAAAGGAGACTGGGGTTTAGCTGGGGTTTATGATTTAGTAATTAGATGACAAAATGTCCACATATAAATTACCTTCTTTGTAATGTTGGTAACACAGTCTCTGTTCATATATAGCTTGCAACATATGTAAATAACATACACTTATTATTTATTTATTCACTATCAATTTGATAAAAACACAAATTGACCAGGCTTAGACAAAATAGTATAGATCCAGATCAGCCAACTCCTGCAGGATGCTGAGTTGTCAGACTCGGCACATTTCGGTTGGTTCACCTTATGACACATTTACATATAAAATACAATCTTAGTTACTGGCATGCATTTACATGCAAAGATAACAAGACAGTTGTTAGACAGTAGAAAACAGTACACAGCCTGATCAGACCTGATAAGACAACATCCAGCAGGAAATGGTCAATCTGGATCTATTCTGGCAACTAATTCTTAGCAGATTCCAAGGTAAAGGTCCTGCACAATTGTTGAGAAACTGTTGCATCATTTTGCTTGGCAGAAATTTCAATGTCAATATAGTCTTATAAATTCAGTTCTTGCCAATTTCAAATCAGTAAACCTTCAATCATCAAAGGGCAGCATAATGCTGCCTTTACTGATATAGCCTGTCATGAACACATATATATGTTATTATTTAAATAATACCCTGCTGGTTGGGAGCTTCAACATACTTTTCGTAGTAACAAGCAGTCTTATTATTATATTTTTTTCATTTCTTCATTTTTTTTTGTTAAATATAATTTTCATAAACATTTGGACCAGCATGGTACAGTTGGTAGAGCTTTAGTTCCAATATCGGAGGCCCCAGGTTCAAATAAAAAAAACTTTTTAGAAACATTTGGTGTGCATCTCCTTTAACTTACAAAGGTATGTAGACAGAACCAGTCTTGCTTGAATGTAGGTTTATATACACCAGTTATTAAATGAATCCTATCAAAACATTAAACATCCTATGAACCATTATATTATATATAACTACCAGTATATACCATATTACTAAACAAGGTGTAAGAAGCATTGAACATATACTTGACAAATAATTTAACATATGAACCATAACAAGTGTGTATGTATAAATAGCAGATATTCTAGTTTTCAACCATGTCTTTATCCACCAACAATTAATTGACTAGTTTGTTAGTCCAATGAATAAAGAAAGAAATCAAAACAATCATGCGCGAAGACAGTCCATTAAAAAAAAAGGTAAAGACTGATATTCAATTCTCCACAATTTACCAGCAATAAATTCTGCATTCCCAAAAAATTATTATTTACCAACATCAAAAACTATATTAACTGTATATTGAACTGAAATGCTGACAGCTTTATCAAATAAGACAAATAAACCATGTAAATATTTGTACAACAAAACTGCTGAAATGGTAGACTTTAAACTGTTACAATAATATCATTTCCCATTATGTACTTCCCCTATATCACACAAGGGCAAACAACTAATTATGTTCGCAATTTGGTTATTTTATTATTAAATTATGAATTTTGATGGTTTACTGAACATAAATAAAATGCATGATCAAAACATAGTTTTATTTTCTTAAAAGTAGGTAACAGAGTTGAAAGAGATTAATTTTTAGAAGTATAATGAAATGTCTTGGTATAAGTAAGAGAAAACAATTTCTTGGATAGAACACTAGATAAAAATGTATAATTATGTCAATAACAAATACTGAAAATGTCCAGTTATAGTCACTTTGCAGACACAACTTCTGGTATGAACACCAACATGACCCTTTCATAAGGTAAAGGACAATTTAAAATTAGGCTTACATTATTTTCGAAAGAACTATGTTAAACATCTCCATTTGATGCATAATTTTGATCTGAAACTTTTTAAAGTGACATTACTGACCAGAAACCAATTTATTCTACTAGGTGTTGCTCAAACAACCTATAAAAGGATATCAAAATAGTTCATATGAGAATAAAATCCAGGGACCATATTTATAAAGACTCTTAGTTATTTTTTCCAACTTAAACTAAGAAATGTTCTTAAATCTTGAAATATTTCTTTACATATAAGAAAATTTCTTAAACTTCTTCATAAAACCATTAAATCTATGCAATGTCTGGGATTTTGTAAAATTAAAGAGACTTTCTTAGTTTAGTTTAAATACATCCCCAGGTATTTGGCTACAATGTCCATTATACAATTGCAAGGTACATGTATCTACATCATAATATTTCTTAATTGGTCTTAAGACCAGGGTGCCATTTTATCAAAAAGGACTTTTTTTCAAATCTCAAAACTCTATTTAAAATTAGAATAAGTCTACTGTGAAAGCATTTTATTTCGTGGGGCAGAAATTTCGTCGTTTGAAGAGGACAGGCATATTCGTGGGTACTTGACTTCGTGGATTGCCCTACCCACGAAATTAAAAAAAAAATTACTTTCGATTTTTGACAGATGCAAAACTGAGGCCTAACACTTAAACAGGGTCAATTGCGAAACTACAGATTAGCGAGTGACTCTGCCTATTGTCTTACGTCACGCCAGATGATATTGATCCACGGCAGCCGAGTCTCATCAGACGACTTTTATGACACCAAACTGTCAATTAGCGTGTCATTTAAGGGATTATATTCATAAAGATGTTAGAGGCGCAGGTACTTTTAAGGGTCTAATTTAACGAAGACATTGACTGTCAATTAACGCCAATTAGCGTACTATGCAAACTGACACAAAACAGACCCTTGAGTAAACACCCTGACTAAGTAACATCTTTCATAAGTTAAACCGGTTTACCAAATAAACGAAATCAAATGACATTATTGCACCGCTACTAAAAAGAAATAATCGATAACGTGACAATCGAGCATACTTCATCAAGCGAACCTGGGTCAAAGGTTAATAATTAGAACACAATGCTTCACTTTATTTGAGCACAAATAAACACTTAATACCTTATTGAAAGCAAAAAGGTGTGATATTAAATTGTACAGGCCAATGATTTGTAAAAGCCATTGCTTACAGAGAATCTGACGAATTAAACCATCGTTTAATTAACGTGTTGCAAACTTGCAATATACGTGGCTCATACCAAATGTTGACATGATTTACAAGTAAATCTAGCATTCGAAAGGCTAACCGAGGGGATTTTATATTGTTGGTACTTATATTCGTGGATTGTCTTGCCCACGAATTCCACGAAATTAAATGCCCCACGAAATAAAATGCTTTCATAGTATCTGTTCTAGGACTGACCATCCATTTATGGTCCTAAGACTTTTGATGAAACGGCTCACAGTTTTATAAATACAATTGTAATGACGCAAATTGTTTTAAATATGCATGTGAGTATATCACCTTATAAAAAACCTGTTAAGACAATCCAATGTATAAAATTTAAGACTTTTTTGACAAACTTATGTATAAAAAAAAAACACTTTCATTTATTGTGTAACATTTTTTCAAGACATTCATTAAAACTGAACTTTACTATCTCTGCAAGTAGTTGTCACCTGACAAGTGGATTGTAACAAGTCAAGAAATGTGTCTGTATGTCTGCACCAAAGAAGATCTTGAGATTTTTATCTCAATTTACGATGTTAACATAGGTATGTTCTTTTCAAAGTAAAGCTAAAATCAAACCCCACTCAAACATTTCAATTCTTTATAAGAGACATGTATACCCTGAAGTGCCTGATTTTTATCTTAACTTAATTGAAGAAGACAGGTGAATACTAATGCCATTAATAATAAGAAGTGATTATATAATTATGTTCAAGGATGTGTATTGCCCAAAAAAGCTAGGTATGTTACTGAATAAAGCATGTGATGAGATACATAAAGTCTCCCTAGTAATGAAGAAAAACAATATCGAAGGTACAGATAAATTTGTCGTCACCTTATTATTGACAACTTGCTTGTTAATGCCAAAATTCTAAATAGAAAAACAAAATGTTGCCAAATTATTTAGCTATATTCAGCGTCAAAAATGTACAAGACACTTCTTATCACCAGAAACTTATCTTGTCACATATAGGCCCTACTTTATACTTTCATCTTCATTTTTTGCACTTTTCCCTCAATATTAAAGCCCAAAGTCAACACAACTAGATGAAACATGTTATCTGTTAGACCACTGACTTCCAATTAAGACCCTGACCTTTAGGTTAGCAATGTTGTTTTTGCCCACCACAACCATCATCTTATCAAATTAAACAGTTAAATAAAGATATTTAAATATCACTTTATTCAGGTCTTAGATGGATCCAGAAAAATTTCAGGTTCAAATAATTTTACCTTTGATTCTGTGACCTTGACCTTTACCCAAGCCTTATCCAAACTATCTTATCATGTGAAACACATGTGCCTGGTTAAGTTACAGTCCAGATGTTTGACTCAAAGTTGTTTTTTTACCTTTTAACTCAAAGTGGAACTGCATTACCTTGACCTTTAAGTTACATAAAGCATTGTGGTAGCAATGTGGTATATGAATACAAAACACAATCTTATCATGGCAAAACATGTCTGTAGAAATATATTTAATGAAAAACATTGCCAATGGTTAAGTTACATCCCAGGCAAGCACATCCGGTTGCATGTACAGAAATACACCTTGTCGCCATTGTCACAGCCATTCACTGCAGGAAGGCATGCCAAAAAACTACCTGTACATATAAAACACATGAAAAGTTTAAAATTGCATGCGCCAGTTTTAAAAGGATGACACAATTATGAGTATAGTGTGACACAGGCATGGTTTCAGATTATTTATCATCTCAATAAATGTTTCAAAGCTGGACATGAATTATGGGTTTTGTACTAAATTATGACTTTTATAATTTGTGTAGGTAACTGTCACAAACCTGAACAAAATTATGGATTTTCTACAAACATTATCCAACAATACTACTCTTTTACAACTGTGCTAGTGATTGGTACATTCTTGAACATTAGCCAGGTACTTGTCACGCTAACTGGCATTGCTTATCAGTCCATCTGACATCGTGGACCTCGCTGTCAGATGTTATCTTGCTATCTGGCATGCCTACTAAAATGATACAGGAAGGAACGACCACCAAGGATTAAATAAGGATTAATCAGCGACTTATAAAAGAACACAAAAATTGCCTTTTTTATCTTTAACTTCCACTATTAACTGTGCTAGGATTTAACTAGTTACATGTTGTTTCCTAAAACGACCAACTTGAAAATGATTTGCACAAATCAAAAGTCCCACAATAATTCTTAATGGGTTTTATGAGGCTTCATCTGCAGCCGCTGTCACTTTTGATGCTTACTTTTTGATAGTAAAAATAATCTGCATATGTCAATCAATAAATGAAAATATTATATAGTAAAGAAAATTATATGGATAATTGTGATCAAAGAAAGTTTACTTCTACCTATGATGATAATGGATGAGGGTGCTGATGATGGAAGATGATGATGATGCTAGAATACATTGATGATGATAATAGATGATGATGGTGCTAATGATGTTGATGTTAGAAGACATTGATGATGATAATAGATGATGATGGTGCTGATGATGATAATGTTGGAAGACATTGGTGTTGATAATAGATGATGATGGTGCTAATGATGAAAATGTTAGAAGACAATGATGTTGATAATAGATGATGATGGTGCTAATGATGAAAATGTTAGAAGACATTGATGATGATAATAGATGATGATGGTGCTAATGATGAAAATGTTAGAAGACATTGATGATGATAATAGATGATGATGGTGCTGATGAGGAATGATGATTATAATGATAGAAGATGGGGATGATTATGATGGATGATGATGGTGCTGTTGATGGATGATGATGATGATGATGATGGTAAAAGATGGCAATATTGATAATAGAAGATGGTGATGATGATGATGGTGCTGTTGATGGAAAATGATGATGATGATGATGATGATGATTATGATGATGAAGATCAAAGATGGCAATGTTGATAATGATAGAAGATGGTGATGATGATGGATGATGATAATGCTGTTGATGGAAGATGATGATGATGATTATGATGATAAAATGGTGATGGTAATGATGGTAGAAGATGGTGATGATGATGTTGATGATAATGGTGGTAATAGATAATGATGATGATGCTAGTGGTAATGAAAGTAAGGCAAAGCAAAACAGCTGTTACATACTTTAAAGAACAAAGAACCATTTATCAATGCCACATACTGACATGCTAAACTATCAATGATTTAACCTGTAATCCTCATAGTGAATGAAACAGCTTAATTTATGCCAAGCATGAGACTTAGATAAGCCTGCATTAATCCTCTGGAAAGCTTAACATCAATATGTGCATTTTATTTTGTTGAGTCATCAAAGATTGCTTCAATCTTCAAATTGTTCGAATGTCAGTAGCTCAATTGAATGAATGAAAACATTATTCACTCTTCTCTTTAAAAATAATCCTTCAAAAATGAAATTATTGATGATGTCAAAAATTGTTTTATAAGCAATCTAAATCCCATAAATAATCAACAAAATATGTTTTTGAAATAAATTCCAAGATGATTCACTTATGCTGAAATGAATATTTACATACTTGTCAGTCAGTGTACAAACCCTAACAGTTATTTCCCTTTTTTACTCTTATGACTAACAGAAGATTGAAATAAGTAAATTAAAGAACTTTTTAAGGGATTCCTTGCTACTATTTAATATAAAGTTGAATGTGACATAACTTACATTTTTATCTAAAAAAATCAGTATGTATAGCAGCAGCCTGGCAGTCAAAAAAAAGCACAGGAATACATTTAATCCAATAAACCCATTGATAGGGAACAGCATCAGTCCCTCACCATGTGGGTCGAAGTCCAAGTCAGTTGGTTTTACTCAGAAATAAGTATGCAGTCTTTCTCCACCAAAAATTAGGTGGACATCACCAATATGACCATAATTGTGTCAGTGTGAAAACAAATACAGCAGAACAGCAGCAGAGCAGAAGCGGCAACACATGCAGCAGTGATGTGGAACCTTTTGTTGTTTTTTTGGCCACATGAGGAGAATTTTCCTCTGGTTGAGAGTTTTGGAGCCCCAAAGAGGACAGAAAATTTACATCATTAAATATGTGAACTATTAAGTATCACTACAAATGTGTCATTAAAAGAAGTATTAAAATAATTAAAAAAAGTAATGAAAAATCAACATGTATAGCTGCATGTTTCTGGCAACAAAAATCTTTTTATATCTGTAAAATTTCCCTATTTTATATCAGAATATAAAGTCAACAATGATTTATTCTTTTCAAGGTGTGTATTAGTATTCTAACATGTTTTAATGCCACAAAAATTTAAACAAATGCGGCATCACATGGGTACTGCATACCATTTTGCCGCATCCTTGCTGGTGCCATTTAAATATATGGATTCTCCCCTTTATTTTTTTAAAAAGATTCAAAACAAGCAAATGATAATGTATGTTACTTTGCGAAAGCAAGATTTAAGTTGATCTAATAATTATTTACATTAAATAAACTATTGTAGGATTTATAAATTCTCAATTCAAATGTTTAACACTGAGTGAAGTGTAATGTTTCAAGAAAGTTTGTTCACTTCCTCCTATTTGCATATCTTCCTTGAAAAATTAACGAGACACTACAGATTTTAAGACAACTACACAAAAAAGTATGTTATTACAAGGTGTGCCAATAAAAATCTCTAATTCATGCAAAACTCGTTCCCAGACAAAACTTTAAATGGTCAGGAGGATCAATTTCAAGTCCCAAGATTTTCAACTACAATTTGCTCCATTTCAATATTGTGGCTTATTATATCAAGCACAAAAAACAGTATGTTACCATCAGAAAGATTACATAACAGTAAGACATTCTTTTTACAAGAAACCCTAAGTGATTAATTCATTTTTTGCCAAGCATGAAACTGTTGAATATTGTTCTATACTTGGGAACATCAAAAATGTAACAGTTTGTCAAGTATGGTTATAGTGATATGTGTATATGTCCGTTTGCAGCCGAGATGTTTTGATGCTGACCCATAATCCCTCAAGACATAGTTGCATGTCTGTAATCCGAAAAATTTACTGAAAATCTCATTAATGAAGCCTGATTTAATAACCAACAAAGTTTTTTCTGCTAAAAATGTTAATTTTAAAGAAAAAGTTCCATTTCTTTCTTAAGAACCCAAGTCTGGATCTTATAAAGGGGTTCTACTGGTTATGAACTGTATACTAGGCAGAGATATTTGCAGATATCCTGCGCAGGTTCTCACTGCCTTCTGTGGCTACCTAGTTTGCAATTGGGATTGAGATTCAGATTACATTACATTCATACAACAGCGTTGTATGTTAATATAATAGTTTCTACAATCGGAAGATAGTGACTCTGTTCTAACTTTTGTCCCAATGTGTAATCTATATTTAGAAAAGGTGGTTCTTTGGCAGATGAAGACTTGCCTGCTCTCCAATGTGTCTTAGTTTCACTGAAAAATTAGTCACATTATTTGCATCACTTAAATGGCTTTAATGCTTACAAGGTAAAACTTACAATGCCAAACAGCATTTTTCAGCAATTTGATTTTAAACTTTTGCAAGCTACACTCTTAAAGTGAAAGACAGTATACTTGGTTCTTTCCTCTGAAAAAAACAACAACATCAAACTGCTGAAATTTCCTGTTAGTGCCTGCTACACTAGGCTCTTCATAAAAAATGTCTATCCATAAGAGGCAGGGCTCTCCAGAGCCAAAGAGAATTACAATGTTTCTAACATAAACAGCATTAAAAATCCATATCTGATTAAAGAAGAATATAAAACATTGCATAATCATCCTTAAAATGTATAATCTCCTGAAAAGCTAGATTTGAAGCCACAGCTCAGAGTTCTCTTTGTAAGACATGCCACTTAAAATTCATATTTAAATGCACACACAGTGCAGATTGACATCATCTCAAGCCTTTCAGTGTATTCGATAAAAATGCTCATAAAATAAAAATAATGTTAACAGTGTAAAGCTATGGCGTGAATCAAAGTGGATCAAAAATGTGACTAATCATATGACTCACCAGTTGAGACATTTGCATACACACAATATTTGTGTTTAACCAAACCTGGTAGTGCAAGCAATAGTGCATCAGATGCAAGTATGGAAGACGCTGGGTTCGATCCCAGGCTGCGACATACCAAAGTTGTCAAATATGGTAGTGGTATACCTTCCTTGCTTATGCTCAAGCAAATATAAGGGTAGTTCTACAAATTGCTGGCCCAGTTTCAGGAAAATGTGACTGGGTGTGGTATCATGCCTGGTGTTCATGTTATACAAAGTGAAGGCAGTAAAATATCTGTTTCAAGTGGACGTCTACAAACAACTGAAATACTGTTGGTGAGTTGATAAACCTGTAAAACAAACATTTATGTTACTGCATAAATGAAAAAAACATTTAAAATACCACTTGCTGTTGGGAAAAGTGCAACAAGTATAAATGAAAATGCAAAAAATATATAGCCTTGGTACTCACAATGTGGGAAAAGTTTTACAGTAACTATATGCAGAAGTGTCAATGGATAAAATGCTTAAATGTATATTGTCTTTAAAACCCTGTCAAACATCCTGTAAATAATTTGGGGATGCTAACAATTTTAGATATGGTGCTGTCTGCACAGTGATACAAATACGAGCAGAAATAAAGCAGACATGTATAACAAAACAATTAGACCTGAATATTATTATACATAGCACATTAAGTAATTCAGTTTCAGTTTTAAGATCAGAATTAAGCTGAAAAGAACCTTTTTCATGGTTACAAATAACTTGATATTTACAACAAACTTTTATTACTTAGAATTAACATTTTTATGGCAACAAAAACAGTGTATTTTGTGTTAACACAACATCTTATGTATGAACACTAAACATTCCATGGCAGGCTAGGGAAAAACAGAGACAACAGACAATAAAGGTGCTATTTCAGATAAAAGGTACATAAAAGAAAAAAGAAAACAGTTAATTATAGTTCACAGAATATAAAGATATAAAATGTTGGGTTTACTTACACGCACAGATGTTGGGGAAACATTGCCGTTCCTTTACGCATCTTGACAGTAATGTCTCCTAACAATTTATCCCACTTCAGAAAATAATCACATCTAGAAATAATCCTCAGACACAATGCACATATACATCATGGCACAAAGTTTTCCTTCTATCTGCAAATACTGTTGACAATTGTCACACAATTCCATGCTCAAACATTTCTTTCTGTCAATATAGCTGAATCTTCTCTATTCTAAGTTATGTCTTATTAAGAAATGTTACTTTGGCAATAAACTTTCATGCACTGTATGCTTTTGAATGAAACAATAAAATCATTACAACCTTGTCTACACTTTCAAACTATATTTCCATGCTTTAGTTCAGTACTTAAAGTTTATATGCAATGAGTGCTTAAATACTGTTTTTTGCAATGCATTACATAAACATACCAAAGAAATGCACTCATATCACTAAAAATGGTCACATTGGTGATAACCAGCTATTACCAGTGATGGAGAAAGACCCCAGACAAATGTCTGGATAGATTTGTCCGGGTAGAACCACTGATGCACTGCAGGTCAGCTGGAAGACCTTTTCACATGAAAGATCTTGCTTTATATAACGTTCAAACAGGGAGATGTTTAAATGAACATGCAGGCTTTTTGATTAAATGCTACAACAATGACATGCCAGAAGATTATTGATATGTTTCTATGCAGCCTTAACCTTAAGCACTGAGGCAACTATAATAATCTTATTCTATTACCAGCAAGTAAAATTGCAATATTATAGTAAAACTGCAAAATAAAACAATAAAACACTGTTTAGTTCCATATTTAGTGGTATGTCCATCAATTTCCATCACTAATATAAAACAAATGAAGGTCCAATTAACTCTATACCTATGCCGTTACTGGTCTATATGCACTGCATACTTCATGAACCGAATTTCACACTATTTCAAGTGTGAACTGTCTAATATATACATGTTGAGAAAGTGACACTAACCGCATGATAATCAAGAAATACTGCAACCGCATTTTCAGAGATGAAAAAACCCTTTTAACTCTTTCATGTTCTAACTGTCTACCACAAACATTTGTAAAAAGTTATATAACCACATGACAGCAAGATTAATACTACACCAACATTTTCTGATATGCAAAAAAATAAATAAATCACCTTTATCTTTGAACTCCAGTTTCAAACGGGTTCATGTTTCAACTGCATACAGTTAGGTAACACTGAACGAATGGTAAGATAACCAACACATGCTATCACAACCATGTCTAATGTATTCATCACCATAAAATTCAGTTTTATTACATTTCCAGACTATCAGATGATGTTAAACATAATATATCCAATTAAGTTCATTATAAACAAAAACAACAGGATATGATATCTAATCATTTTTTTTCTGACATGCCTACAATGATCTGCTTATAACAATTCTTGGAGGAGGATTTTTAAACACACTGTTAATAGTTTTTAATCCTTTTTATTTCAGTAAGCTTTTGTTATGGACTTAATAGACAAAAATCTATTAATCAAAAATCAATTAATGGGATTCAATTTATATTTCATATATATTTTAAGTTTTGTGTTTTACAAAGAATGTTATTATTTCGACTATCAAATTATAATTATTTTTTTTTATTTGTTGATTCTCTGACCTAGCTCACTTAAAATCATATAAAAGCTGTAAAATACAGGTGTTTTTTCATTGGTTCTATGAATGCTTTTTGATACTACTTTGTTCAGTCAGACTACTCTGTAAAACACATCTAAATCACACGCTTATTTATTACTGAAATATGTTTAAAGTCCTGAAATATGTCTATTAGATAGTGTAACATAACATGACAAAAATCTATGCAACATACAGAATAAGGAAAAAAATGCATGTTGTAACAATATTATATTAAAAATTAACATTTGTTTCCACTATTTCATTTTAACATTTAAAACACTTTTTTATTAACTGTTAAGCTTTGACGGGAATCTGTGGTCAGAAACAGTCTGCAGGTGAAGACTTTACATTAAATGTCAAGCATCCAAATTAACCTTTTATACAGTAAAAGGTGTAAATTTTTACCACAAATATTCACCATGAAAGTCAGAAGCCATCGTCAACACTTATTGCGGGTTGACATTATATTTTAGAAGGTACCATTAACATTTTCTTCAATTAAACAACATTCATTTGGATCTACAATAAAATCTTTAAAAAGTAATACCCTGATGAGAACAAAATGTCCTGCAGAAATAAAAAGAAAACTCTGACTCATCATTTATCGTGAATGAATCAGTTGAAAACACTTTACCTGACATTAAGCTTTTTAGGTTTTAATGCATGACTGTAACAAATGTGGTGACAAAAATAGACCTAGATCTGAATTTGGCTTATATAAAAACAAAAGCAAATTTTGAAGAAAGTATGCAAAGAAAACCATATGGGAAAGAAGATTTAGTAAGAAAAATAATACTATTCCATCAAAAAGACATTAAAAATAGTCTAATATTATCAAATTGATAAAACTATGATTAACACATCATTTAATCAAATATATAAATATGGAGCCCTTTGTATTTATTGTTGTTAATTTCTTTTTCCCTATGAAATCTATAGCAGCATTAACACAGGAAAAGTTGTTAATGAATTTCTTGCTATTTTTCAACAACAAAAATGTCAAACTTTGCCGATAAAGTCAAGTTAGATGAACAATACAGGTACTTATGAAGATCTGTCCGAAGATCAAGTAATTATGTGCTTGAGCCGCGATTTCGAATCTTGTCTTTTTTTTTAATTTTGCAGAAAAATGATGATTTTGTAAACCAGATTTTATTTAATTTATTGTACAAAAACAATGATTTTTTGTAAGGTATTATTATTAAAACTATTAAAAATTAAATTAGATAATAACAAAGTGTTGGGAAACTTTTAATACAAAAGTAGACAGGAGTTTTGATAAGGCAAACTGACTAAATGAAAATACATTTAACCTGTGGCAAATGAATTAAAATTACCGAAAATGAAAAATTAAAAAAAAAAATCCCATAATTTTACTTGAAATCAAAATGAAATTTTGGTTGTAAAATCACTTACAGAACCGTTTCATCACAACAAATATTAACTATGTAATCCAAAAATATATCTATCATTTCACACATAAAAAGTCCAAACCATTAACTTAAACACCTTAAGAATATCAAACAACAAAACCAATAAAATGAATGAGTATGATACAATTTCTAATAACTGAACACATTACTTCATGCAGTGTGGTGTATATATGAAAAAGAAAAATCTAATTATGCAGGCCAAAGTGACATTCAGTACATAAATCTCCAGTCTAAACACTCTAAAAAACAAGCAGGATTTAGCTGGCATGTATAAAATAATGTGACATTTTAAGTATTCTAAATCAGTGTTAGAATGTAATATTAATGAATTTAATTCAAAACTTATTTGTGTGAAATTGAAATCTGTACATTAATCAAAAATTTCAATAAAAGCAATATTTCTGCACTGAATAGCTTGTATAAAAAAATCTTGCAATTAAAATGTAGCACTTTAAATTTGTATTGAAAAGGACACATAATAAAACATGCTGCAGACAAATTGAATGAAAAGGAAGTAACAATTTATTCATAGGTGACCCTTTAATAAATATAGCAAGCAAATAACATTAAATTCTAAAGGTGGTACTATATTGGCAGATAATTGCCTCAAAGATATTGCAATTAAATTTAAAGGTGGTACCCTCAACTGGCAGGTAACTGCATAAAACACATTTGAGTCAATTGAATTTAGAGGTGGTACCCTCCACTGGCAGGCAACTGCATAAAACTCATTAGTGTCAATTAAATTTAAAGGTGGTACCCTCGACTGGCAGGTAACTGCATAAAACACATTAGAGTAAATTGAATTTAAAGGTGGTACCCTCCTCTGGCAGGCAACTGCATAAAACACATTAGAGTCAATTGGATTTAAAGGTGGTACCCTCCACTGGCAGGCAACTGCATAAAACACATTAAAGTCAATTGGATTTAAAGGTGGTACCCTCCACTGGCAGGCAACTGCATAAAACACATTAGAGTCAATTGGATTTAAAGGTGGTACTCTCGACTGGCAGGTAACTGCATAAAACACATTAGAGTCAATTGAATTTAAAGGTGGTACTCTCGACTGGCAGGTAACTGCATAAAACACATTAGAGTTAATTGAATTTAAAGGTGGTACCCTCCACTGGCAGGTAACTGCATAAAACACATTAGAGTCAATTAAATTTAAAGGTGGTAACCTCCACTGGCAGGCAACTGCATAAAACACATTAGAGTCAATTGGATTTAAAGGTGGTACTCTCGACTGGCAGGTAACTGCATAAAACACATTAGAGTCAATTGAATTTAAAGGTGGTACCTTCACTGGCAGGCAACTGCATAAAACACATTAGAGTCAATTGGATTTAAAGGTGGTACTCTCGACTGGCAGGTAACTGCATAAAACACATAAAGAGTAAATTGAATTTAAAGGTGGTACCCTCCACTGGCAGGTAACTGCATAAAACACATTAGAGTCAATTGAATTTAAAGGTGGAATCTCTTACTTGTATGAATTTCAAGTCTTGAAAAGAATTACATAATAATGGAAGATTTTTTTTTCAAATCAACTTGTAAATATTATTCAAACTGTTTCATTCATTTAGATCAACCCGGGCCTAAGAGGGGTGGAGGTTTTTGAGGAACCACAGACAACTATTTGGGTTGAACCACTGAAAGGCAGGTCTGTTGGAGATCTCACAAAAATCATCCACTCTAAACCATGTAGTTATAGACTGAGGACATTTAAGTCAGCATATCTTACAAACTCAGCTTCTATGTACTGTCATAAAGTATTTAACCATTCTTAAATACAGCTACCATTGTATGCCTTTGCTAAGCATACACAATTATTTCACTTTAAAATTTCAACATAAAAGTTTCCTAAAAAGTCCATTAAGAATAATAGTTCCCCTTTAATTAGAAGTAAGTATGAATATCTATCATAAATAATATAGACCTTGTTACAGTAAATTAAATGATGTGATGGTGTAAAGTAGATATTAATGAAATAAGTGGCTTCTATTAAATTCTGTTTTTGTCCTCTTTCTATGTTCTATATTATTTTTTATCACTCAGACAGGTCACATATGTATAATTTATTGCACCAAGAATGTCATTTCTTTTAGAATATACACCTTTAGAACATGCAAGAAATAGGCTTTATCATACAAATTGTGTGAACTGAACCAAGTTAATTATTACTTGCACTGTAAACTTTAATGTCATAGTACACCATAAACAGATAATTTCATTTTGAAAAAAAATTAAATAAGAAAACTGCTATGAAACAGAAAAAATAATAAATAATATTGGTAGCAAAAAAACACAAAGTTGAGCTACTACTGAAAGTGATTAATACTGTTACTAGACTAGTATTTTGCAGTGATAAACCCCTGTTAGGTCTAGACACGGTGACCATAAACAAATGGATATAGCCGGACTTACCCATAACAATGGTATATAGATTGTGAAGTTAAACAGCTGTATAAGCAATTGTTTGCTGAACATTAAATGAACACTATGCGGTCAATTAAGTTTATGTTGAAGAACAAACTCTACTAAACACTGACTTTTAAAAGATAGCGAAGAAATATAAATCCATACATTTTTTCACATGTGATATTCTGTCACATTTTCAACAGAAAAATACCATTCAAAATAACTAGCAAAGCTTTTTCCTCTAATCAGACCAAACACAGCATATCACATATTTTAAATTGTATACAGTTGAACACATATTTATAAGGCTTGGCTAGTGTAGATCCCTATTAGCCAGTTGGGAGCTGTCTGACCAGGACCGACACTATTTTCTACTTATTGTCCAGAAATATTTTGTGCAATCCTTGCATGCAGTAAGTAAGCAACTAAGGAATAATTTGTAATTCCTATTACTAAATATTGCAAGTTAAGTGCTTACATACTGACACATATACCTGAAGCATACCATGCTGTATTAGGTTATATAGCCTCATACTTAATCTTAAGTCATCTTCTTACATGGGCTTGCAAAGTTTCCTTTGCACACTGCTGCATACTCTGTGCCAAATAGTGTAAATACTGATTACACAACTCCCAGGAGGAACTGGATAATAAGAATATACACCATTTATCTTAGCCCAATTCATCCAAAATTGTCAGGAGTTATCCAAGAGTTAATAACGTCACAGTTTTCAACTTAAAACATCCACAAGAATTAGCACATTTTCTCCATTAACCAGTTTCATAAAAAACCATCAATGAGCATTCTATATATAATAATGTATTGCACATTCACACCTGATGTCTCCACAAAACCCCTATAGACATACAATCAGGTAGACTGCCATTATGTAACGGCTGTGAACATGAATAAATACAACTACCACATAAAAAGCCTATAAAAATTCTAGTAACAGGTCATGTTTTATATTGAGAATCAAAATTCAAAACCACCAGCATTTAGCAACAGAAAGCGGACAATAAGATCGTTCTCATTTAGTTTTTGGTTATAAACAGGCACCTTTCTATCGTTCTTTTAATTTACTAACATCCAACTTTTCTGATATATTCCTACCCTGCTAAGCCTGATCCGATCATGATTAGTGTAAATGCAGATTTCAGTATGGCGAAGTATGAGTAGGATCTGTGCTATTTGCTGCAGCCTTTATCAATATTCTTTATACCATATTTGCAGTTATAGATGTTACCTCATAAATAAGATAGTATATCGATTTTGTTAACAAATATATCCCTATACAGATTAATTTCAAACTGAATTTTTCACTAAATTTTTCACAATGGTATTCACAATAATTCTCCTAATATAAAGACAGAATTTCACTTTAATATTTATCTTTTATCATTTTAAAATCCTTTTTAAACAAATGTATTAAAACTGAGTTTTCCTCAAACGGATCACAGACTTCATGTATCCCGACAGACTGCTGTGCACAACACTTTTTCACTGCTCACCTATTAGTCCACATTCATTGTATTGTGAACACCTTTCTACTTTTGAGGGACTGGCAAAATCACAGTTTTCTAATACATTCTCTGAAGTGCCTACATTCAAGAAAATAATTATCTCAACTATTGTGCCCCACAAATCAACATTTTCCCCCACATTTCCTCGCTGTTATGTGTGAGTAAAGATAAATGAAACAGTTTGCAGTGAATTGGCGGATTATACAAGTTTGCATTATGTCATAAAAATCCCATTTTATTCATCATACTAAAGGATTAAAATAGTGGTTACATGTAACAGTTGTATTATGCTCCAAATAGGCCAATTAAAGAAAACAACCACCAAAAGAATATATAACCAACTAGTTCATATTATAGCAATGTTACACCATAAATGGGCTGATTTAAGCAAACTGCCAATGAAAGAAAGTATAACAGATTAAAATCTTTATGATGTACATACAAAAGCGTACCAAACTAATTTGTTAACTGAAGTAATCCTGTCACAGGATGAAGATTAAACACTTCAATTTGTAGCTGCAATCTTTAGCTTGGGTTAGATAATGTCTTTTTAATACCTTGATTCAAAATAATTATGATCATACTGGAATCATAGGTGATGGTAGCCCAGACAAACCCTGACAAATGTTTCGGTAGAACCAGCTGCAATAAGTAGGTCAGCTTCCCCACATGAATGAGCAAGAAGTACAAACTGGCAACAGAGTACAATTATTGAACCTCAAAACTGGAAGGAGAAAATGATAGATACATGTATAATGTCATGAATAATTTTTGTTTGACAGATGAAAACAATAACCCAAGGAACAGATCATATCTGGGTTTTCATGAGCTTAATTCTGATATTGCCAATCATAGTTGGACTTTGTTTCAACACGGTGTTCGCATTTAAATGAACATTACTGTGAGCTAAATGGAAGAGTATTCTACTTACAATGCACAAAAAAGTACATGGAAGATATTCTAGAGTAATGGCTTCACGACTCATTGTATAGATGTCTAAGATACATATCCATCAGCATGCAGATTTTGGATATGCAGAGTGGGAGCTGGTTGATCTGGATCTACATGGTTTGCAGAGGCCTGGTCTTAATTCTTGCCTTACACGGTCTGAGTTTATTATTAAGAAGATTTATTGGTGATGCACTGGAGCATACTGTCCATATGCAGAATGCTCACCGAAGCACATAGAAAAAATCTGTTTTGTGGACTTTCAGAACCCTGTTAAAATAATTCAGTAAACTTTTTTTCTCAGTTATTTTCTATATTTGCTGCAGGGACTCTATGTTTACTTCCAAAAGAATATCTATGAGAAACACTCCTTAACTTCATACACTATCAGGGGCATCCATATTTGAATGGATGAACTGCGAAAGAGTTACACCTCTGACTGGTTGCCTCTACCTCTGGGTTCAATTCCAGGTTTGGGGTGATGGATTTAATACGGAATGGACTTCCAACTGATTTAGGGGTGCACCAGTAGTTCTACACAGCCATTTCTCTGGAATCTTCCTTCATCGACATAGCTTGACATTGCAATAATGACCAGACCTGTGTTTCTGCGATGTAGTAAGCTAACGCAACTTGGTCAAAGTTTGTCAAATTTGCTTTATTAAGAATTGGACTCAATATAGCAAAACTTTGTTAAACAACAATGAATAATGATTTAAACTACAACCTCTGATCACTCGATTTAATGTAAACAGGCTGTCCTTCAAAAGATTGTGCAAACTTAAAACTTTAATGGAATCAAAAGCATTGCAACACTTTTCAATTTATTCAATTTTGTTTAAGGTCAGAAACAAACAGAACACTTGGGTAGATTCTGAACATTCCAATGTATTTAAATGCTTAGTAGAAGTTACATCTAACCTTGTTTTGCCACAATTCTCATTCTCATATTTTGAATACTTTCACCAATTTTTGTTGATCTAATATTCATGTCAATGTTTGTTGCTTCACTTATTACAAATCAGTTAAAATGCTCAACTTCCACACCTGTTACAAGTTTTCATGGGCATCTTTAAAAGTGTCATAGAAGAACAATAATTAATAAAACTTATAATGGCATCACCCTTTCACCCTGGTTCCTTGCCAATTTTAAATTCACTTTTCTTTTACATCGTTTTGGCAGTGAACAGCCTTAAAGCCATTGATCAAATTGAGAAGGTCCTCTAAGCTCATTAGGACAGGCAATGACCCCTGATATCAAATATTTACTAACTCACATAATGTACAATGCAGGTGATAAAGGATCTAACGGAACCAGTCTTAATAAATTGATATTTTATGATTTTGTAAGTGCAAGGTTAACCATGTGATTTGTTTATAACCTATAATAATAATTGAAAAGTGGTCATTATTTATCGATATTTATGGGTAGGTTTGGTTAAGCTTAAGCACAGATACCCATCCCGCAGCATATCTACGTAGTGGGTACCAGGATGCCAACCAGTAAGATGTTTCTATTAAAAAAGGAGTGCTGTGCCAGGAACTGTATGTTGATGTTGACAGGGTGCCAAAAAATGAGACGGTTCACAGCTCAGGCTATCCGTTAAGCGACAGTGCCAATGTTCTTTTTAGAATCCGCTGGAAATAAGATGTTATACTGAGTTTTTCAAAAAGAAATCTGTCTCCACCCCAGTCTGATCTGTCTGAATTCAGCTGTACATACTTGTTCTATATGTTTCTTTTCTACCATTTATGTAATGAAAAGTTTTAAGTGTACTGTGCACAGAAAAAACTTTTCTGCATTATAGTATTATGCATTTTGTTTATACTTACGACATGGATTTGTTGTAATTCGCTAACAATTCAAATGTATGTACATTTCTATTGCCTATGTTGATGTTTTTGTATAATCTATCATGTCTTCTGGTCAAGCGGTTGCTCCAACTCGATAAGGCAAATGTTTTTTATTCACACAATTTCATTCATTAAACAATGGTATTCTGTATAGAATGCCCTTTTATCAATCAACTCTGGTGCGATAATTTTTCGAATTACATATCGCGCCTTCCGTTCAGGCGTTTGTTCTGCTTATATTGGGCAAATGTTTTTAATCACACAATTTTGTTCATTAAACAATAGTTTTCTGTATAGAATGCCCTTTAATCAATCAACTCTGGTGCGATAATTTTTCGTAGTACGTATCGCAACTTCCGTTCAGGCGTTTGTTCTGCTTATATTGGGCAAATGTTTTTAATCACACAATTTTGTTCATTAAACAACGGTATTCTGTATAGAATGCCCTTTAATCAATCAACTCTGGTGCGATAATTTTTCGTATAACATATTGCAACTTCCGTTCGGACGTTTGTTCTGCTTTTATTGGGCAAATGTTTTTAATCACACAATTTTGTTCATTAAACAATAGTTTTCTGTATAGAATGCCCTTTAATCAATCACCGCTGGTGCCGTTATTTTTTCTCCGCCTTACAACACCTTGTACAAGCATGAACCAGGGTACATAAATATAGATAGGTGATGAAATTTGAAGATCCTGTGTAACATTAAGAAATGGGCACAATTACTATATTTGTTTTCGATTAATCTATAAGACTAGTAGACTGATTTATCTGCAACTTTTTTAAATTAATTTTGGCAAAGTTTTCAGTAGTAACATTTAGTATTTGATAAATAGTTTTCCATATTAAAAAAGAGAGAAATGATCAATGGTGTGTTTGTCATGCTTAATGGCATACTTATTAAATATGTCTTCATTATAAGAGAATTGTATAATTAACACAATGTTACACACTTTTATAGCACAAGATTAATTTTAACTATTTTTTAAAAACATTTTTTTTTACATCCCACCACCGGTGCATCACAAGCTAGCTGGCAGACCTCAATTCATAAAAGTTCCTGACCCCACTCGGACTCAACCCCACAGGATTGAGTAGCTGTACATTTACAAGCCGGAAACCCTAACATCTTGGCCACCAGCACCTCACTTAATTAAGCATTATTGCAAAAATGTAGTTCATTTAAGGTATTCAAGCAATAATATGTCAGTTAAATTTCAATGTTTCACAAATACAATGTGAATTATGGTAAACTATATGGAGAATGATAAATACAAAGCTGGTTAAATAATTGTTCAATACCCAGTTGTTGGCAGAACTTTATTTTATGCAGAAACTACTTCTATGTAAAACGGTGACTTAGTCACTTTATATTAAGTATATGCTTATCACTTAGTGTCAAAGTTTAAAGGAGCTTATTATTATTTTAACCTTTTATTTGTTGGATCATATTTTGAAATACAATGTCAAATCCTACCAACTAGCAGTGCAAGGGATATAACTATAAATTGTAGTAACAGTTGTATCCCCTTGGTAAATGCTGACAACTAACAGTATTGAACATCTAATTCTTTTCTACCTTGTTAGTATGTTTCATTTCTTTGTTTAGAAAAACAAACCACACTGACACAGTTTATGATTATAATTGCCACTCAACATGCCATAAAAAGCTCTTTAATGTTGCATAATGATACTGTTGTTACAGATGACAGTGGGGCACCTTGGTGGACCACTGAGCAACAGATGGAAACACTGCCACAATAAGTTGCTAATTAACCCTTTCACTCATGGTTTGGCGATTTTTGGCGTTGTGCGTCAGGCTAATAGATTGGCGATCTTTGGCGTTGTGCGTCAGGCTAATAGTTTGGCGATCTTTGGCGTTGTGCGTCAGGCTCATGCATACGCGATTTTACGCCCTCAAAGTTAAGTGCAAAATCATAAGTGAATACTTCATGTAAAGTCTTTCTTTTATCTTTATTCAGTAAGATTAAGCCTTTATTTATACATTTAGTGAATAAAAAAGGGGGGTTGTTCTGAAAAAATTGTGACAATTTGCTAAGTTTGTAGAGCACCCAAATGGAATTTTTCATTGTTTACACTCGCTGGCAAATCTTACCATTTCTAAACCGCAACAACTCTCACATGGTCAGCCTTACAGTAAAAACCGAGTATGCCGATGTAATAAACATCCGCTTCCTTCACAATAAATGGAAGTGAAGTATTTGATGTTGAAAAGTTTTGCCGACTTACCGGAACCCCCTGTTGCTTCGGGGCAGCATTGGATCATAAAACCCACTGACTAATGAAAGGGGCAAAATGTTTTATTGCTCTGTGGATCAACTTGGAAGGTATTTAAGCTTCAATTGATTGCCTCGTTCATTAGCATTCTAATCGCTGTATCGTTAACACCTATTGAAAAAGATCTTGTACACAAATTGTTTGATAGTCTCACTTTATCTTGCTTCAGAAGTATGCCTGGTGCTTATGATATTTTGTTTGGTAGTGACACTGAGTCAGAATTTTCTGTTTTGGGGAATCAGATTTAAATGTTGTTATTTAAATAAAAAACAATAGCAATTAATGAATATTTCAAACATAAAATAAAGAAATTGCCTATGACATATTTCTTTTGTTTTATTCAAACCTTTCTTCTAACAATTTATATAACCTCAAATGCATGAAAAGTATATCATCAGAAAGAAAAATTATTTCTGAATAAACTTTTTAATTACATAAATATGATTAAATAACTCATTCTAGCTTAAAAAATAGCTTAAACATAACTACTGTCAGCTTCCCACACAAAACCAATAATGCTCTATGAACCTGAGGTACCTTTGTCCCCAGTTTACCTATGCATGCCAGGTGGCCTGATAAGCCATCTGGTTATGCATTAGGCATATGGTTATTTAGGAGAACTGTATGAGTGAAAGGGTTAATTCTTAGAGGCTTAGGTGTTTGGTCAATTTTCTAACTTGAAGAAAGCACCATTTACTCCATTAACATAAAACAAAGGCCACCCTAATGGTGTTTTCAGCAGGAAAAGGTTACCATAAAACATAGACCACTTCAATGGGATTGGGATTTGCCGGCATTTTTGCCGATTTTGTGCAGCAACATTTTTATCATTATAGCACAGGGGCACTTATGAGGTGCCCAGGGTCTGAACCTGGCTGACCAGTCAGGCGTAATAATGTCCCCTTGGCCCCGAGCTTAAGGAGGGAAGCCACTGCTACCAGCAACAAAGTATTGCCCGCGACCTCCCGGTCAGCAAGCTGACACTCTACCAGCTAAACTATTGCGGCTGTTCCCACTTTAATGGTGTTTCCAGCAAGTAAAGGTTACCAAAAAACATAGCCCACGTTAATGGTGTTTCCAGCAAGTAAAGGTTACCAAAACACATAAGCTACTTTAATGGTGATTCCAGCAAGTAAAGGGTTAAAGTAATAATAATTTTAGCATAGCTATCATAACAGTCATGAGATTTTATGCTGTTTCTTTAAAATCTGTTTATTTATGATGATATAACCAAAGAAAACACTCAAGCAATGAAATAATTATAATGTTCAAAACACAACTTTGCATATGCCAAAACTGAAAAATAAAATACTGTTAGACAATATGATAATTGGACAAACAATAAATCATGGTGAATAGAACAAGACAGTAAAGATTAGGGCCTAAGAGCCACAGTGGTGTCATGCAATAGAACTACAGTACATAAATGGCAGTTCAAAGCTTAACTTGATGATCCAACAAGGAACACAAAAAGAAAAACTTGTATACACTTACTTAAATTTCATTTGTAAATCGAGAGGACAAAATGTAAAATGGAAGCCTGAATTATATTTTTTAAGGAGGAATAATTTAAAGACTTGATACACAAGGGTTATGTTACTTTACTCTGTAGTTTGTTGAAGCACATTGTATTTTCATGTGAATATTTCCTATTGCATCTTTCACGGCTCTGAACAAGCAAAAACATCAAAGGAGGCCACAATTCAAGAACTTCATGTAGGCAGACAATAGTTATGGTTCTTGCATTCAACAATTTGCCTCAGTGCATTACTTTATAAATGACAATATGAAAACAAATGATAACAGAATCAAAAGAGAGAAACAAGAGCTGTTTCTTAAAACATAAACACTGCATATGCCCCATCCCCTTTCCACCTGGTAATTAGACATAATATATTCTTACCTAGTTTTGTTTGTGGGCTTGTGCGCATTTTATATATCAATTTGAAACACAAATCCTGTACAAGGACGCTCTGACCTTGACATTTGTTCCATTGACACTAGGACAAATTGTGTCAAGTACTCATATTAACTTATGTCCCTTTCAAATATGAGGAAAAGGGTTTTAGCCAAATTATCTAATAATTGATCAGAAACATCTGCAAACAAAATTCAAAGGGAGTCTAAAAAGAGACAATGAATAAACTGGTATTACTGATGTAAATAATAAGACTATGATACTGAAATATAAAAACATTATAATTATACAGGTAACAGTATTAGGAAAAAAAAATGTCCTTACCTCCATCCTTCCCAAAATAAGAATCGTCTTTTCAAAGGTGCTGCCATGTTAGTGTCTCCAGTTAAATTTTCACCTCAGTTGTAATTCCAAACATAGTGTACACTTTACAAACATGTCATGAATTCTTGTATCTGATAAAATCACATGATTACAATTTCTAAATAAGAATAATCTAAGTTAATCCTGGAATTTCCACAAATATGATCTATTAAGGCAAAGACATGGTGTCCTTCATTTGTAGATATAAACCATTTCATTCATTACTGTGTCTAAAATTTTATGTTTACATTTCAAACATATTCACACACATTATATCTTTCCCAATCATGACAATATTCCTTTTGCGTTTGCACAAAGATCAGGTATCAAACCATGTCTAGCAAAATAATGACAGCTAGTACATGTAGTCCGGACATGTTTTACAGTTTTGGCTTAAACCCATACAACTTTAAATCACACTGTAAGCTGTTGAAAAGTCCTTGTTGATGCCTAATTTTTTTCAAATCCTTGAACTTTGAATTTTATTTTGAACTTTAAAGTTCAAATGTATACCAGTGGAATAAAACCATCAAAACAAAGAAAGAAGTTCACTTTTATTATCGAGGAAAAGAAAGGCCAATTAAAATCAATTATTTTCCAATTAAAAAACCATTAAAACAAAATTAAACCCTTCAATTTCAGACAACACTACTATACAACTTTACCCATTCTTTTTTCAAATCCATTTCATTACATTCAAACGACACGAAAGTAGCATGGAAAATACAGGTATGAAAAAAATACTGTTCACAGAGGTACAATGACTTAAGAATAAGATAATTGCAGTCAAGCCACCTGTTGCTTTATAAAATTATTGATATGAAATCTATATCCTAACAAGGCAATTATTTGTGTCAGCAAGAAACCCATGTAATTACAGGAAAATGACATGCATACTTAGGAATTTAGGTCAAACATAACATAACCATATAGAAATACAGGTAAGTAACAAAATATTTTTATATTTAAATTCTGATACGGAAAACAACCTGTTTTGGTCTCCATGTCCTACCTTTTACAATACTATGAGGCCGCTTGTATTATATCAGAGATAAAGCACAACAATGATAGAAAGAAATACATTTGATAAAATGAAAACGCAATACAAAACAGATATAAATATATCCATTTCTTGTTGTAGCATGAACAAATTTTATGTTTTGTTAGGAGTGTGTTCATTGACATTGTATGAAAGAGGAAGAATGAATATTTATAATGTAGGATCTGAACAAGTTAACCCATAGCTTGGTACATTTTATTAAAAACCCATGCTAAATTAATAGACTTTTGCTTAAATACCATATATGTTACATGTCTGGGTTGATACATTTATAAAAGAAGCAGCAAATAGTGTAGATCCTGAATCAGACAGCTCCCACTAGGAAACTGACTGACCTGGAGCTACACTATTTGTCTTAGCCTTAAAAATGTGCAAAAAGAAGGCTGTGGGTTGAAATTATTTACCCACATGCACAATAAATTTAATTTGAAAATAGATTACTTTACTCATCTCCATTAATCATAAAGTAATGTTTACAAGATCTACTTCATTTGGATGTAAATGCCCAGAAGCCAGAAGAGTTGCCTTTCTTAATCATAAATTAATGCACAAAAGACTTACCTTACTGAATCATAATTCACTTCCTCAATAACTTACTGCACAGAAAATTTACTTCATTCAATCAAAAAAAAATGTACACAAGATTGACTGCTAAATCAAACATTTACACTCAGAAGATAAATTATTTAACTCAATCATAAATTAATGCAAAGAATTTTTACTTGCCCTCAATCATTAATTAATACAAAGAAGATTTACTATACCAAATTACAAATTAATGCACAGAAGAATTACATTATTAAATCATAAATTAATGCACAAATTACTTAAGTCAATTAAAAAATTATGCCAAGAAGATGTACTTTATACAACTATAAATTGATGACCAAAACGTTTCTTAACTCCTATACTTAATTTTAAATTAATGCACAAAAGAGTAAACTGATAACTTAATTATAACCAAAGTCCATGATTTTAACACTTTCTGTGAATACTGATTTGCCCACAAATCTTAACTATACACTAAACAGTTTTATTATACATTTACTTTAACACAGGCCAATGTCACCAAAAGAGAAATTAAGTAAGTTCCCCAAAATAAATATGTTAACACATACTGTATCAACCAATCCTGTCTGCACTATTCTATTATAATGATGTTATTCTTATGTTCAATGACTGTCCATCCACACAATAACATATGTCCTTAACACAAGGGAATTTATTTCACTACATTACAGTTTGGTATGCAGAAACATTCAACTATGGTCCAACTGTCCATCATTGGTTTTAGTAGTTGCGGTATAACCTACAGAACTGCTGTATAGTACAGCCATGACTCAGTGGCTATTGTTTACATTAGTCATGTACAGTTTAGTGCATGCTGAACAAATTGAGCATCCATCATGTTCCCTGCATTATTCAAATTCAGTTAAGGCATATAAACAATCTTCATTTGATGCCATGTTATATAAAACTATAGGTAAGAAACTAATTTTAGTCTTTATGTTGGTCTGGTTGTAAAATCCCATTGTTCCCAGCTAAAATAGTTTGTTTTTTTCTAACTTCTGTAATGCTGTGAACAAATTTTCAAGTTTTTTTTATTTTATTTGTCCTTATTAATTCACCTTTAAGAGACATGTGACTAATATTATATCTAACTTCAACACAAAATTAAAACAACTATAATATCCTTTAAAAGGAAACACAACCCTAGCACAATCTTGTTAGGTCATTATAAAAGACATGAAATCAGTACCCATTTATAATGTTTCTTTTTTATCTTCTTACTTACTGTCTTATTTATATTGACTAAAGCTTCAGTTGGGCTGCCATATTAGAACGTTTTATCATGTAGTCTTTACTTTTACCTAATATTTGACAAGGAACAAACACAATTTTTATGACTTTTGATTATCTCTGAACATCAAACTTTAAAGCCACACCTGGAAGCACATTCAACAGAGCATCAGCTCCTCAGTCAGGGAGGCCCTGGGTTCAAACCTAGGCCTAGACATACTAAAGTCATTAAATGTTTAGTAGTATAGCTTTCTTACTAATGCTCAGAATATTCAGAATAAAAAAAAAGCTCCACGACCAGTAGGCCCGGTGTCAGGATAATGTTACTGGGTGTGGTGGCATCATGCCAGGTGTTCACTGTATGCTATATATGTATGGGCAGCACTAAATCTGCTTTAGGTGGACATCATCTATGAATAACTAAAGTAAGATTGTTGATAAGATGGTAAACCAAATAAACATCAAACACACAAACTTCAAAGCATGGCCACAACATGAAAAGCCATTTTATTGTTACAGACACACTACAAAGTTGAAAGAACTTAAGAAAATAAACTAAACAGTGTGTGTATTTGATTTTTAAGTAAATTGCCTATAAGCAAATTAAATATTTACTCCAAAGTGCCCAATATTGGCTGAAGAAAATATGTCAACATTTTCCTACATAATACTGATTTCTTATTTGAAAAACTAACAGGTAGTTCTGTACCTCCTGGTCTTACTGCCAGACAAATGTAAACATGCAACACAACTTATAATAACATTTCTACAATCATTTAACACAATTTGCTCAGGCATTTAAATGCAATGTTACAACAACTCTTGACAAACATTTCAGGAATATTCATTGTAACTGAAGACAATATTAACTAAAACAAACAATTATAACAATGTGTGGATTAAATAAACAACATTGATTATGTGTGATAACTTTATGGATCCACCAGTTCTGAACTTATACGGGTTATGGGTTAATTAAATAAATCAAACAACTAAACATTTAACTGCACAGTTTAAGATTGTGCCTATAGATTTTAATTCAAACACTAAAAAATATTCACACATATCAAGAAATAAGCAATTTGTGTTAATCAACTCAGATACATGATGGTCTATTTTTTTCAGGACTGCTTGTTAATGGCAGTTCCCTTATCTTCCTGTTTTTGTTGCCTGCACTCTTTATACAAACAGTTTCAACACAAAAGTGCTCCCTGAGCTTTCAACAGCATCTAGTCAAGAATGTATTCAGATTGTGAAGTAAAATAGTTCCTCTCTTTGTCATCAATATTTAACATAAATCTTAATCAGATGGCACGTGAACACATTCCTAATGCACTTTCTGCAACATTATGTTGTTGTCGTTAATATCAGTTTCTGTGTTGTATTCCCCTAATGAACTTGTTAGAATTAAAAATCAGATCTAATATCTAATGTCAAATATATAAGTTTCTTTTTGCAAACTTAATATCTAGCTCCTACTTAAACTACTTATAATCACTTATACAATATATATAAACCTTTAATACCATCTTTTCAACATTTTTAGCATTTCCAGGTTATAAAAACAGTTTAGAAAATAATAAATTATTAATAACATACCATGCTTAAAACATTATATTAAACAAATTAATAAATTGTAACAAAATATTTTTGTTTGTACAATTTTTCATATTTGTAGAGTCCAAGATTGGTTAAAAATACGATATGTTTGATCAACCCATGAAAAAAAAAATACTTTAAAAAAAAAATCTGTGATTTGATGCCTGAATTTTCAGACAGCCACCAAGGCAGAGGCACTTCACTCACACAGGAGTTATGCATAATTATTATGTCTTATTATTTCACAAACAATATTTACATTATTGCTTGAAAAAAAGTAAGTAAGATGGTAAAGTTTGATATAAATCCTGTGAAAAAAAAGCCGGAGCAGCCTTTTAAAATGAATGACCTTAAATATTGCCTAAGAAGACTGCACTTGTAAATATTATATGCAACATTCCTTTAATTATAGGACTGTAAGATGGTAATGTTTGATTGAAGTACTGTTGATAATATGAAAGTTATGGCTGAGATACAAAAAAAAACAAAAATGGATGAATGAACAGATGGATGGATGGATGGTTGAACAGAAACACAGGTTGACAGTGTGACAATAACATGCCTCCACTCATTGGCATAAAACACATAAAAATGGCTAGAGAAGAAAAGAATTACCATCGCTATCCTCAAGAAACATAACCCCATATATTACACAGAGATAAATATATAAAATTTTATTCATAAAGAGAGCACCCCTTCCACCCTATACCCCAAAATGAGCAATCTTATGTAAATAAAACACCTGTAATAAAAACAGACCAAAGAATATTTAAACATCTGAGACACAAGGAAAACCAGATCAGAACTGGCTCTGGTCGCACATGTATTTGTTGTGGGTTTATGCACTCAACTGTAACAAAATGGGAGACGGTTGAACCCTCAATTAAATCTGGTGATGAAGACACGGATGTAAGGCTCTGTAAACTTCACTACCATCAATGGATTACATTGTATCTGCAATATTCAAAGGTATTTAGAAAACAAGCCCTATATACTTGTTACAGAATTCCTTCTCAGCTGAGACTTTGCTTCAAGATTTGCTTAAATTTTGATTGCAAAGCTAGGCTTGGATAATCCAGATGATGATGATGGTGGGGTGGGGGTGATGATAACGATGATTGTAATGTTGGTTGGATGTGGTGTGATGATTATGATGATGCTGATGATGAGAAGGAGGAGGAAGCGGAGGACTACAATGATAATGCCAATGCCAATTATGACAAGTTTTTCACTGTACTATGGCGATGCCTTAAGAGGCTGATAATACTCAACTAGGTCACTTGTGTTTATGGCTAAAGATTTTATTTGTTCAAACATTTTCTCAACTTATTTATTTGAATTTTGAAGGAATCAAGGCCAAAAACAGCATTGACACGAATATCAAATATATATCATGAAAAAAAAGTGCATTTAATATCTGTATAAATATAAATAATCTAATGACTAAAAATCATAAATATAAGTATAAACCATCTGCTGAAAACTACCCAGTATCAATAAAATTTACACAGATTTTTTTTTCTGATGACTTAGATATTGAAGGATGTGCATGCCTCCCATTTGTTTTTTGTTTCAGATGGAGCAATTTTGGTAATCTTTAATTTTCTTCACCAAAATATGTACTTCACCAAATATGTACTTAGGAAAAAAAGAATTGTCATATGACATTATGCAAATAAGATGTTTTAAATCTCCTCACACCAGCTTTGGTATGGTATGCTACAGTTGTATGAGCACAGTGCATAACAAGCTTTTGTTGAGTTTTTGTACAGAAGAATCAGTGAAAAAAAAACAAATCTTCACAAGAAAAGCATTGATGTAAAAAAGCAAAGGATGTCCAATATAAGTTTAAGAAAGACAATTACGTTATCTGATGAACTACAATGTTGGAATCCAATGAGTACTTTGGCCTAAAGTTAGCTGAAAATACCGATATGATCAAGCAATTGGCCTTTAACATGAATATGTAACACTTGTTGCACCATTTACATTGAATATTGTCTAAATGTATCAAACAATTCATTAAATAATTCAACTAATCTTTTAAGTAACTAATTTGAGAAGTATTGAACGAATAACAATCTTAAAACCCTTGTAAAGCACTGCTTACAGGTGAGAATAACACCTGTATAACAATGTGGTTCAAAGTTGCCAAAATCAGTACTTTATACTGATCATGGTAAGAAATTGAAGTGGTACAAATCTATAATATCTGTAACACCTTATAACCACTTGCACCACCTCGATAATTTCTACGAAATAGACATTCCAGATACCAACCAGGAGTTATGAAAGACATTATAACTACAACAACACTCAATGCACAAATTTCTAGCGCGTTCCATAAAGGGTGTTGCACTTTAATGCAGCCATCAATATTGTAAATAAAAGCCAAATTAATAATCGCCATATTTGATCATTAAAATAAAGGTATAAAGGTATGAACAATTAAAATATTAAACAACAAGACATTTTAATCTTATTAGACGGCCATAAAGCAGTATTTTGGTATACCTGTAAGTAATTATTGTCCTTTGAAAGCCACCTGGCTGTTGTGGAAAATGGACAATCACTTAAAAAACAAACCTGAAAATTGAAGGTGCTTCCACCAAGCACCTGTCGAACCAACTTTGACAGAAAAGCTAAAAACAGTTATCACTAAAATTGATTCTAGATTATACAAATGTTTACTTTAAATGTGTATGATTTATATTCAGACAACTCTAAACAATATGCATTCATGACTTATTTATGCAAGCAAAATTTTTTCATAAACTTGTGTGACTTCCTAAATAAGTTGCCTCCAGAATGTGACAGAAAAGAAACAATTTGTCTGACCAGGTAAACTATACCTAACCAAACCATCTTCTTGAAGTGACCAAAATGTTTTGTCCTTCAGAACTTTATAGTCAAACTGGACTATTTATGACTAACTGTTACCATAGATACAGCAATCTGGAGAGGCAGGAATGTGACATAAATAACAAGAAAGCTCAAATTTTTACGAACCCTATTCAATGTCAAACTTTTCTTCTTATAAATACTTTACACAAAAGAATTGGTTAAAATGATCCTACATTTAAGAGGGGGAAATGCCCTGTTATCACGATAGTGTTGAATCATTTGAACTTACACAAACAAAGAGGTCAAAACTCAACACACAAAAAACAACATGTCAAAAAAGAAACAACTTCTTTATTAGGACATTGCAAAATTTTGGCCGTAATTCAAGTGGAAGTTACAAGTTAATAAAATGTGAACTTTGCATGTTTTTGTCTTCTTTTTTTAAGTTTTTTTATGACACTCTTCGTTTAATTTTTTTTTAATTATTAACCTATGCCAATTGGAATTGGTCCTGCATTTGGCACAATGAAATGATGAAAAAGACCGGATTCATTTTTTACTATATGATGTATAACTCTTATCATGTATAACATGAGTTTGATCAGGTTTTACCTAATAGTGCAGCTCCAGAGATTTAGCTGTCTGATCAAGATCACCACTTCTTGCTGCTATGTCTCCAGCTGTACAATTATAACTTTAAAAGGTGTAGAAGTAGGTGTAACCAATTAAGAATTAAGTATGTTTTCTTACCATCTGTAAGATGATATAGGTAAAACATGGAGCCACAAATATAAAACTTCTTGTAGACATTTCTGCCTTGTGATAGCAAGTGATGATGTTTGGGAGTCACACTGCCATTGAAAAGATAGGGAAGATAGGTAAAGATGGTAAATACAACTGAGATAATGACTTTTGGACAGGCAGGGTGAACTAAGTGGTTGGGAATGAGACAACAAATACAAGCTGACTGAGACATTCCATCAGACAGGGATGGTTACCATGTAACCAAGGCAACAGGGACTAGTGGACATCCGCTAAAGTGGCGGTCAAACAATAGGGTGGATCTAACTGTGTAGGACCCATTAACAACTAGCATGTCCTTTGACAGATATGCGTGGTACCCATATCTCAAGTCTTAACCCCATTTCTGCTGTAACTTGTTAATAAACAAACCTGTGCTATTTCATAGTCTTCTTCCAATTCTCATTTTTCTTATGGTTATCCTATGAAATTAGTTCTTCGTTTTTCCTAACATAAATGAACATGATTCTTCTATAAGGGTATACATTTTATGTAATGATACAATTTACTAATTATTACATGCAAAGCAGGGAATTTAGTTGACAAGATAGTAGCCAAAGTCAAATTCACAAAAGAATTTTTTTTCTTTCTTTTTTCTAAAATTTTCACAGAATAAAATTCCAATCAGAACAAATCAACATTTTGGAGTCCTTATCCACCAGTAAAACCAAAAAATATCTATAAGTTATTTTTAGGAAATGTCAAAAGTATGGGTCATTTTCCCTAATTTTTTAAAAAATATCTTTTTTTAAATAAGTCTTTTGAAAGGTAGCTAGAGGTACTGCTAAAGGCTCCGCAACAAATAGTATAGATTTTGATCAGTAGCTGCTGACTTGGATACAATGCTTTTACTCCTATCCCCATAATAGCAAGTTAAAGAGTTTACAGTCATGGCAAGTTGAGAGTTTAAAGTCTTAGCAAGTTGAAAGTTTAAAGTCTGAGTTTACAGTCTTAGCAAGTTGAGAGTTTACAGTCTTAGCAAGTTGAGAGTTTACAGTCTTAGCAAGTTGAGAGTTTACAGTCTTGCCAAGTTGAGAGTTTACAGTCTTAAAATAAATTGATAAACAGTTTAGGTCCAAATCAGCTCCATGTGAAGCTTCTTCTGGGAGTCATCACTGAAGCTGTCCAATCAGATTCTGCACAATTTGTATCAAGAGTTGTCTAGTTGTCTTCGCACCATTATTCAGTTGTTAGCAAATACCTAAGAATTAGTTGGTTTACATTATTTCAACTCACTATTTCAAAAGAAGAATCACTTGATTATTTTATAAGGTTGGTTGTCCAACATCAAAAAATTAGTAAAATTTTCTCTATAAGTAGAATAACAGTATTTTCTTGTAGCTAGCTCTTCACATATGCAGCTGAACAAGGGTTTATTCGAGGTGAGATTAACTATCACTTCAGATAGGTACATGTAGGCCTGACTTTTGTAAGAAGTGATTTACTATTGCCAGGAAGGGTAAGCCATACTTAAGTCAGGTAAGACTCCTTAAGCAGGCTATTGTGATGCTGCATTAAAGATCAGCAACAGCTGTAGCTGAAAGGAATGAAAGAGATGAATACCCTCCAACCCATACTTAGTAATACTGTGGCCCAATAATTGTTAATTGATTTTGTTATCTTTCAACAAGTGTGTAAGTGAATGTCTGCTCCAATAATTTATAATTGTAGTAATTGTACTTCACCATTAGCTAATCTATAAATCTGCAAACAACAGTATTTAAAATGGTCAAGAACAAATACTTCTTATTAATTATTCACATTGAAATCAGCAAAAATCCATAAAAAGTAAACAAGTATTTAGTGTTTTCCTAGGCAAAAAAAATAAATAAATATTTTCCAGTAATAATGTTGAAATATGTTTTAAAAAAATATTTAAAAATGATCATCTACATAGGCCTTCAATTTTAACTTTTTAATAAAACAGTTTAAAACATACCAATCTGTAGCTTGAGTCATCACCCTAAGTTTGTTTTTATTGTTTTCCCTTCAATGAACAAACAAAATCTAATACTATCACACCTGGTATGTGAAATATTGTATTACACTTGCTAAAGGTGTTACAAAAACAACAACAAAATAGTCAACATTCTTGCTAAAGGTAAGTTTACATATTCATTTACCTTTAAAGTATTTACCTGACTACATATGCATCCCAAGTCAAATTTTTAATAACCCTTGCATTGAAAAAATGGTGACATCTGACTTACTCCAGTGCATCTTCCCATCCATCCATGAGTGAGAGCAGCTGTCCTTTTTTATCATTCACTTAAGGAAGACACAATGGATTTAATTAATATATGGCTTGCAAGCATCTTAGAATCAAAATGCAGGTCAAGTCAAATTAGATTTTCATTACTGTCTATCAAATTTTTGTAGTATATTTAGCTTTGTTGAAAAAGACTATACTTTGTAGTTCCAAATGTTGCGCATGCTCACTGTACTGAGTCTTATAAATATCGCGATCTCCGCATGTACAATACAGTTGTGATTAAATGATAGAACGGCACACTTGTGTTTCTTCGATTTCTCTCCATTGAGTTATCAAATACTATCATTTATTACTTCTAAATATATGTCTCAATAGAGACAACAAACAAATAAACATTACATGGTGTCAGAAAATTTAAATACCACGCCACAGACTTTAAAGCAATTTACTGATTAAAAAACCCCACACACCTTTAAACAAAGAGAGCAGAAACTGTGCAAAATATGGAGCTAAGTGGTGTTCCGCCTCCGGTAATGAACTGGAATGCTTCAAATTTACCCGAACAATGGGAAAAAATTTAGAATACATGTAGACTTAATTTTCACGGGACCATTAAAAGACAAATCAGAAGAAGAAAAAGTGTCGTACTTACTACTGTGGATAGGTGACCAAGGCCGTGAGGTTTACAGAACTTGGACATTAGATGATGAAGAAAGGAAAAAATTGGATACATATTTCCACAAATTCAAGACATATGTGCAGCCAAAACTGAATCAAATATTTGCAAGGTATCAGTTTAACAACCAAATACAAGGAAGTGATGGCATTGACTCATTTGTTACCAGGTTAAAAAACAAGGCACGAGACTGCAACTTCGCAAATATGGAGGAAATGATTCGTGACAGAATCGTTTTCGGGTGTTCAAGCACCAAAGTGCGCGAAAAACTTATCAATGAAGGTGAAAAGTTGACACTGGACAAAGCTGTACAAATAGTACAAAATTATGAGTATTGTCAGAAGCAACTTTCATCAATGGGACAGAATGAGCAGCAACCAGTTGACTTCATACGTACCAAACAGAGAGGTGAATCCAAAAGGACAGGAGCGAAAAAGGCTCAAACCTACGACCGGACAGCCTGCACAAGATGTGGCAACAAACATTCGAAGCAGACGAAGTGCCCGGCAATTGGAGTCACGTGTCACAAGTGTGGCAAAAACAATCATTTTGCAAAAATGTGCAGAACTGTTAAAACAAAAGTGAATGAAATAAGTGACAATGACAGTGCAAAAACTTATGAGGACTGCAATATTGACATGGTAAGTGCCGGTTCTACAATCTCTCAAGACCGTGTATTTACAAATTTATTTCTTGGCCCTAAAAAACACTCAGTGTCGTTTAAAATAGACACAGGTAGCGTAGCAAATATCCTGCCTTACAGTCGGTATCAGCAGCTAAATCTAAGCAATCCATTAAAACCCCCAGATTGTAAACTGACCTCATATACAGGAGAAACACTCCCGGTTCTAGGAACGGTCACTTTGACCTGTCGTGCAAAAAGCAGGTCAATTCATGCAAAGTTTCACGTAGTTCAAAGTGAAACTACCCCACTTGTTGGTCTCAAGACCTCATTAGATCTAGACTTGATAAAGCTGACCTTGTCCGTTGAGCAAGAAAATTCAAAACCACTCACAAAGGATGCTGTTGTCAGCAAATACAGTGATTTGTTTACTGGGATAGGAAACATTCAGGGTGAATGTAGTTTGCATTTAAAAGAAAATGCAGTTCCAACTGTCAACCCCCCGCGTAGGATTCCAGATGCTCTGAGAAAAAGGGTCAAAACAGAACTAGACAAATTGGTCACAGATCAAATAATTACAAAGGTTAATGAACCTACAGACTGGGTAAACTCAATTGTAATTGTTGAAAAACCCAAAACAGGAGGTTTAAGAATATGCTTAGACCCCAAAGCTCTGAATGAGGCAATAAGACGCCCTCACTACCCTATGCCTACGCTCGAAGACGTGACGTCAAAACTGAACGGTGCCGCAGTATTTAGCATACTTGACATTACGCACGCGTATTGGAGCATTAAGCTCGATAAGAAATCGTCAATGCTCACAACGTTCAACACGCCGTTTGGACGTTACCGTTGGTTAAGACTCCCATTCGGTATTTCCGCGTCAGGAGACCTATTCATGCAAAGAATAAATGAAAGCTTGGAAGGCTTGAGCGGAGTAACGGCGATAGTTGATGACATTCTAGTATACGGACGCACGCAAGAGGAACATGACAAAAATCTCCTGCAGCTTCTTGAACGCGCACGAAGCAAAGGCATTAAGATAAATGCAGAAAAATGCACGATCGGTGTGCACGAAGTGTCATTCTTTGGTCACGTGATAAGCAAAGACGGCTTAAAACCGGACATGGAAAAGGTCAAAGCCATAACGGAGTTGAATGTACCAGATTCGAGACAGAAATTAGAAACCTTTCTAGGAATGGTCAACTATCTGGCCAAATTCGCGCCAAATCTTGCAGAGGCTACAGCCCCCTTGAGGTGCCTCTTGCAAAAAGGGAATGAGTTCATATGGGATGAGCATCATACCGCAGCATTCACAAAGGTTAAACAAATAATCACAAACGCGCCGGTGTTAGGGTATTTCGACCCTAAAGCCCAGCTTGTGCTAGAATGCGACAGCTCAAAGCATGGAATTGGGGCATGCTTGATGCAAAATGATCGCCCGATTGCGTATGCATCAAAAAGCCTTACACAGACTGAAAAAGGTTATGCGCAAATCGAAAAGGAGTTATTAGCAATTCTCTTCGGATGTAAAAGGTTCCATCAATACACATATGGCAGAAAGGTTGTTGTACACTCAGACCATAAACCGATTGCAGCAATCGTAAAAAAGCCATTAGCAGCAGCGCCTCCTCGATTACAGAGGATGTTACTTCAGTTGCAGAAATATGACATTGAAGTGACGCATGTCAGCGGAAAGAACATACCAGTAAGTGACTGTTTATCAAGACAAAATTCAGAAAACTGTTACAAAGATCTCATTCAAGATCTTGACACGCATGTGCATACTGTCCAGAAACAGTTAAACCTAACTGACAGAAGGTTACAAGTTATTTCTGAGACAATCCGGACTGACAGTCAAATGCAGACATTGAAACGGACTATACTTGAGGGTTGGCCTGAAAGTAGGCCAGACTGTCCGCAGACTATCCTAGAATTCTGGAACCACCGAGACGAATTGAGCTATGAGAACGATCTGATATTTAGAGGTCAAAAGATCGTTATCCCCAAATCGCTCCGCGCCGAAATGTTAGAAAAAGTTCACACATGTCACATGGGTGTAAACAAAACAATCGAGCGTGCGAAAGATAATTTGTTTTGGCCAGGCATGGTTAAAGAAATAACAAATCACGTTCTACAGTGTAGTACCTGCCTGAACCATAGGAATTCAAATGCAAATGAGCCTATGATCAATCATCCGTTTCCGGAAAGACCATTTGAGAAAATAGGTACAGATATATTTTTTCATGACGGAAAGAACTACTTGCTGACAATTGACTACTACAGCAGATTCTTCGAAATAGACTGGCTACCGGATACGCGATCGTCAACAGTCATAAGAAAACTTCGTGTTCATATGTCACGCTACGGTGTAGTTGACACTTGTATCAGTGACAACGGTCCACAATTCGCATCCGCAGAATTCGCGAACTTTGCAAATGAATGGGGATTTGACCACGTGACGTCATCACCATATCATAGCAGATCAAATGGTATGGCGGAAAAGGGTGTAGGTATTGCTAAGAAAATACTTACAAAAGCCAATGAAACAAAGCAAGATCCATACGTATTTTTGCTGGAATACAGAAATACACCTCTCGAGTGTGGGTTTTCGCCAGCGCAATTATTAATGGGTCGAAGAACAAAGTCGATTGTTCCTATTGCCAAATCACAGCTACAACCCCAGACAGTTAACCCACCTCTTGTCAAAACAAAAATGACTCACATAAGGTCAAAGCAAAAAAGCTATTTTGACAGAAACACAAAGGCCCTCAATCCATTAAAGAAAAATGATTCTGTCAGAATACAGTTTGGGAAAACATGGGTCCCTGGGAAAGTTATTGCAAAGGAAGGGGAAAGGTCGTATAAAGTACAAACACACGATGGCGTTATTTATCGTCGTAACAGGCAGCGGCTAATTCATTTGCAAAGCCCCACACCTGCACCAGACTTTGAACCCAACATCCTTGCATCCCCATCAGAACCCTCTGAATCATTAAGCAACACTATAGCCAAGGATAATTCAATTAAACCAAGCCCCAAACCAATAAACAATTCAGGTCATTATGTCACACGGTCTGGAAGAGTTGTGAAGCCGAGCACTCGCTATCAGAGTGATGTATACATAACAGGCACATAAACAATCAATTACTCTTGTGTACATAGAACTGAACTTTTAGCAGACATGCCTCTAGCTTAAGTATAGTACATTATAGTATAAAATAAATGCCGAAACATAAATGTTGGTAAAAATTTGGAATGGTGAATAAGGTTGATTTGTATTGTGTTAAATATGATTAAGTAACAAATTTTTAATGCATGCAAATATAAGTAATTGGAATGAAACATTTTGAATAGAGATTTGCAAAATATTATTATAAGATCGATCTACTTTTATTATTTTTAAAAGAAGGGAGATGTAGTATATTTAGCTTTGTTGAAAAAGACTATACTTTGTAGTTCCAAATGTTGCGCATGCTCACTGTACTGAGTCTTATAAATATCGCGATCTCCGCATGTACAATACAGTTGTGATTAAATGATAGAACGGCACACTTGTGTTTCTTCGATTTCTCTCCATTGAGTTATCAAATACTATCATTTATTACTTCTAAATATATGTCTCAATAGAGACAACAAACAAATAAACATTACAATTTTGATGGAGTAATTTTGATGCTTTACTAGCGTCCATGCTAGGAGCTCATTATGGAATGCGCTAAAAATTTGGCAAAGGGCTGATGTCATTCATAACTCCTTGGCTGTATCCAGACAAGTCTGGTTTGTAGAAATGCCAAGATGTTGTGAGTGGTTATTAGGCATTACAGATTTGTACCATTTCAAGTTCATACCACCTATCAATGGATCAGCGGAAGACTTATCTAACTCGTTTTTGTACATTTTACAGTGAAAGAGAAAATTTTGTTTTTGACCATGTATTTTAATAAAACAATGTTTTCTTGTATTTGTTATTAAATTTAATCTTTGTTAAATACATGTATTTATATTGCAACAGTTTGTAGTTAGCATAGTTTTGCCTCTAAACTAATTTAGAATTAATCTTCCCTTGACCTTTGGGTAAATAACGTACCAATTTTGGCAACTTAAAACCATGTGGGTTAAGCAGGTTCTATACTCACCTGTTAGCAGTGCTGTACGAGAGTTTTAAGATTGTTATTTGTTCAATATTTCATAAATGAGTTTCATGAAAGATAAGTTGTATTATTAAAAGAATTGTTTGATACATTTTGACAATGTGCAATACAAATTGTAGAGCATATGTTATGTACATATGAAGACCAATTGTTCAAATATTTTTAGCTCACTCTAAGTCAAAGTACTCATCAGATGTCTGTCGTTGTCGTGGGTAAGATAATGTATTGTTTTGTTTTAAAACATATATTCGATGTCCTTTGATGCTGTGCATCAATGTTTTTCTTGTAAAATTTCTGTTTCCCCTAGCGATGCAGATCTTTTTCCAATAGAAAGGTTCCCCATCAGACCTATGGGAAAGCCTAAATTGTTCCACCTCTGAAACAATAGTTCAACTGGAATTCATAGCAGACAATGCTACAGTAACCACTGCCAACCTGAAAAGCTCAAAATCTGTGTCAGTGTAAAAATGTAAAGATTTAAATATATCAGTAATAAAATTAAAACAATTGAATTTTAAATCAATTCATCAGACTTTATCAATACATTCAAACTTATGATATAAACATTTTAAAAAAACTTTATACCAAAATATTAAAATACCACTAAAATATCATTCATCGAAACCTACATTATTATTTCTACACTGTGTGACACAGATAACTGTTTTCCGAAAGGCATGTGACCTAGAGATTGCTAAAAAGTAACTAAATCCTCTAATGGATTAAATCTCATGCTGTTGGAATGCTGGGTCAATGTTATAAAACTTTTTACTTGAGTGTTAGATCGTAGTCAAGAAGTTGATTGGCCAAATTTATAATGAAATTTGAAATCTGGCCAATTAGAGTTTTAAAGAAGAGCTCAGACTTAAGCTCGAAGTCTGAATTGGCACAGGAAGTAAGGAAATAAAGTGTCCCCTCTCCTGTCACTTCATGATCTTACTGTGTTCTTTTCCATAAATATGAGACAGATATCATAAAAAGCTTGCAGTAGTTACATAAATATTTCATTTTTGTGTCACTTAAAAAACATATGTATCTGTCTTTCAATGTTAATAAAATCCTGTTTTACAATTAAGTAAGATAATATAAAGAACATATTAAATCAATTAAATATAAACTTCTTGCAACATTGCAGAAGGATTTTGTTATACACATAAGTAATTACATGACTAGATCTGTTTTAACAAAGATTGTTTATGTTTCAGGTTTACATATTATGCAAGAAAAGTGTCTTTCATAGAAACAAAATTTATAAATAACAAAAAATTACACAGAAAACCAAACCATTGAAACAGTTTTCTGATAATGATACGGATGGAGGAGTCATTTAAAGAGAGGCTATAGATTACAAGATAAAGTTGAGAAGTTAACAATAAGCATCTACCTGTTTGGATTGGATGCCCTTGTCCCATCTTGTAGTAAACTCCTATTATACCCCATAATAACTGGTACTTGCATCCGGGACCCTTATGCAAGGATATACATTATTTATGCAACATACCTAAAGAATACCAACATACCTAATAAAGAATATTTATTTGCAATTAAATGTATTATATAACTAGTTACTTTTTCAGGACAAAAAATTAGTGAATTTGACTGGATATTTTATTTTTTTACTACCAACTTATGATGTTGATTTTATGCAGCCATTTACATCTAGTGTGTGCATTTATAAATAAGAAAATAAGATAAGGTCCTATAACATTTACCACAGGTATTAAAATTTTAACTACCTCTAGATTAAAGAATACAGAGTTAATGTAAAAGTGACCAAAAACAGAGGGATTAGGGATTAGCCGGCATTTTTGCCGATACTGCGCAGCAACATTTCTATCATTATAGCACAGGGGCACTTATGAGGTGCCCAGGGACTGAACCAGTCCATTATACTGACACCGACGAGTCAGGCGTAATGCTGTCCCCTTAGCCCCAAACGTTAGGAGGGAAGCCACTACTACCAACTTTAAAGTCTTTGGTTAGACCCGGCCGGGGTTCGAACCCACGACCTCCCGATCCGCAAGCCGACGCTCTACCACCTGAACTATTGCGGCCGGTCCCAAAAACAGAGATGACACATTACACACACAAAGAAAAGCCAACAGTTCCTGCCTTGGAACGGTGTGTTGGCAAAATGACCGTCTGGAGTACTGAAACCTGGTTTGTGGAGTGTTCCAACTCTTGAACTTTCTGAAGGTTTTTCTCACAAACAGTGTAAATAATAATAATAAATTCCGATTGTGCCACATTTGTTTGTAATGGCACATTTGTTTGTAATGGCACATTTGTATTAGAGATAATGGACTATGTCCAAGAATCTGCAACTGCAGGAGAAATTATAAAGACTATATTATTTATATGCAGGATTTTTTTATTTTGTATGAAAAGTTAAAAAAACAAACATTATAAGCAACTTGTGTCAACTCAATTTAATCAATTTTACAAGCCACCGTAGGCCATATTTTTATAGGTATGGGCTAAAAGTAACAAATAATTTTTGAATGGGGCAAAGACTATTGGAACTTCTCAGCATTGTCTATATCATCAATATCTGCCACCAATGTCCGAAACTAATGATGTGTAGATTAAAGAATTATGACATTTCTTAATTGCACCAGCTTGATTGGAAATTAAACTTTTTAAGTTATATCAATATATAGTTTGTAATAAACTTTACATGTTGTTTTTTATGGCTTAAATAATAATTCCAATTGTATTATTAAGTCAATCAAACATATATATTGTACATAACTAACATAACTAGAAATATTTTATGTTCAGTTTTCAGTTTTCCACTAGACTGTTTTTTTATTATCTATTGTTACAAAAAGCTGAACAAATAAGCCAAAACATTATTTAATGTTTTTGGTTCTACAAATGTGGGCCTTATTCTTTTTTCAACCAGTGTAAGTTAATGGTATACAAATAGCATCAGATATCACAGATTCAGGCTCTTATCAACAAATCTCACAAAACACTGCATATCATTTTTTTTACTAACCCTTTCACTCATGCATTTGCCATTTTATTCCTTTGTGAAGCAATCACACTTATCAGTCTTATCTTTAGTAGAATCTGCACTACTTAGGAATCATTTGTTGACTAGTTTGATCATGGATTCACTATTAAATGATGAAGCATACACAATCAAAAAATACTTTAAACTGTTTTAATGAAAATAAAAAAAAAAAGTGTAAAATTTGAAAATCATGTACAAGTACTATGAATAAAAGGGTTAAATTAAATTACAGTTTTATCGTATCTCCCCCCCCCCCCACCCCACCCCACCCCACCCCCCCATCCCCCCAAAAAAAACAAAAAAACAAAACCAACACATACAAATACACATGCATACACTTACATTGTTATAAAATATCTGTAATATTTGTAATATAATGCAGTTGTGTTTAAAACAGAAACACCTTTAGATAACTAATACTGTACTACTGATAAATAGAAATCTAAAGATGTGAGAAATATACAGTAATTTTATATTTGGACTTTGCTACATTAAAGCATGGGATTGAAACTTGGGGCCTTATTTCCCTCGTGCAATCACAATCAATGGAGATACCAGGTCATCTTGTCATCTTATTTTTAATTCAACAATCTGCTACCAGGAAGGAATGCTGTTTTTGAGATGTATGAACCAACTGCAACGTTGATATATCTGGCATTTTAATTGATGCTAATTTTTAATTTTAAGATAGATGATGTTAATTTCAGATCAAAAAAGCAAAAAATGGCTTCAATTTGGGGTGGGGCGGGTTGAATACATACTTACGGAAGCACCACTACAGTGCTACAATTACCTCTGCTGACTTGAAAAGCATGTGACTATAGGGACAACCATGCTTGTGTCTATCAAGCTGGTGTCAATGTTAAGATGTCCTTTATGATTTACACATAATAAAATCTAAACCATTAATTTTTAAAAATGTGGAAATTCCTTAGACTTTATTGACAGAATAAAACAATGCTACACTTTCTTTAAAAACTCTATCAAAATACATGTAGGGGCATCTCATTTGAACCAGTCCATTTACCTGATTTGGTGGCAGAGGCTACTGTGGTCTGCCCTGGCCCTGAGGCAATTTTAAAATTTATCAATTAGAAGACCAGGGGTGATAACAAGCTGTAGTTTTATATCCTATATTCTCACCTGTGTAGCAATTATCTCCCTTGACAACAACATAGATAAGACCAATCAGTGCCAATTATACCCTTAATACTAACAGTTTAAGATATAGGTCAACTTTCTAAAACAGGTATACTACCACAAAGGCCCAATACACAGCTTACAGGTTTTTTTTCAGTATTGTTTAATGCTTCCTAAAAATTCCAAGGTACATTTCTAGATCAGCCAGCTCTCAGAGGAAAATCAAACTTTCTTCAATAAATCATATTTTTATACATTTTTTAAAAGTTATTTATACAAGGATAAATTGTGGAAATAGCAAGAAATAAAAAAAAATTACAGGTAAGTATTTATAAAATGCATGGACAAAGGTTATGATTATATTACACTTCAAACAAGCATTTTTATTTCACATATGCAGTGTACCAGCCTGAATTAGAAGCAAAATTATAGCCAAACTTATAACTTGTTTCTAAAAAGAGCCCTGCAAAGTTATTTAAAGTAAATAATTGCCAACTGAAAACAGTTTTTTTTAAGTGGGTAAAACTATGTTGTTTTTAAAAACTTTCGACTAAACTGGGCTTAATTATCCCACTTATCATCCAGTACAATCATACATTTTGGAAAAAAGGTGTTTTCAGTACTAATGACAACCGTCTCACTTCCAATATTTTTTGACAAACCCTGTAGGCGGCCCTCATGGGTGTCCTTGACACTTTATTGCTGAGGTACAAAGTTTGTTAACAATATTTATAAAGATACGAGCCAAAAGATGGCACTGTTTTGATGACATTTATACATTTATAATGAGATACACTGGTACATAGAGAGCACATCTTTACGGTGAATAAAATTATCATATTTAAGGGTAGCATATTTACTTGAAGAATACAACTTCTTGCTTAAATAAAAAACATGACCATTGTTTAGTATTAGAATAAAAGTATCCATAAAGCTAGACTTGTAAACATTTAGTGTATCCTAAAGCGAGACATTAAAAGACAGATTCTTCTTTTACAGTTGTTTGACATTTGACATATGTTGCATTAAGAGCCTTAATGGTCTTAATATTTACTATTGATCGCTAGAAGTCCTTTCAGACTGGCATATGTTGCATTAAAAATCCTAATTTTTTTTATTATAATTATTATTAATATTAATCACTTTAGGTTCTTTCAGACTGAACATTTCATAATTTGGCAGCAAAAATTCAGTAATAAAGTTTTAATTTATGATCCTTAAAGGATACAATTTTATTGTCAAACCTAATTGTTGCACTATAAAACAGTCTAGAATACTTAAAAGGTAGCTACTGTATGTTACTGTAATACCTTCATTCACGCTTTGACAAGATTGTAAGCCTTTTAATTTAAGTATTTTCACGTACTGTTATACCTTTGTACCAGCATAAATATACATACACAATGACTCAATTTACATCAATTCAAACAAATCTTTATAGTGTCAAGAGTGTTTTTTCAATAGAGATATTGTAGAACTACCATATTTTACACATAAAACATACTCAGAGTCCCAAAATGTTTTAATCTTTGATCTAAGTACATGATTTATACTTGAGTGATTGTGAAGTATAAATGGTCTCAACCCAAAGCAACTTTACTTAAAACTACACTGCATACTCAATCAAAAAAATGTCAGCATATTCCTTCTGAACAGTAGATCTGAACATATCAATTAGGGGTATATCAAAGTCATTAGTGTAGTCAGTAAACCATTAACATTTCGACAGTAATTTAGCAACAACAGTATAGTTAAACAGAGAGGACTACCACACGGGGGTTGTGATCATCAACTGATTGTTGCACATATATAACTAACCTATTGTGTTTGTTGCTGCTTTTGTTGTTCTTGTTACACTGCACAGACACATTTTTTATCATCTTGGTCACATTGAGCTAATTACTGTCGAAGGAAGACCAAGACTTATGCTTTGGTCGAACCACTGACACACCACAGGTAAGCTGGAAAACCTCCCCAAATGAAAGGTTTTGATCCTACTGGGACTCGTACCCACACGAGAGGGGCTGAGGCGTTACAAGTTAGGGACTTTAACCACACTGCCACAGGCGCCCCTTATTGTGACTTTTTATTTTTTTTATTTAAGGACTTTACCTTAGCATTGTCAATTTGCTTATAAAGATAAGGTGTTTATTATTTCCTTATCAGTCATGTTAATAAACATGTCAATAGTTTGATGTCATAAAAAAAGCTAAAGGGAATACAAATAATACACATATTTAACTGATAATCTAAGTCGCAATCATTCTTCAAAATGGGCATACATATTTTGATGTGTGTGTTCATAATAATATTCAATCAGGCTTAAATAAAATTAACTGATGATATTAAAATTGTGCAAACTGTGTTCAATATAATAGTTATGATGGTTTTTTAATATGGTGTATTTTTTGCTTATTAGTATTTACAGACAATGTTCTTCAAACTTGAATCATAGAGATAGCTCCTAATTAAACAAAAGTTTTCTAGTGTTCTAAACAGGGGTGGATTCAGATCATTTTGGTTGGGGGTATGAATCAAGATCCATTCAACTTTATCGCAGTAAATACTAGATAAAAATTGATTGAAAATTGCAACTGGAGTGGGCCTCTTTGCTCCTTAAATCTGTTTAATCAGTATCTTTTGACAAGGAAATCTGGTGTTTTCATTAATATTTTTTTTTTAAATTTGGTACCTTGAAAAAAGCATGAGTACTTACAGTGCAGATATGCTTGTCATTGTTGTCTGCAGAATGTTGTGGCCCTTGATGGTAACTACTGCACCAAAGTTTAAATATCCAGCTGACTGGAAGAAAATATTGTACACTGGTGTTTAACTTAATGGTATTATAATAAATAAACAAAAATATTATAGAAGGTCAATTGTAATAAATGGAAAATGGAAAGAAAAATGTGTATCACTGCAAATTCATCTTTATACCTGATGAACTGATGCAACTTTCTTGACATTGGTCTCCAAATATTTTTTCTTTCTTTTTTACAATGGAATCTACTTTGTAAGTATCTTAGCAAAGCAAGGTAAGTAACTGCTTGGGAACTTGAACAAACACAGTTGAGGTTTTCAATAAAGTCTAGTTAAACAAACAATATTTAGGACTGACACTTGTGTACAATCTGTCTGGATGGGAGACTAGACAAAATCCCCATGGAATTAAATCCTCTCCGGTTATTCTGGCATAGGTGGACAAATCTCTTTAATTAATTTTCCATGGCAAATGCAACCATCACCACCACCCCTTCCCTAAGTGGTAGTAACCTCTCATACTTGAGTCTCTGATTTGAAGTTAGCATGCCATCATTTTTTAAAACCTTTTTTTTTTACTTTTGGTATTTCAGTAAATATAATTCTTTCTTTTTTTTTAAATTTATTGTAATTTTGTGAATTTTGAAAACTGTTTAAAATGTTAACAAACTGATTGACACAGCTACATACATAAGAATATCAAAATATTTAAAAGTTCTTAACAAAACATGAAAGTCAATACTCTTATTATTAATGACAGACTTAATCTTAATCAGAAAATAACTGCAAAGATTATGGCAATTAACACCTACACTTAGTCAAGAAATACCAACTTGTACTTACCTGATTTAAGAGCTGCTAAAAGCTTATAAATCGATATCCTTCACTGCAAAGCTTGATAGTGACGACAAATTCACCTGTGCATTTTCTTAATAAACAGTTAAAAATATTAGGTAAAACAACCTGTAGAAGTTCATACCTTGTCACTTTTCCGTTAATGTCTTCTCAGTCTTCATGGACTGTTAAAAGCATCCTTTAGTTTGGTTAATATACATGTATCCTTATAAACATTATTCACTTATGAAAACAGGGCTCAACAACCAAACTTCGCTGAATCTATTATAACATGTTAAATTATGCGACAAAATCAAGCTTAAACACATTAGAAGAATGTCATGTGACTCAACGATAGGCGTGTATTTTTTAAGTTGTTGTAGCGTATAATTTGCACGATACATGACACCATGGGAACAAAATGAGATTAAAAGTCGTGATTTGTCGACATCCTTTAATAGAAAATGAACTCACCTCCAACCTTGCAGATAAAAAAAGAGATGTGGCCTAAAAAAAAAATGACAAAACGGGCATGGAATTCAATTATAAAGTTTCAAAATGGCCGCTTTTCTGAGACGAAATGCGTCATACGGGTAAAATTGGAGACCCCTTACATTGCTGATTAAGGGGTTTACAAGTTGTGTTAATTTCACTTGCACGTGAAAAGCAAGATTTTAAGAACATTCTAGATAACTCGACTATCTTTACACATTTTGCCACTTATTTCCTGGTTTATTGTATTTATTGTAAATGTCATTATGGTGTTTTCAAAACTTTGTGTTGTTATGTTTGTTATCAACGAGTCACGGTCAATTTTTTTAGTTTCATTTGCCGGCAAATGACGAAAAGAAATAAAATTTAAATTAGATGTAGTTTACTGTTTTATCGGCATTTTAAGTCGTTAAAATAGTATCGCTTTCTTGGTAACGTTCTAGGTAAAAGTAGTTCTATCACATATCGGCCAGGTGTCAGAATTCTAAGATTATGTGGTTTTATGCCAGGTGTTCACGGCATGCTATACGCAGTTAAGGCAGCACTCTGTTTGCTTCATGCGGGCCGTCTCCGGATATCTGACAGATTTTTGGAGGAACGATCAAAACAAATGCACAAGGAAGAATATATACATCTAGTTTTACTTTAAGACAATAACGACGTCAAATGAAATGTCTCATTCAGTTGTCAAACCCCGTACAACCAGAACAGTCATCAACTGTTTACAGGTGGTATCCGATAGATTGAACAAAATACATTCTCGAATAATGAAATAAGAATGAACATTTACAGTGATTTCTTTCGCGATATGTAATGTCTAACAATATAGGTAGTGTTCAAAATCATCTTTACTTAGACTGAAGTGCAGAAATTATGCTTCAAATCCACAAAGCAGTGGAAATATATTGTTACATGCATTTAATATAGGTAAACTGTCGGATAACACATTTAATGCAAATATAATTATAAAATGCAGCACTTATACATTACGAATTTAAAGATTATCACCATACAGGGTGAGCAAGAATATTGTATTCGGACTCTGTGGGACGTTAGCAGCATATGGTGATAGTAAACTACTCTCCCAATAGTATTCTCTTTATGTCCACCATATCGAAAGCGGAATTGTATAGTTTGAAAAGGAGAGGTTTATCTAACACAAAAATAATGTTCTTCAGTTAATCTTACTGGAATGTCATAGTCCCGAAGTGTTACTACTTTTTCGAAGCAATGATTACCATAGTGCTTGCAGCGTTTTTTTATTAATATCGCTGTTTTTTCCTTTTCATGTTGGTAAATGCATCATCATTGCGCATATTTGTTTATTATTATCTGGTTCATACAGTATATTGATTTTATTTAGGTCAAGCTTCTCTGTCAAAAAAAAGAACTACTTTAGAACTGTTTATATATCATTACATGCGCTACATACTTTTGTGCCAGTTATCTATCTAAATATCCAGCAATCCTTTCTTGCAGTTAGATCGCGGATGCACTATTCGGAGAATTCGTGACATCTATATTATGTCGATTTGATAAAAAATGTTTTAATTGTAAAAAGAATTACATAAATACGTACATAAAAATTGCTGATAAATAACACTCATTTAATATTCAACAGGACATTTAACTGAAAACATCTGCTGTATGTGTAATTTTAATCATTTTATCTTTAGAAAACATACATGTCATGCCATGAACATTTCAGCGGATGATTGCATGGTTTGTCAGGTAGATTTACAGTATTCTAAGCATGTCACTATTGACGGGATCCTAACGACTGACGGGGGTCGAAACCCTGTCGGTCAAACTGTTGACGTCTTATTGGTTGTCGGGTATCACTAGCTCCGCTCGGGGGAATAGGCCCCACAGCAGGGCGAGGCCCAAAGTCTCTCCTTGAACCAACTTCACTCATATCCCTCATGGACGCTTGCTGTCGTCTATCAAAACCTCCTGGTCCTTGCTGGAACCCCTGACTCAGTCGTACTTGTGGCGACTGAGACTGACCATGCATACCCACACCGGTTCGAGGGTCAAACCCACGCCTTGGGTCAAACTCGCCTCTTCCAGGCTGCTCACTCGGTCCCTGTGTTCTAGGCATTCCCCCCTGTGCAGACCCCCTGAAAGACCCCCTTTGTGGAGTCCCTTGCCCCACCCCATCCGCTGACCTTGCTTGACCGCCTGAGTCCCGCATCACCACTGTATCAAAACCACCCTGTCGGAAACCATCCAAATTTTGCCCTTGACCTCCGGCAACTCTTCCGCCATCTCCACCCCTTTGTTGGAACTCTTCTCTCATTTGACCATTTCCGGGGGCAATCTGACCAAAACCGTCCCTCATCGGGCGCATTCCCACTCCACCAACTCCACCTCCTCCAATTCCACCTCCCCTGCCACCACCTCCTCGGAGACTGGCATCCCCTATTCCATCCATTCTCGAATCTCTAATTGGCCCGCCTTGGCCAATGCCTTGCATTCCCCGCATAGCGCCTCTTGACGAATCAATTGTTCTGTCAATATTGCCCATTTGGTCAAATTGCCCCATGCCAGCAGCTCTGTCGCCACCTCCCCGCTGGAAACCACCGCCTTGTCTTTGTGAACCTCTGTTCGGATCTGCCATATTACCAGGTTGGTCGAAGCCAGGCTGCCTTGCATCTGCTGGTCTATCTTGCGAAAAAAGATCAGTCACAACCGTTACAACCGCTGGTCCAGTGTCCCGCGGGGGCGAATTCAGATTAGGTGGAACTGTAAACGTGAACATACTGTCCTGTGTACCGCTTACTTGTTCACTCGGCCCAGGTCCACCTATAACCTCAAACGCTTCCCCAGTTTCTCTCTGCCTACCTCTCGGATCGACAGCCCTTAGGTCCGTAGTTGCAAGAACTTCACGGTTTGCCAATATAGCATCTACCACGGCAGTGAAAAGCGTCCGGCCATCGTTGGGCGGACCAACAATTGTCAAAACTCGATTTCTCGTCGGATATGTCCTCTCTAAGGCATGAATTTCACTTGGATCAAGATGCCGCTCCGTTTGAGCTAGCATGGAATTTGTTGCCGTTCGAACATCGAACGGAAACTGACGCCTTGATCTCGCTAAGCACAGAAGCTTACGACTCTCGCAATATATAGGAGTAGGAGTGCTACAGTTCGGACAACAATCCGGACAGGTTGGCGCGGATTCATACCGGTACCAACTTCCGGTCCAGTACTGCTGCAAGCCTTCTTGATTCGTCAGCCAATCATATCCCAGCATAGGAGACGACAGCGCATGTGAACTGTTGGCTGATACATCCGGGTAGTCTGTAGTAGGGTCAACGCCGCAGTCGGAGGATTGATGTCGGCGGTATAATTCCCAGACGTAGTCGACGAAGGCTAGATGCATGTAGAAGACAGGATCGAAGCCGGCAGTGACTGGAGAGCTCATGTCTCCACCAACCCACAGATTGACACCAGATTGAAGAAACTCGAGGTTGCTACGCGGAGGTCCTGAGGGGCTCGATATGGTCTGCAGAAATAAATAGAAAATTATTTTGATTTGTTTGTAAAAATAGAACTGTATTAACAAATAATAACGCATAAAACGTAGAAAATAGTGAAGATGCCGAACTAAAAGTATGTAAGTCAACATTATTAGCTTTATAAACAAAAAAAACTTGTAAACATGTCATGCCCTGCACCCACCTCCAGACTACACTGTGAGAGAATATCACGGATCATCTCTAAAGACAGCAGCCGACTATGGCGACCATATTGCCGCTCTAGATTCCCTTGGTTTGTCACCCAGCCGCTGAACGGTCCAGTCATGACGTCTCCGGCGCCATTTCCGAAGTAGTCATGTGACCAGATGATGGAGTTGACGGGATTGTCCATGTCATCGTCCATGGTGGAATCCCAGAAAGGTAAGGACACAGATGGATCATACTGACGCAGCGCCTCCTCAAAACTGGGTAAAGAGTGGGGTTGGAATGGTAGTATTACGAGACTCGGACTGGATTGTTCTGTTGTTTGGTCATGTGGTTTGATTAGTGCCCCGTTGAGGCTGATTTTGATGACTTTGTGCTAGAGTTAGTGAAAACTTTCAATACGAATTATTGATATTTGTATAGCTGTTTAACAATAACCATACCAGTGACATCCTTGTACGCCATATTGAGATTTATATAGCCGTTTAACAAAGGAACATAGCGGTGACATTCTTGTACGCCATATTGAGATTTGTATAGCTGTTTAATAATGGAAAATACCAGTAACAAACATCATTGTACGCCGTACTGAGATTTGTATAGCTGTTTAATAATGGAAAATACAAGTAACAAACATCATTGTACGCCGTACTGAGATTTGTATAGCTGTTTAATAATGGAAAATACAAGTAACAAACATCATTGTACGCCGTACTGAGATTTGTATAGCTGTTTAATAATGGAAAATACCAGTAACAAACATCATTGTACGCCGTACTGAGATTTGTATAGCTGTTTGATAATGGAAAATACCCGTAACCAACATCCTTGAGCGCCCTACTGATATTTGTATAGCTGTTTAATAATGGAAAATACCCGTAACATCCTTGAACGCCCTACTGATATTTGTATAGCTGTTTAATAATGGAAAATACCAGTAACAAACATCCCTGAACGGCCTACTGATATTTGTATAGCTGTTTAATAATGGAAAATACCAGTAACAAACATCTCTGTACGCCGTACTGATATTTGTATAGCTGTTTAATAATGGAAAATACCAGTAACAAACATCATTGTACGCTGTATTGAGACCTGTATAGCCATTTAACAATGGAAAATACCAGCGACATCCTTGCATGCAATATTGAAATTCAAATTTGTATAGCTGTTTAACAACCAAAAATGCATGTGACATCATTGAACGCCATATTGAGATTTGAGCTGTTATAAAATGAAAATGCATAGAAAGGACAGCGCTCTAGAAGAACACTAGATTTTATACGTTAATTTGAAAGTCCTCTTAAAATACATATGTTGGTATAATCAGTTTAAAATTAAAAGTTGTGCGGTTTTATGTATGTATGATGCATTAACAAGTATGTCGACTTAAGAGTGATGTTTAAAGATGTCTAATCTTCATTGCATTATACCAGAAATTATTTATTCACCTTACCAAACATGATGTTTGCAAAGGTAGCTAAAGTTGCATACAAACGTCATATATGCAAATATACTTCTTAAAATCTTGGCCTTCTCTTGCCAAAACAATAAAATCAAACGAAATACATCTGAACTTTAAATTCTTTAAATACCATTCGTTGCTATGGTAACTTACAGTGCGATATATACCCGGTGCCACGGCAAGAAGGAAGGTCCGCCATAGTGGACGGCGGCAGCTTTAGCGTTGAGGCGGGCAAACAGTCGTATAACACCGTCCTAGAGCATCAAACATTGGTCCGTCAAAAGCAACAGGGTATTCGATCATCAGTATGTGATGTTGGTAATAAAAATATTTTTAAACTATCCATTTAACATGGATATATTGGGTACTGATAGGAAACGAATTTCATGGCTATGGCGTATAAGCTATGTATACATCTACTTTGCTTTTGGTGTTAAGTATGACAAAATTGTCGCAGAATGGCCAATAGAATATATAAGGATAATGTAAACTAACATATATCTTTGTAATATTTTCATTCAAACATATTTTAAAGTAAAAAATGAACGTGCTGTTAGCATTGTCTAATCTACTTTCGCATTTACTCCGCTGAATTTGAATTTTATTTAAGAGAAAAAATCAAGTAAAAATTAAATGCTATGCTATATGTATTTAAACAATATACCTGACCCGTGTTTTATAAGTAAGGCTGCTGCCCTTCAAAATATTGTTTTGCCATTATGTTGTCTTTAATAATACCTGGTACATCTGCTGTAGAGCGTCATGAAAACGTTTCCTCTCCGCTGCAGTTAGAGTTCTATATTCCTTCCGGATTCGGTGGCCACTAGGCGGCGTTGATGGCCTAAACCCGCCAGCTTCCGGTCCGGGATAACCAATCAAATGTTTAAAATAGTCGACGTCATGTGACGTCAGATTGTCGTCTGGTACGAAGTTCCAAAGGAGTTTCTGTAGAAAGAAGAAAGATCCAATTAATACTAGAGGAATTGAATAAGTCATTGATAAATAAACAATAATTCAACTTGTTTCTTTTTTTTAAAGGAGTTATATTTTGTCAAGAAACCAGTATCGTCTTAAAAACAACACTATTAGATAGTTACTATTAGGCGGTAAGACGTTCTATGACATTTATTTTCATTAATGTTAGAGCTTTGCTTTGCATCTTGTCTGTGATGAAGTTCTGTTGGCGTTATTTGTTGCTGCTGTTGTTGTTTTGCAAGTAAACACCAGCAATACAAAAAACACAAGTACTTAATAAAAAGGTCCTTTAATCAAGCGCAAACAACCAAGAAACTGATGGCATGTTAAGAAGCTTCTCTCTCTCTCTCTATCTGTCTCTCTGCGTGTGCCTCTCTCTGTCTCTCTTTCTCTCTCCCTCCTTCTCTTTTCTCTACCTCGGTCTATCTTCTTTTTTTTAATTGCCATGTTACCTGTAGACAGTATATCTGCGCTGCCCTCGCTGTGATAGGTTTTCCCTGGAACGACTTGTAGCATTCCTCAACATCAGGCGGTACCATAAGACACACCTGGTCAGGGGCAGGCGACTGGCTCCTGATGACAACCCAGGGTAGCACGCTTAACAGTAGCCATAGCAACGAGGTTGGGTTTTTCATGCCTTGTTGTAAAAACAACAAAAACATACGGGAGTTTGGATAGAAGGCTGTATACTTCCGCGTTCTAAGGGTGGAGACATATTAATAAATCCATGCTTCATTTACTTTTGCATTTTAATAATACCAAACTTACATCTAGTTTAAACAGAATGGGAATGTTAATGTACAGATTTGATGACTTTGTTCCGCCCTTTGGTTTTAACAGTGATTCTGCCTTTCTTTTTGCTTCACATCACTTCTTGGCGCGCTGTTAATTGGAATAGTCTAAAAGTGTTACGTCGACAGCTTCCTTTGTACAATTGTACATCTGCATGCATTACTTTTCTATAGAGGAGTTTTCACAATAAAACAACTGTATTGATGTAATCAGAGAATTTAAAAATGCTGCTTGCACAATCGGAATATTTCGCCCTTTTCTGCGAGGGTGTCATCAAGTTACGGAGGATTCATAAATCAATGCTAAACGCAAAACGCGCAGATTTGCTCCACAGCAGTAAAGTCTTAATGCTACAGAGCGTAAATAAACTTGTGAGGTTTTCCCTGTTATTTAAAAAGGCAACTATCGTTACTTATGAAATAATTATTACAAGTGATACAGTTATAAAAACGTACCGTACGTTATTCATATGTGATAATCAAAACAACATCATAACATGTATGATATGTATATACATTTTCATATATAACATTGACATTTTGTATACATATTAACTAAAGGACATGATTCGTATACGCACAATACGTGTATGCATTTGATATCCCAATTAAGTAAACTTTCGTATTCAGTTCTTATTTTTATCTTAGTTTTATTTAATTTCATTACAAGAACACAAAGTTCTCATATAAAATAATGTTAAAGGGTATTGTATTATTCCACTTTTTATTACCAAAATATTTATTATCAAAAATATGTTTTAACAAATATTAAACAATTGCAAATAAGATCTACTTTTCTCAAGCAAGTTACAACGTCAAGGCCACTTTAACAATGACAAAATTTGGTTTATGGAACGAATGATCCGTTCATTGTCTAAAATCGCAACATATAAGCTATCAATCAAATCCAACTTGAATGAAGGTGTTTACGTGTGTGTAAGAGAAAAACACCTGTATTTACAGCCGTACACATTTTTCAATTTGTAGGCCATAGAGTTACGTCCACAACTATAGATAAAGGTAAGAAGACATACAGCTCACGACAGCCTAAACCACAGATCCTGATCAGACAGCTCCCGGGGGGACAAGCTGATTTGGATCTACGCTACTCGCCTAAGCCAGGTAAATCCGAGTATAGTGGGTTAGGAGTAAGTACCG